>JAWPNB010000003.1:92017500-92590000 GCA_033996785.1 Trichosanthes truncata
TGAAAGCATTTACTGGGCTTGAATTGAAGTAGGAAATATGGTGGATGTTCATTAATGTAAAAACTAATGGAACAATTAAGGCTTCTACAAGCTTATGCCAAGGTGATATCTTTTTCGCCTTTTCTTTTTCTTCTAATAATGGATGTTTTTATTGTTTGTATTGACGAGAGGTTTGGAGAGCAAGTATCTAAAGACATTGAAGTAGGCAAAAGTAAAGAAAAATGTAGGTTCACCATTGCTCCATTATAATTGGCATAATAAAATTAAGACTCCAATATGAAGTTATGCCTAGTTCAATGAGGCACTAATTTCTTCATCTGTCTGATGCAAACCTTCTAAGTTCATGTTGATGATTTTTTTTTTTGCTTTCTAAAATCATATTCAGTCACTAACTTTGTTTGTGGTTCTTAAAAATCCATATTGTTGACAAATGTTGATTGCTAGGTGCCTTTGTAAGAGGTTAATTCTCTGATTAAAATTTGAATTTTCTCTTTTGGTTGGTTAGTGGAGTGCCTACAGTAGATGTAGATCCTAAACTTTTGGCAGCTTTTTGGTTGGCACTTTTTGAAGAAGGGGCATGATCGGCTGAAGCAAAACTTTTGGCAGCTCAAGAGCATGCAATCTTACATGGATTACCTATTCCTAGAAGTATTTTGATTCTAAATCAGTCTCTCAAACAAACCTCACGAACTATTCTTTCTTACTATGTTTAGTTGCTTTCTTTTTTCAGTCTACAAAAGAAATTCAATTTTAATTATCCAAAATTCTTTTTGAAATTCTACTTAGTTGTTAACTACAATTTTACTCTAAGAAAGACTTAATTTTGGTGTTCTAGAATAACTCATCTAGATTTGTAATTACAAATATATGAATCTTCATCGTTGCATTTTGTTGTGCTATTTAATAGAATGGTAGAATTTGAAATTTTTGCAGTACTTTATTTGTTAAAAAATTTAAAAATTATTTGCTATATGTTGCGGTATATGGTTATATTTAGCCTAAAGAGGTTAAAAGAAAAATAATTAAAAAAAATACCAAATCTGTGCTCTTTTTACTTTGGTAGAGATGCATATGGGTAGAGATGAAACATTAAAGCTTGTTTTAATTTATTAACAAAATTGAAAAACACCATATCTTAATAAACACTTGTCAATTTATTTTCTCTCTTTATTTTAGATCTCATACTCGACTCTTTCTCATCCTTTCATTTTTTCGTCTTACATTTCTCTGTCAAATAAATGAATATGTTGGTGTTTTGAAAGTATGATACAGTAAACTGCATAGGCAAATTATTCATAGATTGAAACATTCTCTCAATTAAAGAGAAACAGAGGTTGATTTATCCAATCAGTTTATTGACCAAATGTTTGGTTATATGTTTTTTATTATATGCTTTAGGTACTGATCGCTATGCTTTGCTATAACACGCAAGTGCACATGATCGAAGTAATAAAGAAACTGAAAGTATTCCAGAGTAGCGTATCCAAGGGAACGAGGTTTAACAAAATCTACTTAGAATGACACAAAATTGCTTGCAAAACACAATTGGGGTAACCGGAATTTCAAAATATAAGAGTTTGTTTTTTTAAACAAGGGTGAATGAAAATTCAATGAGTTAAAAATAGGATTCAAGTGGTTCAAGCACCTTTGGAAAAATTCAAATCAATTGCAACTGCAATCATAGCTAAACATGTGAAAACTAAGTAAACCGAGTTCAACTCCTATTCAATTTTGATTCAAAATCTTTAGGAGACTAAGTGATTAAACCTATATGTCTATGGCTAATCTAACTTAGATACTTTCGCACACAACTCTAGTGGTTTTGGAGTCTCGCCCTATGTCTAGGGTCGATGTTAGAACTTATTTCTAAGCCTTTTCCTCCATTGCTTTTGTGACATCGGCTTTCCCTTAACTCTTTCGATATCAAGTTCAAGCTTGACAAGCAATCACTAGTTAGCCGACTAGGTTTACCCAAATCTAAACTCAACAAAAGCAAACTAAGTTCACATGCTAGCTAGATTGGTTATGCTTTAGAGCTTTTACATTTTTCCTTAGGGCTTTCACCAACTTGAACCCCTAAAGAAAATTTAGCTCATTATGGAAATAATGAAAACCCAAAAATTATTTGTTAAAAATTTCATAGTTAACAAAAGAGGAGATAATTAAATTCAATGAAAACCTAATTGATTCACCAAGTACAATTGCCCATTAAGAAAAACAAATTTCCTAGAATATACTACTGGAATTAATATTTTGCTTACCAAAAGAAAAACCAAGGATGAATAAGGAATTGAAGTATATAGAAAAGTAAATTGTATAAACGGTGGAAGAAATTAAAATCCAGATTTCTTTACTTTAATCAACTCCACACATGCAAGAAGTGTAAGTAAATAAGGACTGTCTCTTTAACTAAAGTTGTAGCAGAAATTGAAAAATAAAAAAAAACAGAAGCATAGAACAAAAACAGAGTAGTAACTAACGTATGTTACTCTCGTTGATCGACCCCCACACACCTTTACGGGTTGTTGGATCTTTACCTCCTCGAACTCTCGTTGAGGAGGCATCAACCTCGGAAATTACAGAACTAAGATGAAGAAAAGCTTGCTGTAAATTGACAGAAAAAGAAGAAGAAAAACAGAAAATTCGGAACTGTGGGCGAGCAGTCAAAACCCTGCCACCATTTGCTTCGTTTTCCACCATTTTTATAGGCATTGAAGGCTAGGGTTTCCATATAAATCATCCTCAATCCATGGGCTAACTTCTAGGAATCAAATCGGGATGAGAATCTTCCAAAATCGTGCAAAAAATCCATCATTTGCGTGATTTCCGTCATTTTCGCACTTGATTTGTAAGTCCAGAGAATGCAATTTGTATTGCAATTTCATTCTTCTTCCTTGTTCTTCACCTTACATTGCAAATGGGAATGCAATTGCATTCCCTTTTGCAAAGTCTTCACTTCTTCAAATATGCACAAAAACGCAACTTAAGCTAACTTTCTTGCATCTTTTCACTTAATTCCTTCTTTTATCATATTCCAACAAGTTTGCATGAATTTATTTAAAAATGTTATTTTTAGCTTGCTCAGTAATCAATAAAGCATGCAAAAATGGCAAGAATAACTTAGTTTTAGGGTTAAATAATCCTCATAAATGAGAATTATCATGTACTAAGTAGGTACCTAAATTTGTTTATAATGGAAAGCGAAGTAATCTTTTTTTTTTTTTATGTTGATTAGATGCCTCTAGATTATTTGGTGATATGAGTTGGAAACTGATGAAGGTGCTTTTTGGTCATTGTACGTGGAAAACCATTTTGGTTATGATCTCAACTTGAAAACTGCTGCAATTTTAGTTGCTTTTTTCCCCATCTTTTTGCCCTCATATTTTCAATTTTGCATAAGAAAAATATTGAACTTCCAACTAAGATAATTGGAGATGCATTTTTTTTCTTAAACATGTAATTGAATCTATTTAACAATGTGTTGATGATTCTTGACTCTTCTTTATTTTTTTCAATTTTCATGATTGATGGTTGATGCGTTTATTTTTTGAACTTTTAGCTCACATCTCAGGCTTCTCATTTGTGCTCTTACAGCAACTTGCTTTGCCAACTCTTTCATTTGTACTCGCAAGTCACTAATCCTAGACTCATTGTTTTCACAATTGTGCTTGAGATAGATAATACTTAAGTTCAAAGCCAAGTTTTTGAGTTTTAGGAGTTTTTCGGTTGCTTTTTAATTGAAATTTGACTGATTATATTGAGTCAATGACTTATTTGATTAATGTGGTGGATGATGCAATTAGTAGAGTATTGAGTTTTTGTAGGTACAAGTTTCTAGCCAAATTTTATTGGTTTAGGAGAAGAAACTGTTGATGTGTACCCGTATGCACGCTGTGAGCATTGAGTATGATTTCCTTTGAAAATATCTTTTAAATTCGTGGCAGTGAGCTCTAGGCATGTTGATTGAATTTGGTAATGTTATTTTTGTATGTTCATAAAGAATTTCTTATGCTATTTGTCTTTTGGTTTATTAGGGAGACTATAGAAGGACAATTAGCTTAACTACGCTGGTAGATGGAGATGAAAATTAGGCCAAGGTATGTTATGCAAATAGGTGGTTGATATTGTAACTTTTTTTTTTCTTTAAATTGAATTAAGGATGTTGCCCAATCTTTTTATTTCCTAGTAGACTAGATCCATTGAACAAAGTGATCCTTTTGTCTTGGGATGACAAAATTATTTGATCATTGAACAATCAACATCTCCTTTTATATAATTTCTTACATATGTTCACAAAAGTTTTCAATCCTTGTCATGCATATGATTTAACTAGGAAAAGTTTTATATTAAAATCAACCTAAATTTTGAAATATCGACTGTCTAATTTTTTTTTTAATTCATCTTACTAAAAAGATTACGCAATATATTAACAAGGTAAACTATCATCAATCTACTTTAAACAAAGGGTTACTTTTGTTATTTTTCAACAATCCATTTCGTTAAACTATTGTTTCTTTTTGCAATAAATGCTTGTTTTTCTTTCCCCCTGCAGATGATCAGAAGAACAATATTGAAATCAATTTGAATTTTGTCGGTCTGAGCAGAAAAATACTTGTATTTAGGTATGTACTCAATCCTTGCTATTGGGTTTTTGGGTTATTTGGTTCGACTCATTCAAGGTTGTTTTGCGACTAATTTGTTCCATTTTCCATTTGATTGGTTGGATCCTCTGTTTTGTTTTTTTTTTATCATTTTTGGGCTATTGGATTCTTGGAGATTTTGGTGGTGGTGTTCGTATATTATTGTTTTTCTCATTTTTTCTGTGTGTTTGATAAATTTATTTTGGTGTCGATCTAAATTTTGGTGTTGTTGCATGGTAGAAGATTGTTACTATTTTCATTTGTTTCTTACTATTAGAGCATTTATTTCATTTCTATATGTCTTGTAGGAACCATGTCTTATTTCCTTCATTGTCATTATGAGGTTAGTAATTTTACTTTTATTTTTGTATATTCAACTATTACTGATAACTCAAATTTGAAGGATTTGGAATTTTGCTAACAATTATTTGCATGAATTAAAGATTTATAGTCTTTGTTGATAATTTCACTACATTAGAGTTTTTTTTTTAGTTCAATACATGAGTTAATTCATGTTTATTTGCAACTTTGAGGTCATAGTTTTTTTTTTTGTTTTTTTTGTTTTTGTCTTCTATAGGTGAATGAAATGACACATGGTTGAGAGTTAGACATAGTGACTTTTACTTGGTACTGTTGTAGCAATCCTATGCAGCTCATATTTAATTTTAACTCTAAATCTCAAATCAACTGTTGTATCATACAATTTTTTAAGGGTATCTTTGTTCTACAAGGCTTTGTTTCATTCTAGGATGATTGGGCCTTTAGATTTTTCATACGATGTAAGGTTCAATGTTTGTATGGGATGAAATATTGTTTGAATTTTTGTTAGGTTGGTGTTTGGATGTTTTTTTGGTTCTTTGTTGTGATTTGGAGTTTTCTTTTGCTCTCATGGGGAGTTTTTTCATGGTTTTCTTTATGTATTATACTTTGAATTTTTTTACATGTGTCATGGGATTTTTGGATGGTAAATTTACTGTAGACTTTTACTTTTTTGTGCAAACATATTTGATGGTAAATTGATGCTCCTTTTGCAGCAATCAAGGATAAAAGACTAGTCATATATATAGAGTTGGATGTGAAGACTAAATGATGCAACCTAACGAAACTAGAGAGGTTACTTTTTTTTTTTTTTAAAAAAAATTCGTTAACTATAATGTAACTTGAAGACAATGACTATCCCACCCAAAAAATAGTGGTTATTTATGTCTATGGAGTGTTGTAGTGATTGAAGAATTACATTAATATGTCCAAACTCTTCAACAATTAATGTTAATTATGTTTCTTGTACGGATTTAATTGTCTAATTTTTAAGTTTTAAGTTTTGTGTAATTAAATTAGTACAAAAGTTAAAGTAATTTAAAAATTTTATTTGATATGGTTTGATAGCTATTTAACAATATTAAATTGTTACATACTACTCAAAAATAATGGAACAAATGTAAAAAAAAATGCTATTAAAAGCTACCTACTATATATAACATTGACTATCACAACAAGGCTAAAAATGCTATGATATATTTTTTATAGCCTTTTTCAGTGCTATAAAAATTCTACTAAAGATAAATCATTGCGCTTTTTTACTAATGCTATAAAACGTTTTCATAACATTAAAACTATGCAATTGAAAATAGATTTTTATAGCTTTTTCTATAGCGTTGAAAAATTGCTATGAAAAGCTAGGGACTTTCAATAACATCGGCTACGACAGCGTGTCTAAAAACGCTATGATATATTTTTATAGCGTTTTTTCAATGTTATAAAAGACGCTATTAAAGAGAAATCACAGCGTTTTCTGTTAATGCTATCAAAGGTTTCCATAGCATTAAAGTTATGCTATTGAAGATAGATTTTTATAGCATTGTTTATAGCG
Organism: Trichosanthes truncata; assembly: GCA_033996785.1. Classification (NCBI taxonomy): domain Eukaryota; kingdom Viridiplantae; phylum Streptophyta; class Magnoliopsida; order Cucurbitales; family Cucurbitaceae; genus Trichosanthes; species Trichosanthes truncata. The sequence continues at coordinate 92,024,011 of JAWPNB010000003.1, forward strand.
TTGAAACAATGCTATGAAAAGTCAGGGACTTTCAATAAAATCGGCTATGACCGGGTTTCAAAAACGCTATAAAAAGTCTACAATAACGTTTTTTTAACGCTATTATATGTGATATTTGTTGTAGTGATATATGCCCTACAGTCTGGTAATTAATTAATTATTTAATAATTAATAATAAATTTGATTATTTTATTTGCAATATAATATTATCCATTATATGAAAAATCCAATGTTATTAGTGTAATCTTGAACAGTATGTGGTTGACATACATGAGGATCGTGTTCAATAAATAACCTAAAGAGTCATAGTATATGGATAAGGTTCAGCGCCTTATCCTAGTAACATTATTGATACAGCCCACTTTGTAATAGTTACAAATGATTTGATCCAAATCATTCATGTGGAGACATGTGAGTGAGGTTCTTATACTTCATCAGGATGATCATATGCAACTCGATCTTAATCCTGAGTGAGTTCTGAACTCCTGTCTATGAGGGCTCGTTCTTTGATTTGCATGGGTGAGAATGGCTTTTATAGCCGATTCAATATGCCTACCATTTTGGGGACTTGACCAAATAGGGAGCTGAGAACATAATTTCACAAGATGAAATTCATTCTTTCCCATATAGAGTAAGTAGATGAGTAGTTCCCTTAAGTACTGATTTCGGGACTTGAACAATGGGGACCCACCCTCTCATTGGCCCGAGAGGGACTTAGTTTATAATTAGATTATAAATAGATTGTTCATTAGAGAATCGTAGTACTTAAGGTGCAATATGTAATTGTAGGGGTAAAACGGACTTTTTACCCAGCTGTAATTATGAACAACTCATGAAGGATCGACTTGCATGTAATGATTATATCTATGGACACAAATTGTCCTACAGTGCATAAGAGTGCAACTCTAGGTCTATAGTGGAGTGACCTATAGTTAATGAATGAAAATTAATTAATTAAAGAGTTTAATTAATTAATTTTGTATCATTAGAGCTTATAATCTGTAGGTCCATAAAGTCCCCTTGCTAATTCATATTAACACTAAAATATCAATTTAGTTGAAAGAAAATTTTGAAATGTTCAAGAGGCTCCCACAAGCCTTGGTCCTATGTTCGAGTCATAGCCAGAAAGACTTTGCGGAAGAGATAAAGATCTGTTAGAAGAATCTCCATATTTTCAAGTTATGGTATGCTTAACCATAATATTATTATTTAATTCTATATAAACTCAAACTGATTCCTACGCTTCTGCTTGGGTTTAATTAGATTATTCCCTTAATTATTTTTGACATTATGAACTAAATAGCTTAAGGCAAGGATTAGGGAACTCTTATATTGTAGAGAGATTCAATCTAAGTGGTTTTATGCTGTTGAACACTGATTTGAAGTGCTTTTAATGTTTATGATGAATTACGTTTGGTCAACATTTTTCATCTACTGTTTTCTTTACTTTTGGGAAGAAGAATAGGAAACTGATTGCTTTAAATCTCATTAAGACTGATTACAAGTTAAGCTTGCAGTGAAATGGGTAAGTTAGGGATAATCACCCACTTAGTGCACACAAGTAATGAGCTTATTTTGAGTAGTTTAAATAGGAATTTAGCTACAATTTAAGGAACTCTAGGAAGATTACGTGTTGGAATGTTGTGTGGTGTGATTTAGCATAAGTTTTACTACAACATTGAGTCCTTAAAACAGTATAAGAAACCTCTAATCCAAGCTTGCTTTTAACTTTAAGTAATTTCACCTGTTGTTACTTGTTTTACTTCTTTTGCCTGTTATTCTAAGCTTGTTATTTGTTAAGTTAGGTTTGTTTTATTTCTTTAAAAACCCCACATTGAATGTTGTTTTTGTTTGGTTACCCCTTTTATCACTAAAAGTAAGCTCAAACTTGGAAAAATTCATGGACTAATTGATGACTTGCTAGAGTGATGTGAATTATTATGCAATATTCTGTTGTCTATGCGCAAGTGTACACATATTTTTGTAGCAAGCGGTAAGTAAATTATCGAATCCACATGGACTATTAATTCTTCTATTTACTAAATCAATTCCTAGTAACTCAAATTGTAACCATTTAAATTTGTCAAAGAAATGAAATAAAATAAGTCACTATTGCTGGAACAAAATTAATGCTAAAGCAAGGAGAACAGAGGAATCGTAAAAGAACAAATGAAAACTGGGCTAAGTACTTTCAATTAAAATAAAGGCTCGGATTAGAGGTAAATCATGCTTTAATTAAGTTACGAATTGAGTACATATTCATTCCATTCGACTCACTACAGATTTCACGGTATTCTCCCGAATCACCTAAGTATACTGTTTCATTTACATTACTTCAGCACATTGAACCCTCTGTATTTTGTGTGCGTTAGGCAAGTAATTATCCCTAACCTACTCACTTAGCTAGCTACTAACCCTAACAAGGGGCTAACGTGGTTTTTAAGTTCTCAGCCCATCCTATTCTTCCCAGAAATCAAAGGGACACTACTCACATCGGCTGGCCAAACGGACATGAACTATGAATAAGCCCTCTTAAAAACCAAATTGATGGAAATGAAATATACTCCTCTATAACATTAATCAAAAGCAATCATTCTCTAATCCTCACCTTATGGTGATTAGTTCATAATGCAAAAACAACAGCAGAAAAGTCGAAATGTAAGCATAATGAAAATAATGCAGAAAATAAACTAAACAAAAGCAGAAAATGTAGCATAAGAAATCGGAAAGCTGCCCCAAAATATTTGACTCAGCATCGGCATTGATCCCCTGGAGAAACCTTCCTTTTTAGGTAAACTTCCGTTGATGGCCTCTCGGGAATCGGAGCTCTCCGCCTCCTTCTCTCTCTCTCTGTTATTTCGGGATTTCCAGCTTCTTCTACCTCAAGAAAACGGCTACCCACACATATATTCCCTTCTTTATGAAAACAAGGGCTGATTCGACAAGACTGGCGACGTGGAAGGCTCCTAATGGTTGAAAACACGTTGATTAGACTGACAGCTGCCAACTCAATTAATGAATCACAATTCCCACGTGCGAAATTCGTATAAGCCTGAATCACAAAGTTTGCTCCAGCAAACAGTTGTAAAACTGCTGCTCTTGGCTTCTGGAGTTCTTCTTAATCAAACCTGAATTAATCACATAAAGCACCTTAATTAAGATAATTTTGCTCTAATAATAATATTACTATATCAAAATTAATCATAGAGCAAAATACATCAAAGCTTGGAGTTTTCTAAAATATAATGAGATAAAAATCGACAATTTAATCCTAAAATGATACTCTATAACTCTTATTTTAAGAGTTATCAAACCCCCAAACTTGAATCATTACTCGTCCTCGAGTGATGCTTCCTCCACCTGCACATGTCAACAACTACTTCTACTTGACCTCTAAATTCTTATATGCATTACCACCATTGTAACGATGCTCTAGCATCAAATCTGTTCCTTCAACTCAATTCATGTTGTCCTGCTTCAAGATTTCAAATTATGTTCTTTTACACATGCCTAAGAATTAACTAGACACCTTTTAGCTCCAAAGCTTTTATCACTTTAAAAATTATAATCCTCAAGCTCATTATGCAATCCCAAAACCACACTTACACAAGAGTGCTTCCCCTCTAAGACTAATCTTTTAAGCTAGCACCAAACTTGCACTTTTTTTTTTTAACAGCCTACTACTTTCTTGGAGATCCTTGAAGTCATAGCCCTATTTCTTGGAATGACAACATTTTATGATGTCGTTCACCCTAGCTTTCAGGCTCATCACCTCATAGGCATAACACTCATTCCACTTCTTTTCTAAGATTGGCCCTCATGTCACTCCCCTCTTGCTTCTCAGAATGACAACATTTTATGATGAAGCTCACCTAAGCTCTAGGAGAGTTGTGACTATTAGGCTAACACTCATCCCTTGGTTCATTTTTCTTTTCCTTTTTTTTTCAAAGCTTCTTCATGCAGCTTATACCTTCGTTCCAGAATGCTCACTTTTTGGTGAAAACATCTAGCTACGAGCACAAGCTACACAGAGATTGCTTTAGCAAAACCCTTTTTTTGAGCTAACTTTTTTTTTTTTTTTAACAACCTACACAGGTTGGGTTTGCTTGCAAGGGAGAGGAGTGCATCTTAGGAGTGGAAGAGGAGTGCTCCCTAAGAGTAGATCCTAAGAAAAAAAAATTAACAAGCAAAATCTTCAATAATGCTCTAGCAACTTTAACACGGCCCCCCCAAACTTAAATCGCTCATTGTCCCCAATGAGAGATAGTAAAGGGAAGACCCCCAAACTTATTACAAGCTAGCTAAACAAAACTAGAATTGGACAGGAAAGTAAACTTGGTATCACTTGGTTGGGAATGAGCATTCCTAGACTTCTAAGCTTTAAAATGGATGGTTCTATAAGAATCTATTTAAAGCTTAGGACTTCTTGTGCAAAAGAGTCAATAACCTAAAATGCTAAATCATCAGCAATCATCCAGCTGTCTTGAATATTGGAACTAATTTGATTCAGCATAATAATTTAAGGAACAAGCAGAGCACCGCTTAATTGACATGCAATTTCTAATTATGCTACTGCAATCTAATTGCTTTTATAACAGGCTTAGGCAAGAAGCATTTCATTCAGCATTTAATTTAAGAGCAAGGAGACTGAAACAAAATATGCTTTCAAATTACTACGAGCTCAGGAGATCATTACTACAAAATTAAAACTTGGGGCATCTTTTCTGCTTTTCATTCTAGGGTCCTAACTTCTAAAAACTTAAACAACACAGCAATAACTAATAAAGCAGAAATAAATATAAGCAACAACTGAACAAAGACAAATAAAGGTAGACAGATAAGCAAATGATTAAAGGAAAACAGACTACATCCCTTCTCATTCTTCTTCGTTTGATGTTGTAATTCATTATGCCCTAGCCTTTGCATTATCAGCCTTTGTCATTTCAACAGAATAAGAACACCTACAACAGAAAAATAGACTCAAAGCAAACTTGCAGAAAATAAAAATAACTAAAATGAAAATAAACCAAAATGAAAACCATCCGCGGGAGCACAACTGATTTTCAATTAAGTACCAATGCTCCCTCAAAATTCTTGTTTCAACCACCCTCAAATTATTGGAAAAAGGCACAATTTCGTTGCAACTCCTCCTCCCAATAATGTTTGATTAGCTGCCCATTCACCTTAAACTCTCTTTTATCCTTATCAGCACACTGCCAGGGCATTTCCTCATCCATAACTTGTGATATTTCTAGTAATTTCTCATCTAAAAATGCATCATGTATTTCAGATTGTTGGAGCATTTGTTCTTGCAACTTTAATTTGGAGAGGTGATCTTCAACTCTATTTTTAGACTCCTTGTTGTATTGTATCTCCAAATTGAACTCCATAATTGATGGCTGAATGTGTGGTGACTTTCTATCTATTAACTCCAAAGATTTGAAAGCTCTTTTATTGATAGAAATTTCATCGCCGCTTTCTAATTCATGTGCTACATTGCACAATTCCAAATCCTCCTTTATAACTTCTCCAAACTTTTGAGTATGTTGCACTTGCATTTCCAGTTCAAAAGTCTCTTCAATCATCCCTTCATAAACATTAATAACTGCACAATCTTCGATTTCTGAAGGGTATTTCACAGCATCAAACATATTAAATTTAACCTCTTGATCGCCCACATTCAGTGTAATAATCCCTTTTCCAACATCCACCATTGTTCCTCCAGTAGCTAAGAAAGGTCTTCCTAGAATTATCGAGACATTTTTATCTGCCTCATAATCCAGTATAATGAAATCGGCTGGAAATATGAATTTGTCCACTTGCACCAATATGTCTTCAATCTTCCCCTCAGGATATGCGATTGATCTATCAACTAGCTGCAATGTCACAGTGGTTGGTCTTGCCTCTCCAATGCCTAACTTTCGAAAGAGGGACAGTGGCATGAGGTTTATGCTAGCTCCTAAATCACAGAGAGCTCTTCCTACTTCTTTTCTTCCAATCGACACTGGTATTGTAAATGATCCAGGATCTCGAAGTTTTGGAGGGATAGGATTTGCAACGATAGAACTACATTCTCCTGATAAAGGTACAATTTCATACTCAATTGGCCTCTTCTTTTTGGTGAGCATATCCTTAAGGAACTTTGCATACTTTGGCATTTGCTTAAGAGCTTCTACCAAAGGGATGTTTAGATGAAGCTGCTTGAAGATATCGAAAAACTTCTTGAACTGCTGATCTTGATTTTTCTTCTTTAATAGCTGAGGAAATGGTGGTGGTGGTGGCACAAATGCTGGACTTACAGTAGTTGTCTTCTGTGTTACTACTGGGCGTTTTGCTCCAGCACTGTCTTCTACTTCAGCATTCTCAGTATCCTTTGTATTCTCAACATCCTCTGTACTCTCAACATTCTTTTCTTCTTGTGACACTGGAATCTCTAATTCAACTGCCATTCTTTCCTCTATTTGCACCGCAGACTCTATAAACTTCTGTTTTTGCTTGCTCAATTTTTCTACTGGAACAAGAGGTCTTCCACTCTTCAACTCAATCGCTTGTACTTGCTTTTTACCTTCTCTTTTTGGAGTCTCAGTGTCTGAAGGAAGTTTTCCTTAGGGTCTGGCCTTCAACTCACTTGCTAATTGTCCTATTTGAATTTCTAAATTCCTCAAAGAGGCTTGTTGGCTTTGAATTACTGCATCATTCTTGGCCATATACTCCTTCATGAGACTCTCCAAAGAGGTTCCAAGAATTGATTGATTAACAAGCTTTTTATGTGGAAATTGCTGATTTTGCTGCTATGAAAATTCGGGAGGGTACTGCATTCTTTGATGACTTTGATTTGCTGCAGTATTACTTCCTTGACCACTCCAAGAAAAATTTGGGTGGTTTCTCCATCCTGGGTTATATGTGTTGGAATATGGATTGTTCTGCCGCATGTTTTGATTTCCAACATAATTTACTGAAGCTGGATTTCTAGGACAGAATTCAAAAGTATGTGCTTCCCCACAGTAAACACATGATTCTGCTATGACTTGATTAACTGAGGCAGCATTCTGTGACACATTCCCCATTGACATATTCTTCAAAATATTCGCCATGGCAGCAATTTGAGCACTTAATGATGATAATGCATCAACTTCCAACACTCCTGCTTCTTCTTCCCAGGGTTGCTTCTTACATCTGCCCACTGAGAACTATTGGTAGAAATTCTCTCCAAAATCACATAGGCTTCATTAAAAGTCTTTGAAAGTAGAGCTCCACTTGCTGAAGCATTTACCATGTTCTGAGTATCCAAATTCAAGCCATTGTACAATGTCTCCATTTGGATGCAATGTGGTAGACCATGGTGTGGGCACTTTCTTAGTAATTCTTTAAACCGTTCCCACGTTTCACTAAATGTCTCATCATCATACTACCTAAATGCTACTATTTCAGCTCTATACTTGGCATTCTTCGTTGGTGGAAAATACTTTATCAATAATTTCTCTGCCAAATTGTTCCACGAAGTGATAGATCCAGGTGGAAAAGTATTCAACTATGCCTTTGTTGTATCTCTAAGAGAATATGGAAATAATATCATCCTAAGTGCGTCTTTTGATACTACTTGCTTCTTAAACGAATCACTCACACTTAGAAAAGACTTAAGATGCAAATGTGGATCTTCAGAAGGTAAGCCATGGAATTGTCCCACCGTTTGCAACATTTGAAACATAAATGGCTTCATCTCAAAATTTGCTGCTTCAATTTCTGGTCCAGCAATTCCCGGATATAATTCATCAAATGTGGGTACTGCATAGGCCCTGATAGCTCTTTCCCTGTCATTGGCTAAAAGAACAGGGTTCTCAGCCATATTTCCCTGATTAACTGGTCGATTTCCTCTCAATTCAGGTTGTGGTTGATTCTCATCAATAGCAGGTCCTACCCGGGGTCCAGGCGATATAAGTGGATCTTGTCTTTCCATTAGATATCACATATCTCTTTGACCAGCTCTTTGAGCTCTTCTCCTTAAATGAAATGTTCTCTCAATTTCTGGATCAATTCGAAATTCCAAGTGAGAAGACTTGTTCATACACCACTAACACACCTGAAAATGAAACCAAACAGCTAATTCAGATTCAATAAAGCACCAGTTCACTAAAAATTAAATTAAGTAAAAAGAAAATGATACTAGTCCCCGACAATGGCGCTAAAAACTTGATGACTTGCTAGAGTGATGTGAATTATTATGCAATATTTTGTTGTCTATGCGCAAGTGTACACATATTTTTGTAGCAAGCGGTAAGTAAATTATTGAATCCACATGGACTATTAATTCTTCTATTTACTAAATCAATTCCTAGTAACTCAAATTGTAACCATTTAAATTTGTCAAAGAAATGAAATAAAATAAGTCACTATTGCTGGAACAAAATTAATGCTAAAGCAGGGAGAACAGAGGAATCGTAAAAGAACAAATGAAAACTGGGCTAAGTGCTTTCAATTAAAACAAAGGCTCGGATTATAGGTAAATCATGCTTTAATTAAGTTACGAATTGAGTACATATTCATTCCATTCGACTCACTACAGATTTCACGGTATTCTCCCGAATCACCTAAGTATACTGTTTCATTTACATTACTTCAGCACATTGAACCCTCTGTATTTTGTGTGCGTTAGGCAAGTGATTATCCCTAACCTACTCACTTAGCTAGCTACTAACCCTAACAAGGGGCTAACGTGGTTTTTAAGTTCTCAGCCCCTCCTATTCTTCCCAGAAATCAAAGGGACACTACTCACATCGGCTGGCCAAACGGACATGAACTATGAATAAGCCCTCTTAAAAACCAAATCGATGGAAATGAAATATACTCCTCTATAACATTAATCAAAAGCAATCATTCTCTAATCCTCACCTTATGGTGATTAGTTCATAATGTAAAAACAACAGCAGAAAAGTCGAAATGTAAGCATAATGAAAATAATGCAGAAAATAAACTAAACAAAAGCAGAAAATGTAGCATAAGAAATCGGAAAGCTGCCCCAAAATATTTGACTCAGCATCGGCATTGATCCCCTGGAGAAACCTTCCTTTTTAGGTAAACTTCCGATGATGGCCTCTCGGGAATCGGAGCTCTCCGCCTCATTCTCTCTCTCTCTCTCTGTTATTTCGGGATTTCCAGCTTCTTCTACCTCAAGAAAACGACTACCCACACATATATTCCCTTCTTTATGAAAACAAGGGCTGATTAGACAAGACTGGCGACGTGGAAGGCTCCTAATGGTTTAAAACACGCTGATTAGACTGACAGCTGCCAACTCAATTAATGAATCACAATTCCCACGTGCGATTGAATCACAAAGTTTGCTCCAGCAAACAGTTGTAAAACTGCTGCTCTTGGCTTCTGGAGTTCTTCTTAATCAAACCTGAATTAATCACATAAAGCACCTTAATTAAGATAATTTTGCTCTAATAATAATATTACTATATCAAAATTAATCATAGAGCAAAATACATCAAAACTTGGAGTTTTCTAAAATATAATGAGATAAAAATCGACAATTTAATCTTAAAATGATACTCTATAACTCTTATTTTAAGAGTTATCACTAATCCCTAAGAAGAAAGATATAAATATATTTATCACTTGCTGCATTAGACTGTGTATACTTGCACATTAGGAGCGCTTAATTGCAAAATTAATACCACTCTAGCTAAGGCAACACTCTGAAAGTTGATATTACATTGAGGTGAATGAAGCTGACGACACAGAATAAGTCAAGCAAAGGACTTATGTCTTCAATCGCATCAAAACTTCAACTACTCGACTTTCAGTCCTCCAAAGGATGAGTATGGCCGCGACAAAAGAAGAAAACCAATGTCTAACTTCTAACTCAACTTGACCTTCAGCCTTTAAAAGGCTAAACGTCTCCACATCGAAGAGAAATCAACCTTCAACATCTATTTTTGATCGCCTCTGATAGAAATGAACTCTTCATCCCGCAGCAAAAGCATTAAATCGTCTTTGGTTTTATTTAAAATTAAACTAAAAATAATAGTAATTAAGAAAACTTACTTTTGAGATAAATATGGAGAATATTCTAGCGGGTCTTTATCTCCTCCACAAAGTCTTTCTAGCTATGACTCTAACACAAGATCAAGGTTTGTGGGAACCTCTTGAAAGAAAATCCTCAAGGGATTGGAGAGGAAAAAGTCTAGAGAGAATTCTCCAATTCTCTATTGAGGAGATGTGTGTTCTATGAAAAATGTCCAATGGCTCACCCCTAGGTCTTATTTATAGTGGTCTAGGGAAGATAATTAAATAATATATTTTAATATCTAATATAGTAAAATATATTTATCTAACGAATTTGAATCTTATTCAAACCTTTTAAAATTCTCCTATGACATCTATTTCCTAATTTGAATCCAATTCAAATTTAATAAATATCTTTTCTTTAATGTATCTAATATACATTAATTATTTTACTATTTAATCTATCAAATACAATAAATATATTTTCCTCTTTTATATTTAATATATCTAATATATTAAATATTAATTTGAACTGTTCAAATTTTTCTTTCAACTAAATTGATCTTTTAGTGTTACTATGAGCTAGCAATGGGACTTTATGGACTTACAGATTATAAGCTCCAATGATACAAAATTAATTAATTAATTTTCATTTATTAACTATAGTTCACTCCACTACAAACTTAAAGTTGTATTCTTATGCATTGTAGGACAAGTTGTGTCCATAGATATAATCATTACATGCAAGTCGATCCTTCACGAGTTGCTCGTAATTACAGCTAGGTCAAAAGTCCATTTTACCCCTATAATTACATCTTGCACCTTAAGTACCACTAATTCTCTAACGAACAATCTGTTTATAATCTAATTATAAACTAAGTCCCTTTCAGGCCAATGAGAGGGTGTGCCCTCATTGTTAAAGTCCCGAAATCAGCACTTAAGAGAATTACTCATCTACTTACCTTATATGGGAATGAGTGAATTCCATCTTATGAGATTATGTTCCCAGCTCCCTATTTGGTCAAGTCCCCACAATGGTAGGCATATTGAATCGGCTATAAAAGCCACTCTCACTCATGAAAATCAAAGGACAAGCCCTCACAGGCAACAGTACATAACTCACTCAAGATTAAGATCAAATCGCATATGATCATCATGATAAAATATTAATATTCTCAATTAACAGATTTATAAAGAGAGATTAAATATTTCATGGTCCAGTCTTATTCAAACTCATTGTATAAGATACCACTACTCACATGTCTCCACATGAATGATTTGGATCAAAACATTTGTAACTATTACAAAGTGGGCCGCATCAATAGTGTTACTAAGATAAGGCACCCAACCTTATCCATATACTATGACTCTTTAGGTTATTTCTTGAACATGATCATCTCGTATGTCAACCACATATTGTTCAAAATTACACTAATAACCTTAGATTTTTCATATAATGAATAATATTATATTGCAAATAAAATAATCAAAATTATTATTAATTATTAAATAAATCATTAATTACGAGGCTTTAGGCCATAAATCCCAACAATCTCCTACTTGTACTAAAGTCGGCTAGATATGTATCATAGGGCATACTCTATACCCAACATGTTCTCTCATTTGCCCTAGCAAATATGAGACATGTCTCGTAATCCTAGACATTCTAGGTGACCCTCAGACATTTTAGCCTGGAGAGTCTTTTTATATAGATCCAAACGACTGCCATTAAAAGCGATCTTGGTCACTACCATGATTCTTTCTCTCTCGATATGATTCACTATACATTAGTGTTTTCTAATTTCTTTAATATTAGTGTTTGCACTACTATTATCATAATAAAGAGGATAAACTAAATCATATTTGAAACACCTTTCAGATCTTTAAGGAACTACTATAGTCATACAAGTTCTTTTGTTGTTTTACAAGCAAAACAATTTAACTTGTATACCATACTCCACTACCTAGGGTAAAATTTATCTTTACATAGATTTCCTAAATCTTTGTAAGAACCAATGTATCTTGTAAAGACCAAATCTTTAACTCCATACACAAAAATTTCTCATTATCCATAGATAATTTGATAAAGTTTTTAATTATCTACTCAATGGTCATACCATTCATTTAACTTATATATACTAACCAATTGTGTATTAAATGTTCAGTCTCACTTATGCATATCATATACTTTCAACATTTGAGGTGTCTTAGGATATTCTTCCTTAGACATAAAATATCAAATATTTGACAACAATTTTGTCAATATAAGATATTTGAGACAAAGTTAATATTTTGTCGTTAAAATTTCCATTTTGGACACATAAAATATACTGAGTCATTCAAAATCACTCATTTGGAATTTGTTACTTATTTAACTTTTTATGTTAGACAAACATTTGACATGATTCATAATGAGTAAAATATCATCAACATAAAACATGAGAAAAATCCATTAGACAATGAATGATTTTCTTGTCTATACAAGCTTCATTAATATTTATCCAAAGTCATAGGTTTTGATATTTTTATCAAACTTTATATTCACAGATCTAATGGTAAAATTCATTTTATAAATGAACATTTACTATTTCGCAAACTTTTTGCTTTTGATCTTTGAAAATAAACATATCTGATTGATTCAATACGTAATAAGCCTTCAACTTTGTCATCTAACATGACAATTTGGGCTTCAATTAAGTCCTTGTAATGGTTGGGTTATCTCATAACTTTCCCACTACGATAAAACTTATCCAATTCATGACTAGGATCCATTTGACTTTCAAATGTAATTAAATTGTTAACAACTTTTGTTAACTATTTCGTGGCTTTACTTGGAACCAATTTATTAACACTATCTCACCTTATTAAAAGTTTGTAGTCTTTTATTTGACATTTCTTATAAAAATGATATTTGTCATACAAATACCTTATTCGTTTTAGGACTACATAAAAGACCATTTTATACTCCTTAGGGGTGACCTACACTTAGACTTATCTTTGAACATATACAAGCTTCTTAGACTTGTTTCAGCACGTGAGCTTAACATTCTTAAATGGTGAAGTGTTGTAAACCAACTTTACTACTATTCTATAATCTTTAAAATTGTCTCGTAGACACTTTTGGAAGGAATCATGTTCATCATGCAATCTCTATTGCATTTCCTAATCGGAGTTTTGTAATGGCGTGTAAAATTAAAAGAAAAGGAGAAATGTCAAGTTCTCTCTCCATGGATGCACCTGCAAGCATTAAAAGGAAAAAGAATTAATTTCTGCTCTCTCCATAGAATATTGTGTCTACAAGCATCCAAAGAAGACAAATGAAACTTTCTCTCTCTTCACCAATCTCTTCATTTCCTTGAAAGTTCTCTTTTCAGTCTCCTTCCTCCCACCAAAAGTGCCCATCTCCCCCATTATCTACTTCCAGTGACTCCACGACCTCCAGTGGCGATGTCGCAAGACCCACGGCCCCTAACTTCAGATCTGAAAGCAGGAATACTTTAGCCACGACACCAAATCAGGCAAAACTCTGGCAATCCGTTTAAGGAGAGCATGGACCAGCATCCCGAGACTGAAACTCACCGACTAAAGACAAGTATACGTAGTCGACCATCTCCCTCGACAGCCGATTCTCGACCAGCAAGAGTCTAAAATTCTTCACGACTCATGGTGATGAAACTCATCCATCTTCCCAAATATATATAGCAAAAATTCGGACAAGATTTTCTCAATTTAGTTAAGATTTGATGCCAATTTTAGTTTGAATTGGAAAATCACGGTTTCACATGGGATTTCATCCAACAACGTATTCCAGTACTATGTTTAGTTGAACTAAAATTTGACTAAAACTCAAGTTTTGCTGGAATTCCAAATCTCTGCTAAATTTGTTGCCTCAAATCTCTTGGAATCTTGTATTGGCCAAAATTTGGATGAAATTCAAAAATTTCAAGATTGATTATTCTACTTCAAAATTGGAAAGACCTGCCTCAAGCTAAACTCAGGTTAAATTCACCACGAATTGAGTTTAGCTTCAAATCCAATGTTAGGTATAATCCAAATTTTAAACTCAAATCAAAATTTGGATTAAATTTAAGTTCAAATCTCATTCCAAATCCAAAATATAATTTGGTAGTCAAATCAAAATTTGGGCAAAGTCCATATTTCTTCCCAAATTAAAATTTAACTAAAATTTAAATTCAAATCTCATTCCAAGTTCAATCCATTTTCAAAATTTGGTAGAATTTTCAAACTAAAATTTGGGCATAATCTAAATTTTGTCCCTAATCAAAATTGGATAGACCTCCAAGTCCTAATTCAATTTCAAATAAATTTTGGGTAGAATTTTAACCTTGTCCCAAGTTTAGATTTTGAGAGCATAAATTCTACTAAATTCAAATCGTAATTTTATGCTATAAAAGAAAATCAAAATATTGACTCAAAATTCATATTTTGATAAATTGGTATAAAAAAAGTGTGTTAAGAAAATCAAAGTTATAAATCAAAATCATATTTTGATTAAATTGACACATCAAGTGGAGTTCAAGTAAGGAACCAATTTCCTAAATTTTGATTACAAACTATCTTTTTTCGAGATTCACACACACATACTTGTGCATAAATCTCGAAAATGGGGTATTTGTTGGAATAGAAATTTCGACCAGCCAGAAATTGTCACGTCATGTTGATGATGAAATTTTATTTAATTAGGGATTAATTAGATTTGCAAGGATCCCTAAATTAAATTATGGAAAATCCAAGTACACAATTGAGTTCTTTGAAATTTGGATTGATTCTAGACAAAAGCCTGAATTAAAGGCCCAATTAGCAAAGTCCAGGCCCAGTCCAGGGCTAGGCCCAAAGGCAACCAGGCTCAGTCCAAAAGAGGATGGTCTAAAGTCAACTAAGCCCAGTCCAAATGGCTAAGCCCAAAGTCAACTAGGCTCAGTCCAACAGGTAGGCCCAAGCCCACTTGGAGGTCTTGAGGAACTCTATAAATAAAGAGCTCCCTCCTTCATTTCAAGGGTTCGGAATGGAAGAAGTTCAGAGAGAATTCAGAAAAAAAGCTGTGAAGTCTCCAGAAGCTCCTGAAGATCAAATACCTTCTGAACAAAGAACACTTCTTAAAGATCAAGAATGATCCAGGAAGATCAACAAGCAAGAAGCTGATCATCCAACTATCAACAAGCCAGAGGCCGATCATCAATTAGATCTAAAAGCCAGAAGTCGATCATCGAAGACGATCAATAAGCTACAAACCGAAGGCCTTCTACAAGCTACAAGCCGAAGACCTTCAACAAGCTCAAAGCTAAAGACTTTTCTACAAGTTCAAAATTGACGATTCAACCTCGAGAACAAACGTTCCAGCCCTCAAGTCAAGTATACAACGAGAGAAACAATTAAATGATCATACATTAGAGATTGTATTCCATTATATACAAATCAATACACAATCAAGGTTATTCATGTTCATTCCACGTATCAAATTTCTTTGTTGAAATCTCGTGTACACATATCATTTTGGTTCTTCCACTTTCACTTTCATTTCATTTTAGTCTCCCTACTTTTAAAATGTTCAATTTTAGTGTATGTACTTTCAATCAATTTTAAACTTATGTAGTCTTTTATTGTTTGGAAATTATTATTATTATTCAATATGGACATGTGGCTAAAATTGACTATTTGAAAATACAAAGTACAGGAACCCAAAGTACAAAGTACAGGGACCAAAAAAGTATTTTAACTCAATTTTAATTAAGTCTTTAAATTTTTTATTTTAATTTTAACAAAACGGTAGGCACTCTAACTTAAATATTGACACGATACACTCATTTGATATACAAATGATGATTTGACACAATATAACATAAAAGAATTGAGTCGAGTTTAAAAATAATGACAAGTGGGCAAAATATTTTTTGTGAGACTAGGAATCATGGATTTAAATTAATTTTTTTAGTCCTTCCGTCTTTATTTTATCTAGTTGGCTTATTATATTGTGCTATTTGTTATTATGTTATGTAAAATCATCACTTATTGATATAATTAGTCGTGACATCTATTTAAGTAAAATGGAGTTTGGGTGGCAAGTACTTAGGAATAAATCATCAAATTTTAGGAATTAAACTTGTAAAATTCGGTTTATGTTGTGTTCATGTAGCCTAGAACATTTTCAGTTAAGATAGTAATTGGGATCAAGGTTTGAATTTAGGGATATATGGAGAAAGCCTATGTAATTTTCAATATTCTCGAAGGGTGCACACATACCAGATTTATACAACTCTTACACCTTCAATAGGTGAATGAATAAAGAATAAACAAAATATAAATTCAGCAAATAACAGAATTAACGTGTCATTATAATAAAGGATGGCGAAACATCCTTGCAGAGTTCGTTAAGAGGGAAACTTCTGAAATAATTCTGAGATGGCTTGCTGACTGGTTTATTTGATTGCTGGCTTCACTGCCACCGAGGCTTTGACTTTTCTCATCAATAATTGGTACCTCCCTACTTTATTATGCATTAGATTCCCGATTCCGTGCATTGTATATTTGTATTTTACAAGAATAGCTGTTGCTGAAACGCTGAGTGTTGAAAAGTTGTAAGTGCATTGTATGAAATTCGAAGAATTTTAGTGCAATGGCAAATGTTCTATTATTCAGCTAAATTCATTCATTCATTCATTCTTTAATTCATTTTAGCCTTAATCGAACTCTCTATCCTGAAATCGGTCTATGCCATCAACATCAACCTAAACCAGACATTTGTACATGCTGGCATTGTTTTGTTCAATTGTTTGCAACTCTTGGAGGTCATGTCTCTATGAATCAGTTGCAATCAACCAGTTTTGTGTGTGTGAAGAAAAAAGATAGGAGATGGGGGTGGAGAGGCGTTAGAGTAGAAGATGATTTGAAGATGGAATATATGGGCAGAATCAGAAAAGGTGTTATTGATGGATTGGAAAAGGAAAACCCAGAAAGGCAGATGCGGAAGCTTTGAAACTAAAGAGTCTTGAGAAATTCCATGACATAAGTGTTAAAAGCACAACAGTGAACCTTGAAACCTTGAAACCCAGCAGAGTTGGCCAAGGCGTGGAACTCCTTCTGGGTCCTTTCTTTGCCTCCAGGGTTGTGAGCCAACATGATGAGATCGATGTGAATGACTCCCTTGGTGGCAAGGGTGGTGTCTGGTGCAACCGGAAGAATGCATTCGGCGACGATCACCTTGCCATGCTGGGGCAGGGAATGGTAGCAATTCTTCAAGAGTTTGAGGCAGTGTTGGTCGCTCCAATCGTGGCAGATCCACTGCAAGGGTAAAGGGCATTAGAGAAAGAATAGAGAGTACTGAGTAGGTAGGTGTTGATTACAGATACCTTCATGAAAATAGCATCCCCCTTTGGGACGCTGACAAACATGTCGCCCCCAACATGTTGGACGCCTGCGCAAAGACGACGTACTCCAATTCAATTCAATATAATTCGATGAAGATGAAGATGAAGCAATTGTGAATTGAAATTTTTGGGTTACCCACCTGGGTAGGCAGGGGCATCCTGAATGACATGAGGGAGGTCGAAGTTGATTCCTCTAATAGAAGGGTACTTGGAAACTATCATGTTGAGAACAGCTCCGGTCCCACCCCCCACATCCACCACTGAATTAAGGCCTTCGAAGCCTTTGTAGCTCTCTAGAATCTTCTTCATGGTAATGGTGGAATGGTCCGACATTCCCCTGTTGAACACCTTGTTGAATCTCGGATCCGTTCCATGGTAATCGAACGCCGTCATTCCGTATGCTCTGTTGAATGGAATCCCTCCTTCAAGTACCGCATCTTTCAAATGGTACCTTCATTTTCATTTCTTTTCAACTTTCTTCAAATTTTAAAATACAATCACAAGATAGAAAAATAAAATTTCTCCTCTGGACAATTTAGTCAAATTTGGACTTTACCATGGACAGTGATCATTAACAACTCATCATCATTTTCAACTTTAATTCATACAGAAAAAAAAGGGGAATACATGCACCCAAAAAAGAGGGTGGAAATAAAGAGCCAAACAGATGTTCTATTAACGATCAAGTCACATGAGTATAACTTTGCAAAAATAATAAATAATAATAAAAAAAGCCACATGCGTATAATAAAGTTTATGAAGGTTTCTCTTAAGATATCCTATATTCTTTTGGCTGACAAAAACATTTAACTCCTAAATAAAATACTGGTTTAAATTGATAGGTTAAGATTTTGGAATACCTCTAGTTTAAGTTTTTTTTTTTTTAATATTTCGCTTAATCACTTAAAGTCATAATCTATCATATTTTTCCAAAAATAGATTTCAAACCAATCTAACTTTTTTAAAGTGTTTTTTATTTATTAAGAGTTTTTCAAAAACGACTTTTGATTATCGAAAATCATTCCATAAGTTATACAAAACATACTTTCCTTTATTAATTTTGTCAAAAATGCTTATAGAAAAGTTGATTATGTTTAAAAAAAAAAAAAAATTCTTCAAACATTATTCCAAACACACTACAAATGGTATTGATGTATGTTTTTGATGAGATTAGCTTCTCCTTCTAAAAAAGTTAATAAAGAATGATATTTTAAAAAATTATTATTATTAAATTACCAGCTCTCCATGAGAACCTTGTCCTGATTCATGAGACAGAGTGGGGCAATGGAGACGCCGTCGTGATTCTTGATCAAGAACTTGGAGACAGGGGCGAGGCCGTACAGCCTCTGGACCGTGCCATCGGGGAGAGTGTTGAGGGAGTAAGTGAGGATGGAATAGCTAGCGAGCAGGCGGAGGATGCGGTCTAGAACCACATCCGCCTCAGGGTTTTTGGAGGCTGAGAGCTGAGAAGCGATTTGGGAGGGGGACAACAAAGCCCCCTCCCCGGCCCCCGCAATGATCTCCAGCACGTCCAGCTCGATCGCCGCCTTCAGCACCATCGGAAGAACCGAGGCGCTCGCCAACTGCATTGCGAACAGCTGTGCTTCTTCATCGCTCACTTGGGTTGGGGTGATCTGGGTCTCACAACCTTGCCCTGTGGATCCCATTCTATATTCTATATTCTATGTTTTTTCTTTTCTTTCTCCCTCCCTTTCACTAATTTGCTTAAAAATAAATGCTGCTCTATACAATACAACCCATAGATCCCATGGTCAGGTCAGTGTTGGTTTTATGGTGACTTGCACTTCCACATCCTCCACCAACCGCACTCACGCCCCTCCCTCACCTTACAAAGTTACACACAACACTTGTCTTGTTTTGGTTGGATCCGAATTTTCATACCTTAATTCCCCTGGCCCCACCCCATCCAATGTCTTTCAGTTTTTTTCAAACAACAAGGGTGTGGATGTGGTGCATCCCATTTCCCACCAAATACATATACCAAATATCAACACAAGGTTGGTGATGACTGGGTCCACTGCATTTGACGTCTAATCTTATTCAGCTGCCTTCTAATTTTCAACTCTACGGATTTCGCTTTCATTTCCAACCTCATTTCTTAAATTTCTTCTTCTTCATTTTCATTATTCCACCACACTTCACCCTCCTTGGGTCCACCTCTTCACCCTCTATCTTATTACACTCTAAATTACTATTTTGCTTTCTGTCTTTTGAGTTTCATTCCATTATTATTTCAGTACTTTCAAATGTTCAATTTTAGTCTTTATACTTTTATTAAATCTTAAAATTATTCTCTACCATTAGTTTGAAGTTAATTTTTATCGAAATTGGTTAAATAATAGAAATAATATCCATGCAAAAAAAATACACAATGTAAACATATTTTTAAAATTTATAGAATGATAGCCAACAAAGACTAATTATTTTTTTAGAAAAGTTAACAATAAACTAACAATAGAGACCAATTTTAAGCTTTATTTAAAGTATAGGAGCTAAAATTGAACATTAGAAAGTATAGAAACTAAAATAGAATAAAACTCTAAGTACAAGGACCAAAATGATATTTTCACCTAAATAATTCATTCATACTCATATTTCAAATAACCCTTAAACTTTTAATATTTTGTCTTTTAACTCTTTAAGATATTATAAACAAGGATGCAAAATTCGTCGATATCTGCTACAATTTCGTTGATATATCGGTATTTTAGGGGGTCGACAGAGATATGAGGGGATATAGTCGTTTTTACCTTGTTTTCGGCGATATATCGTCAATATCGACGATATATCGCTGATATGTCGTTTTGTGGATATATCTTTGCATGCCAGAAGAAATCATGGATTTATCTTCGGATATCGTGGATATATCAGCCAAATATCGACACAATATCTTGGAAATATCTCGAAATATCTACATGTTTTTGTCTCTGCTATTATGAGAGTTTTCATTTCCAACCTGAAGCTTTTATGAGTTCTTCTCATTTCCAAAACGTTATAAGTTTCATTTTATTACCTTCAACATGATAGTGCAATTTGCATTGTATTTTTAGTTCAACATCAATGTTGAAGTATTTTTGCTTGTTGTACTAGTTAAAACTTACATTTTCAACATTTTTATGAATACTTGTCATTTCCAACATGGTATTGTAAGCTTTTTGCATTGTATTTTCACCTCAACATCAATGTTAAGCTAACACTTACATTTCCAACACTTATATGAGTTTTTCTCATTTCCAACATGATATTGTAAACTTTTGCATTGTATTTTCACTTTAACATCAATGTTGAAGTGATTTTTGCTTGTTTGACTAGTTAAAACTTACATTTCCAACACTTTAACATGGTATTGTAAGCATTTTGTATTATATTTTCATCTCAACATCAATGTTGAAGCCGACACTTACATTTCCAACGCTTTTATGAATACTTCTAATTTCCAACATGATATTGCAAGCTTTTTGCATTGTATTTTCACTTCAACATCAATGTTGAAGTGATCTTTGCTTGTTTGACTAGTTAAAACTTACATTTCCAACACTTTTATTTTTAAAAAAACCACAAAAAATACCTAATTTATCAATATAAATACCCCCACCACACCACTCTTCTTCCACACCCTTCTCCATTTCCAACAATTTGCTAGTTCTCAAGCAAAAATCACTCTCCATTCCCAATCTTTTCATTTCCAACACTTGTAGTTGTATAGCCCCTTCTTTCTAACTTTCTTTTTAATGTTATAATCTTAATTTTATTTTATGTTTAATGTTGGTTTGGTACCTCCAAGGTCGTCATCTTATTACTAAACCATGTACTTGTATGACAATAATTTTATATCAATGAAATATTCAAGTTCATTCATTTTTCGGTATTTAATATTACCTACTATTGTATTAATATTCATATTTCGCTTATAATTGGTAATATATATGCCTAAAATAGTAGTTTCTTGCTTAAATAAGCTTATTCTAAAGTTTCATAAAAAAAAAAATTCACATTATTTTTATAAGTTTTCGTGATATCCGTGATTTTTTTTCATAATATCTGTTGATATTCAAATATCCGTAAATTTAAGTTTCCATGATATATCCGTAAATTTGAGTTACTGATATTAATTTTTGCATCCTTGATTATAAGAGTCCCAAGCGTTGGTTTCAACAAGTCTTATCTTCCTAGGGATATAAAAATTGGTTTAAATGAAGTTGAAGAAAATTTTACTTTATGAAAAAATTATTTTCATAAACCATCTCCTTTGACAATTAATATTGGCATGGCATTTAATGTATTCTATTGGTATGAACAAAGCGCTTTTTTTTAAAAAAAAAAAAAACTGTAATATATCATAAAGGAAGAAAAGATAGAATTGTTTTAATGTCATTTATATATTCTAATGAACAACATTTAGCTACGTATTAGTGTGTATATATCTTCTTACACACCACCATTAAATTTTTGACAGTTAGGAGCGAGAAAGTAAAAAAGTTACAATTTCTCATTTTCCATCATTTTATCTCTTAGTTGTCAAAAAATTAATGGTGGCTACACACCAATATACAACAAAGTATTGTTCTATTCTAATTTATCTATTTTAATAATGTCTACCATTTAATTGCAAACTTGATAGCTTAGTTTTTAATACACTCCTACATTTTTTAGGTTTTTATTATTATTATTATTATTATTATTATTATTTAAGTTCAACAATATGTAAGGGTGAGAATTTAAACTTCTAATATTCTAGTCGAGGTCAGTGGCGGATCCAGAAATTTTCGTTAAGAGGGGCACAAATTCATATAAGGTTAAGTTACAAGTTTAGTCATTGAACAGATTTATGTCTTTATGGTCCTAACTTTAAAAGGGTGTCTAATTAGTCCTTAACTTTCAATTTTGTGTCTAATAAATCCTTAAACTTTCAATTTTGTATCTAATACATCTCAGGCATATTCATTTTTTTAAAAAATTAAGTGTTTATTAGACATAAAATTTAATTTTATGTCTAATGGGTCCTCAATCTATTTGACATTTTTTTTAAAATTTATGCATGTATTAGATACCAATTAAACCAAATATTCAATTAGACATAAAATTCAATTTTGCAGTTAATTTTAAAAAATTTTGAATATGTCTGAGACCTATTAGACACAAAATTGAAATTTTAGGAACCTATTAAACAATTTTTAAAGCTTAGGGATCTATTAGACACATATTTAAAAATTCAAAGGGTTACTTGTAATTTAATCTACATATAAATATGAATTTAAATGCATTGATATATAATAATTAGATTAAGTAATATTAATTCTAAAATTATAATAAACTATTTATAGAAGAGTAATTGTAATGGGTAGCAAATTATGTTTTATTATTTACAAATATAGCAAATTTTAAAAGAATTTACAAATATGGCAAAACTTCAAAATAATATTTAATTATTCCTTTTTTGCCCTTATTTTAAAGGAGAAATTTGTTGTGCGTGCATTCTTCTTCTTCCTCAATTTTTCTGTGTTTTTTTCCTTTTGTTCTTCATTTTCTTCTCAGATTCAATGGGTTCTCCTCCCTCAGTATTTTTCTATTTTTCTCATTGTTTCTGTGTTTTGCTTCGTTTTTCGTCGTGATTGAGTGTGTTATTACGTTTTTTTTCTTCTCGTTCTTCACTTTGACCTACCTTTTTTGATCGAGAATTTAGTGTTTGGTTTTTCGATCGTGGACTCTGGCCTACATTTTCTGATAGTTAGCAAGGAAATAAACATATCGTGATATAAGTCTATCACTAATAAACTTCAATCACAATACATGTGTTTTGATTGAAGTCTATAGCGATAGAAGTTTATCACTAATAGACGTCTACCCCAATGATAGTGATAGAAGTCTACCCTAATGATAGTGATAGAAGTCTATCACTGATAGACTTCAATAGACTTCAATTACCTCTATCAGTGATAGACTACTAGTGTGATTGAAGTCTATTAGCGATAGACACCTATCACTGATAGACTTTAATCACAACATATCTAGTCTGTCAGTGATATCAGTCTATCATTGATAGATTTCACTCAAAATGGTTGAAATAACTTAATCAGCAAACATACTATAATTGTGATTACAGTTTATCAATGATAGACTTCTATTAATACATGTAGCTTGTTGATAAGCCTTAGAATTAAGGCTTATTTAACTCCCAATTACTAAAAATATTCTTGTTTTATCTTAAGATCATTTGGAAATAGTTGAAAGTTGTTTAAAAATAAGAAAGAATGAAGAATGAAGGCAATTAGGGTGAGATTCTTAAAAACTACACTTGTGTGCAGGAATTGTGGAAATTGCAAAACCGAAATTGCAAGATGATGTTGCAATTCTATAACAGTAGAAAAAATTCAAAAAAGGAAAAAATATGCATTTAACCCATATCCGAAAATTCTCAATTATTGCACGATTTGGGGGATTTTGAGCACGAATTTCGGGCATTATTCAATCTTAATGAAGGCCTACAAAAGGAGAGATGAGGAGTGAAGAAAGGGATCGGTTTTTGGAGGCGTTTTCTTGAAGAATGTCATGGATTTTTCCTCTCGATTTCTCTCTATTTTTTAGTTTTTTTCTGCTATGTTTTTCCACCGAAGGTTACTGCAACTTATTCTTCTGTTTGTCTTCGAGTTTTCCAATCCAATTCAAGTGAAACTTGGGTTGTTAAGACTCATTATTTTCCTATAAATAGTGAGGGATTGAGTTGATTGGAAATTACATGAGGATTTATCGAATGTATGTTGTTGTAATAACTCTATTTCAATTCAATTCTGTTTTAAGTTCAGTGAGTTGTAATGGTTGCAATCTTGTTTCTTCAATTCATTTTGTAATACTGATTGGTTCAATTTTAGAGGGAAGAAGAGCTGAACTTACATCTTCTTGAAGTTTCCTTGATTTATGAGTGTCAATTAATTAGTTTGAACAAGTTCAAGTTGCTTGCTTCTTTTTCTTGTCGTGGGATTTTTTGTTTTCTTCTTTAATTTTTTGAATGAACAGCAGGCTTTATAATTTTCCTTTAATTTTAATTGCAATTATTCTTTGAAGTAATTTCCTTCAGCATGGATATTAAATTAACAATTTTTTTTGGGATTTTTATTTTTAATATGAGCTAAACTTCTTAGGGGGTTCAAGGATGTGAATTCCCTAAGAAGTGGTTGTAGCCAAAATTCCAACAAAACTCAAGCCTACATATCAATTGTTTGCTTGTGTTGAATAAAATTCCGTTTAGATTCTAGCTTGATCAACTAGGGTAGCAACTCAAGCTTAGTTTAATACCGACGGGGTTAGTGATAAGCGGATTTCGCACAACTGATGGAGAAAATAGCTTAGACAGAAGCCAATTCTTTACCCTAGATATAGGGATTAAAGACTCCAAAACCCATAAAATTCTTGAGCCAAATTATCTAAGATAGAGGGACTATAGACATATAAGTCACTCACTTAGTCTCCTAAAACCTAATTTCAAGGTGAATAGGAGTAGCAATTTTGGTTTATAATTGAATGTAGAATAGGTTGGAATTGCAATTTTGGTTTGCAATTACAACTTAGGGCAATGACACTCTTGAGCCCCTCCTTTCTCTAAAGAATTTCTTTTACAATTTTCATTTCTTTTATCAAGACTGTTTAGTTGTTATTCAATCTTGCAAATTTTCGATTCTGCAATTCAGTTATGCAATCTTTGTCACTTTAACTTACAATTAGATTCTGCAATTATTTTGTTTTTATTAAACACACCATCCCAACCTTGTTTTTGCAATTTTAGTTTCCAAGTTGCAATTTTCTTACATTTTACTTAGCAATAATTTTTGTTACACTGTTCCCTGTGGGATCGATACTCAAGAATACTTCTGTTTTAATACTTGCATAGACAGTGTGCACTTGAACTGGGATTAAACGTATTTACTTACTTTTCTTCATCCAAAGTTCACCCGATCACTTGTTTCTTGTAATTGAAGTCTATCAGTAATAGACTTCAATCACAACACATGTAACTTGTCTTTTCTGATTAAAGTCTACCACTGATAGATTTCAATCACAACCATGTGTTGTTATTGAAGTCTATTAGTGAGCAGAGCTTTTTGTTGGCAATTAAGTTAATAAACAAACCATGATAAAGAAAAAACAACAAAACAGAGCATATAAACATAACTACAACAATGACATGAACAATGAGGCATTCATTAACAGAATATCAACTAAATTCAACCAAAATGTAACGTAAATGAAAAGGAATCAACCGAAATCAGAAGATATCAAAATCAAATGTACATGTAGATTAGAACACTAAACGCATTCAAACATTAGAACACAAAGATAATTCAAAAAAAGTCATAAAAGTATTGAAAAACCCACCCGTTCTGCAAGAGAAGAAACTCTGAGAGACCCCAGAGGTAGAGAACAACGAGAATTGGAGATGAATGGAAACTTTGACATGAAAATTCCCCCTTTGAATAAAAAAAATGCCTAGAAAAACTGAAATTGTAATAGCGTCTAAAGATTTGGTGGAATTTACAATTCCAAAAGGAGAGAGAAACGCTGGAAATTTCTAGAGAGAGAGGAAGGTGCGAGTAAATGATTTATTTGGTGGTCTGGAGAATTGCTCAGTGAAAGCAAATTAGAGAGAGAAAGAAGAGGGAGAGATGCGTTAGTCATTTACAATGTGGAATATCAGTGGGCTATGGGCTTTTTAGTCATTTATACGGGCTGGGTAATTAAATTTGCTATATTTGCAAATAGTTTAACGTTTAGCTATATTTGCTAATATTTAGGCCCATTTTGCTATATTTCCAAATGCCCCTTTATAGAATGATCCATCTAAATATATAAGCAAATAATGAAATTTGAAATATTTAACAAGATTTTTTAAAATAGAATTTCTTTCAATTATAAAATGAAATAATATATAAAGATAAGTTGTAAATTGTAAAATTAAAAAATGAAAGTAAAATGGCAAAAACGCAAGCCAGGTTTCAAACTCTGGCCAGAAAGCCGATGAGCAACTACCCAGCCCCCCTTGACCAACAAACCAACTTAAAATTTTGAGGTTGTAACTGTATCTTAATATATATCTATAAATAAACTATAATTTGTGGGGGGCACGTGCCCACGTGGCCCCAACGTGGATCCACCCCTGGTCGAGGTTATAATACTTGTAATCAGTTGGAGGTATACCTTCCTTAAGTTGAAAGAATTCAATCTCAATACTTACCTTTGTTGAACTTGAAAAAAAAAAATATCCTACCATTTAATCATTAGTTGATGTTAAAAATTATTGACCACGTAAGTACTAGGTTAGGCAATATGAATGCGACATCTACTGTGTATTGTATTTAGTATCACATATTAATGATGTGTATACCATGTGGAGATTAATGAATAAAAATATTGAGATGAAATTAAAACTTCGGATAACAAAATGAAATAGACACAGATATCCATTATCTACCCATATGAATATAATGACAAATCAAGCAGTAGTTTTAGCCAAGACTAGTCCAATAATCACATAATGTGAACGGTGGTTAAGTTTGATAAAATGGTAGTAGAGAATAGATGGGCAGATGGTTTTTTGAGAGATGACTCAAGAATCTTTTATTGGAAAAGAGAACCATTGAAGTGAGACAAAAACGCCAAACATGATTTGGAAGTGGAGATCGATCTCCATGAATCTAAAAATAAATTATAATATAATTTAAAAATGAATATATGCACATATTATATTTATATATAAAGATAGGAGTGATTAATTAGTGAGCTTATTTTATATAGCTAACTCTTCAATCAGTGGTTGGTTTGTGGAAATAAAATAATCATTAAGGATGGTGTGCGTGCGAGTGCGGCTATGTTTTCGTTTTAGGTTCGGGACAGTGGGCTGGTTTACCAACTCACCTAATCAGCTTACCTGTATCAGGAAAAAAAACCCAATGTAAGTAAGAGTAGTCAGTAACTACTTTCCAGGTCTTTTGCTTAAATTATAAGGCCACCCCATTTTTATATTTAATATTTCTTCGCTCTGGTTTTCCCCCCTCCTTTTTACCTTCCCCGGTTGACTTGCAACAGCGTAATCATTTGGTTGCTTTGGTGAGGTGCAAACAAAATCAGATGAAAAAACATAGTAAAGTTAAAAGAGAGTAGAAATTTTGAGCCAAAAAGACAAAGTTAAAGAAATTCAATGCTATAAATAAAAGATTTGATGAATCCAATCCAAAAGATTACAGTTGAAATGTAGTAGTAGTTTATGTTAGAATTGATTTCGTTGAAAAAAGTGAAAGTCATTTCGTGAATGCATATGGAATTTAGGCTAAGGCTTTTTTATTTATTAAGCCCATATGGAAGTTGGAAGGCCGTCTTGTTGAGTTTTCGGCCCATGCGAAGAACGAGAGATCCAACAGAAACAACTAGGTCAAAATAGAGATCACAACACAAATAATCTTAATTGAGAATCTATATTTCACTTTTGTCCAAAATGCTACAATTTTTCATTTCTATCTTTCAGCTATTATAAAAGTAGTATGTTCAAACGTAATTTCAACAAAGAAATAAGACACGTGTAAATTAATTTAATTTGTATTGATTTAAATGTAGTTGAATACAATCTCTAATATTTATCTTCTGATTCTTTCTCTCTCATGTACAAATGTCTCAAGGACTTTGTAGCTTATTCTCGAATGTAAATTTGTGAGGGCTTCCCAGCTTGTTCTCGAATGTAGATTTGTCTCGAGGGCTTTGTAGCTTGTTCTTGTTGAGTTAAATTTGCAAGACCGCAAGTGCACGGGTCAAGTTTTAATATAGTGAGATAGAGTACAAGTGTCGTCCACAGGATTGAGTTATTTAATTCACTTGATTACCATGAATTTAACCCTCCAATTTTATTTAGAGATAAAAGTCAAATGATGAGTTAAAATATGTGAAAGTAAAACAAGATAAAATTGAGACAATCAGGAGAAAGAAAATCTTAGGGACTAGACTTTACCTATCGAGCTAACAAATTAATTGAATGAACAATTAACTAATGTATTTCCGTGCCAAAAATCAAGACTTTCAAATAACAACTGACCCTATCAAGACAATTGAATCTCATGCACGATTTATAAGACTAATATAACTATCTAGCCTTTAATAATCATGCACAGCATTAAGAACAAATTTTTTAATGATTTCTAGTAGAATTCTAGTCACTTTCATGCTACAATAACTACTAGTCATGCAATCGACGTCAAATCTAAATTAATCTTTTTCAAGCATAAATTCATATTAATGAGGGCAAATAAACTTTGATCAAGAGTTCATAGGCATTAATAACACGATTGCATGAGTAGGAAGAAATACAATAGTTCAAATCAATCACATCAACAAATTGTTCGGCCCAACGGCTCCATCTAGCCCTAAGGAAACAAATTTAGCTACTCATAGTAACTATAACACTTCTAAAATTGCATACAAAACCAAAAAATATTAAGTAAAGGGTTTGAGATAGAACTAATGCGTCGTGTGAGCTTGTCCCCGTTGTAATATCACGATCTCCAACGTTAAAACTCTTACTTGTGTTCCACAGAATCTTCTCTCTCGGTCCTCAAACTCAATTTTCGAAAGTGGTGAAGTTTCTCCCCCCTAAGTGGCCTCCTCCAATCGCATCCAAAAATCCAAATTTATAAACTCGGGACAGCGTTGAGACGTTGTGCCCTAATGCACGGGTTAATTAAGGGAAATGGGGGTAGTGTTGAGATGTTGTGGACAGCGTCTCGACGCTACGGATGAAAAAAATACGCGCGCGGTCCCCTTCAGCGTTGAGACGCTGTGGACAACATCTCAACGTTGTCCTCACAGCATGCCTGGCTACATCATGGCAGCGTTGAGACGCTGTTGGACAGCGTCTCGACGCTGCCCCTCGGGTCTCACTGTTGCCTTTTCTTCTTCCTTTCTCTTAGTTTTCCAATTCTTGCCCAATTTTGCCTCATTTTTGTCCTGTGATTATCTTCATCTCTGATTTCTCTTCCAAATGCTTAATACCTGCAAAATAAACAGATACGGCGTGAAAATACCCAGTAAAATATCAAAAATAGTAATAGTTAAACTATAAAAATAGCTCACAAAAGTGTGCTATCAAATACCCCCAAACTTAACTATTTGCTAGTCCTCGAGCAAAATAATTGGGCACAATCTCTCTTGACTGCTTATATTGGGGCTATTAACAACTCAAGCCTCAGAGATTCTGAAAAATGGAGTACTCACATAAAATCAAAATTTATAACTGAAATCTGTCATCAAGGAGCTTTAAATTGATTCTATCATTCCTTACGTGTGTGTGTGAGATAGCCTTCCCTAATCTGGTCTTTATAAGCCTAAACTTACTTTATGCAATCATCAACTCATCTTCCCTCTACTCTGGCATAAGTTCTAATTCTCGAGTTTTTCCTACAATATGGGACAGTAATGTGCCACTAAGGTGCCTAAAATTCAGGTGAAACTCCCCCAAACTTGAATTTTTATTTATTAAGTGGACACTAGCTTTCACACATCCACTGTAGGGACCCATACCGATGGTACTTTTACTCACAGGCGGTCCTAACTGGTCACAGCAGAGGTAGCTCTTTTTGTTCTTAAGAGTGAAAACAGCAAGATGATTGATAACTTTATATTTATTATATATATATATATATATTTTTTCAACACCATTAGGCATTATTTTTCTCCAAAATGTACATTACAACCCATCCTGCAAGTTAACCATCGAATCAGTTCTATATCCTTTCGAGGTGACAACAAGCATCTAGACCACATAACTCAAATCTAAGCCTTCAAAACTATGATTAGGTGGGCTATGTGCTCTAAATTTGTAAGGAGCTCAAAGAATAAATTTTCTTCTAACTCGAATCCAGAATTTAGTTACAAATTTTGAACGAATGTGATTACTCGTAATTCAGACTCAAATATCCTCATAGACTATCATAGTTGACGAGCACGAAAGCATAGTACATAATTTTCAACTCAACTTAACATAATATCAAGAGAGCAATAGCAATGCTAAGTGATATAAGTGTGTCATGCGCAGTTAAGTACAACCAAATATGAAAAACACCCCCAAACTTTAAAGTGAGCATTGTCCTCAATGGAAACAGGAAAGAACGGAACCAACAGAAATACAATAAAGAGAGTAAGATAAAAGATAGGGATGAACCGAGACTGCCATGAACTCCAAACGATGGCTTCAGTCCTCGTCGGATGAGATATAAGCTGGCAAGGGTGGAGGAAAGGAGGCATCGGTACCCGCCAAATGACGCATACACTCGTAAAGATGCTGGTGGTATGCCTCGGTGCTCCGCTGATGGAGCAAAGCACGACGTTCTTGCCTGCGATCATGAAGCTCCTGCTGACGAAGTCTCTCTTCCAATGCAGACACAGCGGTGTATAAGCTCGGCAAGTCATGCTGGGCTGGTGGATGGTGGGGATCGGGTAGATCATCCGTGGCATGCTCATGCACCTTCTCCTAGTGGTCTTCGGCTGCCTCTTGTTGTTGGTCGTCGTCGGTGAACCCAACGTCCCATCCTTGAAGCCCCATGATGAAATTCTTGTCCATGCAGGCCTTAGGATGAATCAACTCTTCGTCGGGGGTCCAAGTGACCCCAGCATTGCCGCATAGGACGGTGATCAGGGAAGCATGGCCAAGTCCACCGGTGGTGCTGCCTCGTCTGATATGGCGTATCGAATGGAAAATAACTTTCCCAATGTCAATGGACCTCCCGGAGGCTATGGCGAATAGGAGGATGGCCCTTTCCTTTGTAACATCACTCATGTGCGCGACCGGCTGTAATTTAGCACAAATAAAGCTGTGCCAAACTCGGTTGGTCACGGTGAGGTCGGAGGTCTTAAATTTTATAACCTCACCGTGACGAGTCATCCATGTAGCGCCAGGTCGGCCTAGTTCGGCAATGATCTGTGCCGGATCAACGTGCTCGCTGGCATAAATATTATACTCATCCCTATCAAAATTAGGCAACTGATAATACCTGTTGATCGTGGTTGCATCGAACGGGATTTGGTGGCCTCTCACAAAGGACTGAGATTCATCTATGCGCATATTAGCATAGAATTCCTTGACCAATGCCACGACGCCAGCTTCAGGTTGCTGGACAAGCAACCCCCAGCCCCGTTGAATGATTGCATAGTGGAGCTGACGGTGATGGTAATCATCAGGAACGATACCCCGTTCAAGAATGACTGAGCGAGAAACCACATAACTGTGATAGCGCTAGGCAGCTTCATGATCCCTGAACCTATTAGCATCAAAGTCTTGGCGCGAAGAGGAGGCAGATGAAGCGCGGGCCCTCTTCGAACTCATGATGGACTCTACAAGCATTTCAATGTTAGAATTGTTGGGATTTATGCCCTAAAGCCTCGTAATTAATAATTTATTTAATAATAATAATAATTTTGATTATTTTATTTGTAATATAATATTATCCATTATATGAAAAATCCGAGGTTGTTAGTGTAATCTTGAACAGTATGTGGTTGACATACGAGAGGATCATGTTCAAGAAATAACCTAAAGGGTCATAGTATATGGATAAGGTTGGGTGCCTTATCCTGGTAACACTATTGATACGGCCCACTTTGTAATAGTTACAAATGATTTGATCCAAATCATTCATGTGGAAACATGTGAGTGGGGGTATCTTATACAATGAGTTTGTATAAGACTGGACCACGAAATATTTAATCTCTCTTTATAAATCCGTTAATTGAGAAGATTAATATTTCTTCAGGATGATCATATGCGACTCGATCTTAATCCTGAGTGAGTTATGAACTCCTGTCTGTGAGGGCTTGTCCTTTGATTTGCATGGGTAAGAGTGGCTTTTGTAGCCGATTCAATATGCCTACCATTTTGGGGACTTGACCAAATAGGGAGCTGGGAACATAATCTCACAAGATGGAATTCACTCCTTCCCATATAGGGTAAGTAGATGAGTAGTTCCCTTAAGTGCTGATTTCGGGACTTGAACAATGGGGCCCCACCCTCTCATTGGCTCGAGAGGGACTTAGTTTATAATTATATTATAAACAAATTGTTCATTAGAGGATCAGTGGTACTTAAGGTGCAAGATGTAATTATAGGGGTAAAACGGACTTTTGACCCAGCTGTAATTACGAACAACTCGTGAAGGATCGACTTACATGTAATGATTATATCAATGGACACAACTTGTCCTACAGTGCATAAGAGTGCAACTCTAGGTCTATAGTGGAGTGACCCTAGAGTTAATGAATGAAAATTGATTAATTAAAGAGTTTAATTAATTAATTTTGTATCATTGGAGCTTATAATCTGTAGGTTCATAAGGTCCCCTTGCTAGCTCATAGTAACACTAAAAGATCAATTTAGTTGAAAGAAAAATTTGAAATGTTCAGATTAATATTTAATTTGAAGTGTTCAAATTAATATTTAATATATTAGATATATTAAATATAAAAGAGGAAAATATATTTATTGTATTTGATACATTAAATATTAAAATTTGAAATGTTCAAATTTAATATTTAATTTGAAGTGTTCAAATTAATATTTAATATATTAGATATATTAAATATAAAAGAGGAAAATATATTTATTGTATTTGATACATTAAATATTAAAATAATTAATATATATTTGATATATTAAATAAAAGATATTTATAGAATTTTAATAAGATTCAAATAAATAAATATCGTAGGAGATTTGAATGAGATTCAAATAAATATAAGATATATTTTAATATATTAGATATTAAAATATAATATTTTAATTATGGCAAAGATTTTCCCTTGGTCTCTATAAATAGGACCCTTGGGTTGAGCCATTCTTCACAACACACATTTCCTCAATAGAGTGAATTAGAGAATTCTTTCTAGACCTCTTCCTCTCCAATCCCTTGGGGATTTTCTTTCAAGAGGCTCCCACAAGCCTTGGTCCTGTGTTCGAGTCATAGCCAGGAAGACTTTGTGGAAAAGATAAAGATCCGCCAGAATATTCTCCACAATATTATTTTCAAGGTATTTATTGTTTAACCTTTTTATTTTAGTTTAATTCTAAATAAATCAAAGACGATTCCTATGTTTCCGTTGTGGGTTTAATTCAATTATTCCCTTCAAGAAAGTGTGCTACCAAAGAATCATAATTCAAGAACAATTGAGTAACTTGAAAAATGGATGGAGCTTGCACCTGCCACTTTGAGTCACCACTACACATGCAAATTTTAGCAATTCAGCGGACAAATTAATTCAGATAGCTCAAGAGTAAAAGTAAGCACCTAGAGGAGTCTATGTAGAGGTATCGTACATCTCACACTTACCAAACCAATGCATACCCATATATCAACCCAAAAACTATGGATTTCACGCCCATATTTCAAGAATCACAAAATTTAGTTTCAATGGTTCTACCACACAGTTCCACAGGAAGAGCAATTCGAAATGTAACCCAACACACACATTGTTCTAGCAAAGTAGCCCAACCATGGAGTCAAAATTACATGGAATAGTCAATTAATTGAGTAATGCATGCAAAAAAAAAAACAAAAAAACAAAAAAACATAAATGAGAGGTACAATACCGAAGAAACATGCAAAGCTTTAAGCAACTTCTTTTAAGGGCTTCTAAGAGAATTCTCCACTTTCATGCAAGAATTTACAAATAGTCATGCAATTAAGTTCTAGCCTAAACCATATTTTTTTAAGCACAAATTCAAACCAATAAAACAAATAATCTTTGATCAATAAATTATAAGCATTAAATACATAAAAGCATGAATGAAATAAAAAGCATTCAATCAAGATATTTAATCAATTAAAAAACTCAAGTCTAATGGCTACATCAAAACTCCAAGTATTAGGAACAAATATACTAATAATATTCATACAATTAAACCTCTAAGTTCCTAATTTACAGCCACAAAACATAAACTAAAACTAAAGGAAAAGGAAGAAATTAGCAAACAATGGTCGATCCCACATTCCCGTCGTGATCTCCATGCCCCTCGAGCTTTGGATCTTCAAAAATGCTCCACAAATGCTCCCAATTGCTCCCTAAACCTTCAATTTTAGCTTAGAATCGAGATTAGGGCTCCAACTCTCAGATTGGCCTCCCAAAACGGCGCAAAAAATGAGGTTTTTATAGAAAATTTCGAGGCAGCGTCGAGACGCTGCAAGAAAATTCTTTTTCGAGCGTGTTTTAGCGAAAAATAGCGTTTTTTGTATTTTCGTAGCGTCTCGACG
Source organism: Trichosanthes truncata (assembly GCA_033996785.1). Lineage (NCBI taxonomy): Eukaryota > Viridiplantae > Streptophyta > Magnoliopsida > Cucurbitales > Cucurbitaceae > Trichosanthes > Trichosanthes truncata. Next base: position 92,058,701 of record JAWPNB010000003.1, read on the forward strand.
CTACCCTGCAGACAGCACTGACTATTTTTGCTATATCTCTTCGCTCGGGAGTCCGAATGACCTCCGATTCGATGCGTTGGAACCGTGATTCAATGTAGAATCTCTCGGAATGTGCCTTATGCTCAAATAACATCTTTAATCTTCTTGAATTTTCAATTAAGCTTCAAAAGGCTCCAATATCCACCAAAATATTCTCAAATACTTGGTTTTGCTCCTCAAGCTTGGTTTCTACAAAATTAAGAGAAATAGACATAAAAGCTCACAAAATAATCACAAAACTAGCATAAATAATAGGAAATAAGATAGCATAAATACATGCTATCAGTTCTCAAGGTTGAATCTTCAACTTTGAACTTGTGGAAAGTCTTCAGTTTCGAGCTTGTTCAAGGTCTTTAAGTTATAGCTTATTGAAGGTCATTAGCTCATAGCTTCTTGAAGGTCTTTGACTTGTAGCTTAATGAAGGTCTTTAGATTTTAGTTTATAGAAGGTCTTCTGCTTGTACTTTTTGAAGGTCTTCAATTTGTAGCTTGTTGAAGGTCTTCGACTTGTAGCTTCTTGAAGATCTTTAGCTTTTAGCTTGTAGAAGGTCTTCAACTTGAAACTTTTTGATAGTCTTCAGCTTGTCAGAAGAATTCTAGTTAGTTTCAGTTTTTAAGAAGATTTAGGTTTATTTTAGTCTTCAAGTCTTCATGAAACTTTTAATCTTTGAAGTCTTTAGTTCTTTTTCATACGCTTTAGTTTCAGTCTTCAATCTGCAGGAAGAGTTGATTTTGTTATTCAGTCTTCAGGAAGATTTAAACTCTGTCTTCAGATCTTCAGTCTTCAATATTTAGGAAGAGTTAACTTCATTCTTCAATCTTCAGGAAGATTTAAACTCTGTCTTTAGGAAGATTTAAATTATGTCTTCAGATCTTTAGTCTTCAATCTTCAGGAAGAGTTAATTTCATTCTTTAGTCTTTAGGAAGATTTAAACTCTATCTTCAGATCTTCACACTTCAATTTTCAGGAAGATTTAAACTCTGTCTTCAGTCTTCTCTGAATGTATGACCTTTGCAATCTTCTTCTTCTCTGAATGTCTAACCTTCCGCCCACCAAATTAAAGGTGAGTCCTCTATTTATAGAGTTCCTTTGGGCCCCTCAGGTGGGCTTAGACCTAACTATTTGACTGGGCTTGGCTGACTTTGGGCCAGATCCTTTGGGTTGGTCATGGTTGACTTTGGGCCTGATTAACTTTGGGTCTAACCTTTATATTGGGCCTGGTTGACTTCGAGCCTAGCCCTTTGTACTAGATCTGGTTGATTTTGGGTCTAGCACTTGGACTAGACCTTGCTAATTAGGGCCTCTCATTCGAACTTTTATCTAGAATTAACCCAAATTTCATACAACCTAATTGTATATTTGGGATTTGCCATAATTTAATTTAGGGATCCTTGAAAATTTAATTAATCCCTAATTAAATATAATTTTGTCATCAATTTTGGGTAATGACGTGGTGATTTTTGGCTGGTTGAAATTTCTATTCCAACAGAGCCCAATTACCATCTTAACCTTACCACATGCTATTAAAAAAACTTTAGAAAAGGAAAACAAATTTCCTTGAAAATATCTCATAATCTCTACTTTAGTCTCTCTCCTAAAATTTTCTCCCCTTCCTTCCCCCTTAAAATCTCATAACCGTGCAACTATTAATTTTCCTCCATTTTCTTCTCCCAAGAAATCTCTTGAAATTGAATTTTGTAGCTGCACATTTGGTTTCTATGGTGGTATACTCGTCGTAGATCTAACGTTGGAAGCTACAAGTTTGTGGGTTTGCTCGACGAAGATTCGCGCTGCCGCTGGAAGAGTCGCTTGCGTCGTGGAGGTTCGTCGGAGATAGAGAAGACAAGGGAGGCGGCTGAACGTGAAAAAGAGATGGAAGAAGAGCGAGTTTTTTCCTCTAATTCTCCTCTTCTCTTTTTCTATTTTTTTTTCAATAGGGTAATTTTAAAATTAGTATGTTGCAGCAAAATCAATAGGTTTTTATGGTGGTATATTTGTTTCATACAGTATTTATATTTCCTAAATGTAAGAGTATATTTAATAATACGATATATATATTTTGTATATAATTTTTTGTGACAAAAGATATATATAACTATTGTTCGCACATAATTTCAACAAAGAAAGAGAAATGAGACACGTGTAAATCAATTTAATTTGTATTAATTTTGTGGGTGTGGTACAATCTCTAATATTTATCTTGTGATTCTTTCTCTCTTATGTACAAATATCTTGAGGGCTTTGCAGCTTGTTCTCGAATGTTGATTTGTCTCGAGGGCTATGCATCTTGTTCTCAAGGTTGAAACTTCAATCAATCTTTAGAATCTTTAAGTCTTCAAGTCTTGAAGAGTCTTTGATCTTCAATGAGCGTTTAGCACCTAAGGATTTGTCTTGGAGAGTCTTTGGTCTTCCAAGAGTGTTCAGTACCTAGGGACTTGTCTTGCAAGGTATTTGGTATTCCATGAGTGTTCAACATTCAAGAAGTGTTCAGCACCTAGAGACTGGTCTTGAAGAGTCTTTGGTCTTCAAAGAAAGTTCAGCATCTAGTCCAGCAAGTACGTAAGAGATGAAAGTTTTCATATCTATAGGGAATCCAGCAAGGGCCAAGTTGTCTATATATTTCTTCATAGTTAATAGGTATTCCTCCATCTTCATGTTTCCTTTCCTAGTTTGTTGGAGCAAGAGTACACAGGTACACTCCCAAAATCTCTGCTATTATCGCAACTCTTATCATCATCTATTTCCTCCCCTGATCCCTCTCTCTCTGCACTTTGCCCGACTCCACCCCAACGCCAACCTCTAATTGAAAAACAATGTAATAAAAAAAATGCTAACTTTAATTAGATGCTGGATTTGGATGTCAGAGTCTCTATAGGTTGACATACATAGGCAACCTCAATATGATGCCAAATTTATAAGCCTGCCGCATTTCCACTTCTGATGTTGTGCAAATCCAATCCTTTTCTACCTCTTAATTTCCGTCCTGTTACCAAGTAATTATTAATTAATTACTTTAATTTCCACCACAAGTACTAAGTTTGTTAATTGTGTAAAAAGGATTTCTGATCTACCAATAATGGCTGACTACTTCTCTCATTGGATGTTTATTAATTAACACTTAATTTTTAAATATAATATAAAACTAGTTGTATAATGAATGCAATACAGGTGGGGCGAGTGTTGTCATGTTAAGTCATCAAGTGACATCGTTTTACTGGTTTTTGGATGTGGAGTGGTTTATGGCCACAAATCTCAGTCCCACCCCACCCTTTGTAAATTCAAGGTTATTAATTAATTAACTCGATCTTCTTTTTTGCTGACCCTGGAGGCTGGATCCTACACTATTTGGATCTACAATGGATGGATTTTTCCCTCTTTTCCTTTTTTGTTTTCTTTTTAAAAAATTCAACTTTGAAGTTAGAAAATCGAGCATGTGCTCTTTGGACTAAACTAATAATTAACCAACAGGAGGATCGTGTCGCATTGAGGTGTGTGTGGATAAGGATTAACCCAAAAGATTCACATTCAAACCAAACCTTGTAGTTTACAAACACAAACAACATGCACTAATGTGATTGTGTTTCAACTCTGAATAGTTCTATTAATTAATTAGCTCAAACGTGCGCTTTGATTTCGCTATCATATTTCACCATAAATCATAAATATATATTGTCGCTTTGATATAAGTCAGATGGATCGAGAGAAGACATGTTTTTATTGTGTGTTCATTAATTTTAATTTAGAGTGATTTTATGTTAATTTTTTCCAAATGAATGATAGCCACACAAGAGAGAAGTGTAGGGTTAATGGTGGTGTGGTGTGGGTATCCCTCTGGGCAGGCTGTGGAGTAGTCATTTATGTTGAGATTGATTAGAGAATAATCCAAAGGTGATCGAGTACAAATACAACACACATCGTGTGCTGTTGAAGATCCCATATTGAAAAAATGTAGAGATACCTCACAATTTATAAGATACATGGACTACTCCACTCATTACCAATTGGTTTTGAGATGAAACCCCATGTAATTTCTTAATATGGTATCAGAGCTTGCCAAACATAGATTGGAGCTATTTTGAGATGAATAAAAGGCAGTAAGAGCAGACTAACTATTGTTACCTCTTTGCTATGTGTTTTGGTAATTAGATTGTTGTCTACTAAACTATTGTTTCCATTAAACTCCTTATCGAATCAATGAAAGAAAACGAGTGTTGAATGCCTAGTTTTTCCACAAACTTGACATACTTGACGATTACCTCCATTGTTATTGTTATTCCAGCTTCATCTCCCTCGACTTCCTCCTCGTTGATTATTTTGACCTCCACACTGAGGATTATGCAAATAATTTGATCGCTACCCATTTGATGGACTTCCTCTGCTATTTACCATATTTACGGATGCACTGTTGTTGAAGTAGGTTGCCTTGTGAGCATTTTGCAAATCCAATCGCTTCTTAAAAATGAGTAAAAATCCCTTAAAATCAGCCCAAGATATGTCAGATTTACCTTGAATCATGGCCACAACAGAGTTATACTCTTTATCCAACCCAAGAAAAACTTGAGAAATCAGAGAACGAGTAGAAACAGGGCTTTCAGCCAACTCCAAATTATCAGCGTGTGTCTTCATGATTCACAGGTACTCAATCATCTTTTGTGATCCTTTGTGTGTTTGCTGAAATATTCAGTGAAGATAATCTTCTTCTGCCCTTGATTGAACTCCAAAGAGTTCTTGAATTGCATCCCAGAGGCCTTTGGCATTTTCATGACCCATCACTTGCATAGTTATTTTAGGGATCATAGAATTGTAGAGCCATCCAAGAAGAAGCTGGTCTACAACAATCCACATTTCAAATTTGGGATTTATAGTCAGTGTAGTTTATGTTGTCGAGCTTGATGCTCCAGATGTTATACCCGTTGCAGTAGCTGAATCCTCAGCTTCAATCGTTGCATTCTCTGCATCTTGAATAAATTTAGGTGGGCAAATCGTTTCTTCGGTCAGATGGCCTTCTAATTTATAGCTCCTCAAAATTGGAAAAGCTAGATTCTTTCACAGTAGGTAGTTGTTTCTGTCAAGTTTGATGGAGGTACCTAATATGGTTTAGCAATTGGTTGAAAGGTGGGTTGAATAGGGGTGTAGATGGGCTTTGTGGACAATGTGATTGTTGTTGAATTGGGCTTGATGGTGTTGACGATAGACGATCAGTTGGGGCCTATTGCATTTTTCTTGGAAGTTCTCTTATCTCGTGGTCCTTGAAAAAGAAACTTGTAGTGGCAAGATCGAGCACGGAGTCCAAATACAGGGCACTTGCTCAAACGACAGCTAAGATAGTTTGGCCAACGCAACTTCTTCAAGAAATTGGCGAAGGATTGACACAAATTCTAGTGTTATGGTGTGACAATGTCAGTGCTTGAGCCTTGGCTACTAATCTAGTTTTTCACGCAAGAACTAAACACATCGAAATCAATGTTCATTTTGTTAGAGATTATGTGTTGCGAGGGTGTTTATTCATTATGTTCCTTCAATAGATCAAATAGCATATTGTCTGACAAAAGTCTCTAAACCACTCTCATTACTTCACCCTTCGAGCCAAACTCGGGGTAGTAGAGCTTCCCTCTTGTTTGAGGGGGGATGTAAGGAGAATTAAGCAAACGGTGTGTTTGGGTGATGAAGAAAAAGGTAAAAAAGAAGGAAAATGAGAGAGAGGCACGTAAGCATATTCCAGACCCTTCCATCCAACTATTTGTGTCTCTAGAAAATTCTTTAGCCTATCAGCTTTTGGCACATGTAAAGGATGGAGGTCTACCTTTGTGTATATATACAGTCACTATATCTTGTACTAATATACAGAAAAATACGAAATACAAAAAGTATCCTTATACTTATTTTTCGAGTTTTTCTCTCTCTTTAATTCTTTACTTGGTATCATAGCCCTATGGCCAACGCCTCACAACCCTTTTCTCTCCTTTCTGCTAACCCTACCTTCAGCAACCTATGTAATTTAATATGGTATCAGAACCTATTAAGCCAAAACGAATATTCGGTCCAAAGAATTGAGATCCAACCCAAGAATGGTGAATCCAAAGAGACATCATCTTGAGAGGGCATGTTGAGAATCCCACATTAGAAAAATGTAGAGAGACTTCACAATTTATAAGATACATGGACTACTCTTATTATTACCAATTGATTTTGAGATGGAACCCCATGTAATTTCTAATATGCGGCAAGTGTGGAATGTGGATATATATGCATTTTTCCAAGACAATGATTAAATACTTAAGGACAACAATAAAGCCGCCACAATGTGGCTACCTCATAATGACCGTTGGATGTGGATTCAATAATTTACATGTTCATTAATAACCATTGGATATAAATTCGAAATATTTCTCTCTCTCCACATCTAATGGTGAAAAACTACCAGCTACATTGTGGCGGTCTCACCGAATAATTTCTCATACTTAAGGGGCCGGGGATGAGAGGAGGTACGTGGGAGCGAGCCCCAATATAAAATACATGTATTTGAATTAATTAATTAGGCTGTTGCGGTTGCCGCTGATCTGCTCTCCCCGGCCCTCTTAGTCTTATATATATACAAAAATTATAGTATACACATGATGTAGATCTAGTCTAGTAGCCCCATTGCCAAAAGATACAGGGCCGGTTAGGGTAGCCTAAATGCTTCGAAAGGAATATGATCTGGCAGTAGTGAAAACCTTCTTACAGGCTAATTTAAAACTGAGGGAACGAAGCTTGTTAAGAGCAAAAGAAGGCCTAAACCTGAAGTTTAAAGGAGGAGGAGAAGGGGGAAGGCCTTGATCTTCTTCTGGTTGTGGATCATCACCATCATCTTCATCATTATTATTCCAAAAGCAAGCCGCTTTTCTCTTGCATCTGACAGTGCTCAACACTTGGTATTTGTTGCATATTCCCCACACTGTCACTTTCTGCTGATTGTAATCCACATTAACTGAATATATCCCTGCAATCAAATCAAATCATATCATATCATATGTTATCAATTTATCATCATCCTCTCTCTCCCTCCATTCCAAATCTAATACTCTTTGCTGCCCATGGATTGGGGAACACCCCCTCCCAATCCCATCTCAATAATTGCCTATATTGGCTATTAAAGTTTACTCCAATATTTAATTTTTTTTTTTAACTATTAACAAAAGAATCCCAAGTAATGCTCACTAGCAAATGCAAATGCATGCATGATTCATGAATGTTTCCTCAGAATCCTTCTTCCTTAAGTTAGAAAACAAAACCTCTATCCCATCCTATCTCATCGTATTTTTACCCACAAAGCTTATGCCACGGCTTACTCTAACGAATTATGCGGCTGCTCTCTACTGAATTCAATTCTTTTAATTTTGCAAACATGCTTAAAATAAAGTATACATTCATGTGTATATTTGATGGTTGTAAGTATATGTATATGTGTGCGTGGAATGTAATTGATTCAAGTTTTTTGAGTATAGTTATTTAAAAGAAATAGGGACATTATATTCGAAATCAGAGTGATGGTAGTGGTGCCTCTAAACTGAATTAGTCTTAACTCTAACCTTAGAGAAAATTATTTAATACTCAGGTTAAATTTTTTTTTTTTTTTACATTACTTTTATTCATTATTTCTCATTAAAAAAGAAAAAGAAAAAAAAAAAGAGTCGTACTTAAGAGTTAAGAATGGTGTCATGAAATAAAATAATGTCTCTTTGAAGGTAAGAAATAAATACTACTTTACTACTAGAATTTTAGAAATTTTCCATTAACCCTAATACTAGATTGAGTAGCCCAGGCCTGCAGGTCCTGGGATGTAGTGGGCCTTTTCTTTCTATTGAAGTTTTAAAAGACAAATTAAAAAATGAACCTGGAAACGTGGCTGCAGCCAATTCAATGCCCATCCCATGCATGCATCCTCAAATTCCCTGCCCTTTCCCCTTCTTTTTATCCTACCAAATGCCAAATCACCCATAAAAATCAACTCTATTTAATTTATATTTAGTTTTTAGTCTCACATTCGCCCATTACATTTGATTACCCATTGAAGACAATGACCCAACCCAACTTTGCCTGTGTCTTGGTCAAATTAATTATTAGTGTGACATTTTGGAGTCAGTACTGAAAAATAAATGGCTTATAGAATTGAATGATATAATGCATGCCAAAGTGAAGTAATTAAATTAAAATTAGTGAATGAGGGAAGGAAAGAATGAGATAAGAGGATAAGACCTTTGAGATGGGAGAGAGCCTTGTGGATTTTGTTGGCGCAACCATGAGAATAAAGGGGAACCATCATCTCCACCAATTGCGGCTCCACATTATATCTGGTGTCAGCCGGAACTATTTGCAAATTGGCCATATGCCCAAAATTTCTTGTACACAGATCAGTCAGTAAGCTTGCTTTTTATAGGGCATGTTGGGAAAGGCCAATCCCATTACCATTGGGGAAGGTTTGGTAGTTAGTTTTGCTGCATTCGTGGCGCGGCCACTTTTGGGAAAGCCCATTTCTTTTTCCCTTTATTTTGTGCATTGGGGATGGATGTCTTTTTGGGTTTGGGAAAGTTGTCAGCTTTAATTTATTGAATATATAATCGAGAAGAGAATCAAATGTACGTATGGGGTGCTTTTGCTTACTTAGTATAAATGAAGAGGCATGCATTATGTAGACAAGTAGAACTAGAAAGTGAGTCGGAAGAGCGGAAATCAGAGTCACCCTCTGGCTTTTGGGAATTGGAAAGTCAGTATGTATATGTATATCTACTCAACTTTAATTAATTGCCTTATTTCTTGCAATCCCCAATGGCTTTCTCTTTCTATTCTTTTTTTTAAAAAAAAAAAAAAGGAATCATTACTCAACCCAAGATTCTGAATGCCCATCACGTCCACATCTATTCAAATTTCAGACGCAGACGATCAATGTGGGCGATCATAATTCATAAAACAGAATATGGAATTTATATTAATATTAATAAAATATCACCATCAAAGGCAATTGCGGTACTGCCACGTCCGAATGGACCCTGAACCTGGATTGAAATGACTCATGGTTCAGAAAAAGGGCCCATCCACGTGAAAACCAATGCCATCACCCCCAACGGAATCTAAATCTCCCATCTTTAAGTTTTTTTACACAAAAAGTTTAGAATGCCAATTCAGATTAATATAAACGAACACATATGTATGATTCACCTTTCTTTGTTCCAAAAAAAACGGTCAGCCTCACTTTGGGCGTTCCTCTTTTACACTCACAACCTTAAAGTTAGCCAACGCAACAAAAATTAAAGCACACTAAGTGACGAGTAGGATTTGTTTTTCTTTATAGCTAAGTCTAATATAAATAATATTGGTTTAGTACCTAACTTTAACAAGTTCCCCGCCTCCACTTCCAACACATTATTCACCTAATCCTCTAATCCCCAACTTCTTTCATTTTTTACCGTAATTGCATGCTCTGCCTCATAATCAACAAGTTTCCTTCTAATTCATTTCATTTCATTTCAAATAATACCATATATCATCAACTTTTCTCCATATACAATATTTTTATTATAAATTTAATACAAAGTCCATACAACTGAAGCGCCATTCCACCCAAATAAAATAATAATATTATGAAATTCTTTAACACCAATCTCATTACATCTAAGTTAAAATACATATATAGTATACTTGTTAATAAATTGATAAGGTGCTCTTCTACCTAAATATACCTTTACAATATACCTTTACAAGGCAAAGTGAGTTTAATTAACATGTACTCCTTCATTTAAAGTCGAATGTTCAAATTTTTATACTCTATTTGTTGCACTAATATATATATATATATATATATGTGTCTATACCTTCACAAATTAAAAGAAAAAGAAGTAGAATTGATTTTTTGTTTTTTTTCCTTCAACAATTGTGGAGATCAAAAATCAAACTACATATATTTAAGATAGTAATAGATGTCTTGTTAATGCCGCATCTAGTTAAATCACTTCTTTATACAAATAATTCCTCTATTCTTTAATTTTATATTTTGATCAAATGCTCTATTTATGCTTTAAATTACTCTTAAAATCAAACATTTCTATTTTAAATGGAATATTTAAAATTCAATTCTCTTCTTCAATTTCCTCAAAATTGTAATAGAAAAAAAAATCCTATTTTGATTATAATTTCCTCCGAGATCCATTTATTTTCCTAGTACTTATATATTATATCCCAAAAAAAAAAAAACTAATTCTGAGGAATTATGTTTGGGCATCACATGCCACACCTGTTAAATTATGATATCTAAAAAAATTAATTAGTTACGAATAAGATGAACAACGACATGCAGTTAGAGAATTATTAGATAAAAATATAGAAATGAATCTATTACAGAAGACTTACATAAGGATGGGATATTATTTATAATATTGATAAAGTATATATAGCAACCGATGAATGCAATAATTTGATCGGATATGTGGAAGGGGATTTTTTTTGCTAAATTCGTGAGAAGTGAAGCACTAATATAATATAATGGTGATTAGTACTTGGTAAGGAAGGAAGAGGAGTATATACTAAAATTTGATTTTTGAGTGGGAATTGGAAAGTAGTTTTATAGGATGCAACAAGCATTGGGATTCTCATCGCTGAATAGCTGAGGTGGTGGAATTGGTTCGATAACGTAAAGCGGCTGATACTGATAATATTGGTACATCATCCTCTTCATGTTTTCATGATCCAGCTCATCCACAATAATCTGATCTCCGCCCTCCGCCGGCTTCGCTTCCACACTAGTTGGCTTCATCTCGGCCGTCGGTTCCCCCTCTTCCACTTTAGTAGTGGTTGTTGCCGGTTTTGATTGTTCTTGATCTTCCTTGTTATTGTTTGTGTCTGTTCCTTGGGTTGGCGCGTCTTCTGTCTTTGTCTCTGGTGGTGGTGGTGGTGGTGGTGGAGCCGCCGCCTCATCTTCTTTCTTTTCTTCGGCTAATTTTGGTGGTTCTTCTTCTGGTGGCTTGTTTTCAGCTTGTTGAGGGGGTTCCGGCTGTGGCACTATTCTGGCTTGCTTTTTGGTGCGTCTGTACACGTACTCCACCAGCTTATTCCCATCCATGGTTCCTGTTACCACCACTTTGCCTGTGCTCAATTCTGTCGATGCTGTTTGCACTCCTGAAAATTAATAATAAATGAATTAATTTAATTTGCAATTAATGGACCAGGAAAGGTTTAATATAATATTAATATTACCTCTCATTTTGAGTATCTTTTTCTTGAGTTGCTGAGCACAGGCCTCGCAGTGCATGTTAACGTTCAATTCTACCACCGTCAATCCACCCACCTTCAGTTAATTAATTTACAAAACAAATGAAACCATGCATTAATAATAATACCATTTTGGCAGGGCGGGGTAGGGGTGTGTGTTGATACCTGGGAGTTGACAAGTTGGGGGATGGGCTCCCCCTCAGCCGGTGGCAATGGGGACAACACTTTGGCTACTCTCTTGGTCTTCTTGGTGATTTTGGCGCAAATGGCCTCTGGGTCTACTATTATTCCTTTGATACTTACTTCATTTTTGGCCATGTCAATGCTCACCCCTTCAACTCCTGCATACCAGGAATCAGTCAGGATAAGGTAAGGTTTTACAAATAATTCCAAATAATATAATTAAATTAATGCACCATGAATGAAAGAAAGTAAATTAATCGAAAGATCAGCGCACCTCTAATTCTCATAAGGGACTTCTCAATTTTCTTTGCACAGCCGGTGCAATGCAGATCCACAAATAACACGAAAGGAGGACAAGGCTTAATGGGTTCTTCCACTTTCGTCTCTTCTACCTTTGGTTCTTCCTGCTGCATGCGTGAGCGTGGGTCATACGAAATTTGAAGTCAATGGCGATCACTACAATAAATAAAAGAAAAGAAAACTATATTACAACACAAGATACTCACCATCTTAACAGCTTCTTCGCCCATCTCGGGTGGTTGTAATTGTAATTGTAAGAAGAGAAAACAGAAATGCGAATATGTTGGTAGGGGAAGGAGAGAAGTAATTGGAAGAAAGCAGGGCAGGGAAGAGCAGATGAGTAATTGAGCGTAAGGAATTTATAAAATAAGAAGAAGAAGAAGAAGAAGAAGAAGAAGGATTAGGGAACAAGTCAAGTAAAGTAATGTAAAGGAGAAGGGAGAAAGCAGAGAAGAAGGGGCGTTGGATTTATACAACACAACCCACAACCTACAAGGGGGAGTGATTGAAACAATTCTAACTGCTAACTGGACAGCTGGATTTATCCAGTGAAATTAGAATTACTCCTGCTTTCTGCTTTCAACCTAAACTTTTACCCCCTAATTTCTTTTTTCTTCTTTCATCACTTACCCTTTAATTCCCATGAAATGTTCAAAATTTTACACAATTGAACCAATGGCTTGGTTCCATCAAAAAGTGCAACTTTACATGAGTTGGGATACTTCAAAACGTGGGGATGCTGGAACTCAGTTTCCTCTATACATCTTTTTTTTTTGTCTTTTCTTTCTTTAAACGTCAAAAGTGGATCTCACATGCCTTGCTGCCCTCTCTTCTCTCTCTCTCTCTCTAATAACTCACTCTCTTTTTCTCTCTACACCACATCAAGGCAAGAAGCACTGTCAGAGGGTACTCTGGCCCCTATACCAAATTTTAATTATCAATTACTTTTTCTTTTTCCACAGAAAAAAGAACTTAATAAAATTTAAGAAGTAACCCACCTGACTGCACTACACAATGCAATGCAACGTTCCATTATTCAATCAAAAATTGATTTGGTTTCTCTCCCCCAAAATTTATGTTGAAAGGAAAAAAAAAAGCGAAAAGTTTAACCAGAAATGAAAAGGTGAGCGCAACCCTTTACTTATTAAGGAGGATAACACGTGGAAGTGAGTCAGCATGGGACATTTTTCATAAAGGCAATATGCAGCAGGAATGGATATGAATCTTTGAGCCCTCCCAATTAAAATCTCCTAATTTGCTCTTACTTCACAGAAAAACCAAACTCATTCCACCCCACACATGGTAAACCTCAGATATTAAAGAAACTAACTAGGTGAATCCAAGCTGACCCACTTCCATCTCTTAGCTTTTATTTAATTGAAGAAAGCTAACCTCTCTCACTATTTAATTTTATGTTAGTTTGGAAGAATATTCTTGCTTTGGCCCAGTCTAATTAAATGAAACAATCAGCCGTCCATATATATATATATATGCAGCAATGCTTTCTGTTTCCGAGGAAGGGAAAGAAAATATCATGTACGATTCTTTCTACATAATTATTGCTTCACATATGCTCTATTAAGACAGTAACGTCGGTCGCCCTTGGAGCAAAAGTCCAAGTTGCCGATCTACAAAGGTATATATATATATATATATGTTTAGTTGGTGTGACTTTTTCCTTCGCATCCAAACAAGCAAATTTGTTAACATCTCTCCTCATCTCTAACACACACCGAATAACTATATGGTATTTTGTTTTGTCGAAGCGGAAATGGCCAAAGTTAAAAAAAAATATAATTGATGACGATCAACTTGTATGACCAATATACCATTCAAATGGATTGGATTTCAGTTCGTTCAACGTCAAGCGTTTTGCGCATATTCAGAATTCAAGTTGGCATATAGGAATTGTGATTCCATCAATTGAGGTTAAATAAACGTTAGACGACTGACGCCAATTCGATCTTAAAGCAATTGTCATCATCTGCAGAATAATAAAAGCATGCAGCCACATTTAAACTGAACATATACATAAAAACACCTTTTAAGAAAAAAGAGTGGTGAACAGTGAAGCTGTTTTATACAAAAACCTGGGACTCCTGAGTCTGAGGGCGGTACATACATACATACATACATAGGGCATACATACATGCACACCTCACAATCCTAAGCTGTTATTTCCAAAAACCTTTTTTCTGTAACCCCCCATCCCCATGAAGGGCATAAAAAACTATGGAGGCTAACAGAAGGGAGAGACAAGGTACCCACGCTTACAGCACTTCCAAATGCTAATAAAAATTATGGACAACACTACAACTACAAGCCTAACTATAGAAACGTATGAAAGAACTGAAGGTGGCAGTGCCGTCACCAATCTTCTTTTGCCCGTTAAGAAGTCAATCTTTGAGCTTGAGCTATAGCTTGCAACTGACTTTGCACTCGCTTCCTGAGAGGCTTTACTAATGCTCACACCTGGCTCAGCATCAGGCGTCATCTGGGGCAGTTTCACAACATCAACGCCACCATCACCACTCCCACAATTACCTCCAATACTCTTGTTTTCTGAACCTTTTTTCTCCTGCATGTCATTGTCAATAACAACTGTCTATAATTTTACAGCATGATATAGTACTGGTTCCATATTTACATTTCACTTGATCAACTACTTTACCTTGCTTGAGATTGATGGGGGGTCATCATCCCGCCATCCACCACTCTCACTACACATATTGCTAGAGCATGAGGATGGCGCTGTAAGTTTTCTTTGCATTCGTAGCCTTCTTGACGCAGTCCCCTGAGATGTAGAAAACTCATTGGGTTGCTGCACACTTCTTTGCCGGCGACTAATTCTCTGAATTCCAGTTGCAGCATCTGTACTTCCTACGGCAGACAATTGTTTGCATGATTCCGGAAGGCTACCTGATAGATTATAAGATGGACCTGCCAAAAGCATTTAATTTGCAATATTATTTTAACAAGATATGTCATGAGGAGCTCGTTGACATTATTGTCAGAAGAGAGAGGCAGCAGCACCTTGTGCTACAGCTTGCACATGATCAATAATAGGAATCTTCCCGTCGATATCCTCCAGACAAATTGAGCTTTCAAAGTCTGACATAACCTGCTTCGAGACAAGAAATTAGTAGTTACAACGAAACTAATTCAAAGCAGAAACAGAAACCATCGCGTAAAAATGTAAGATTATCTTTAAAGAAGAAAAGGTCGCAAGAAAGGTCCCACTAACCATTGCTTTTTTAGCATTTTCAGCCTCCACTTTGCCATAAAATCCGCAGTCCAAGCTAGCCACTGTATTATTCGGAAATTCAGACATGGATTCTGGCTGGAGGTCTTCAAGTGTATAATCATCCAAATTATAGTCGAAAGAGTCTATAAACTGATAGATATAATCTGACTCCTCTGTCCCACTCTGTAACTGCACTGCATTAGCATTAGCTTCGAAGTTCAAGTAATTGCTATCCGAATAGTACATGCCAGACGACCCTAGCTCTGCTTGCAGCTGCGAGCGCAATGGGGAAAATAGTTTGCTATCAAGTGGTTCGTTTTCTGAACCATAGCATTTCCTCTTTTCATCTGGATGAGGATCCATCTGCAACGAGAAATTGGCTTAGATACAATTCAGATTATGCACACTTTCTTATAATAAAAAAGAAAAGGAAAAGAAAGCCTCTCACTTCTGCATTATATGAATCAAAACCATAAATTTCAGCTGAACCGTCAGTATGTTCTACTGTTTCAGATACCACTCCATCAGAACTTTCAGCCTGCCCTTGCAATGATGGAGAAACTATAGGAAGTATTGGCTCTGAATGGGAATCTCCAGGTCCAGGAGATGATTCAGCTGTGGTAGGGGATGAAATAGCAGCTTCAGCTTCATCGCCATTTGACCCTTCAATACTCTCATCCTGCTTCTTAAATAGACGACAGAGGACAAAGGCACTCTGAAACCAACAACCGAAAAAGTATCTTAATTAGAATTGAAACAAGGACATTCAAAGATTCGAGAAATAGACTTCACCCGAAAACCGAACACTTCGAATTGGTAAGTGTAAAGAAAAAACTTAGTTCTGCAGAACAAGACCACAAAGGGTACTCGAAGTCTATTCTCAAGTTACGAATTAGATACTATATCCAAATATTTCTCACTTGGGAATTTCAACATAAACATAAGATGCTGCAGAGAATAAGCTCGAAGAAAATCATAATGCAGTGGCAGAGAGAATTTTTAAATACTATTAACTAGCATTTTAGAAGTCATTTTAAAAGTTTCAAAAATCATCCATCACCGTTCTGAATGCAGGAAAGAAAAAGAGAAATCATTCCAAGCAACTGTATATGGATCGTAAAGGACTAGGCACGATAGACAGAATCGTAAGCATGGATTCAGCCCCTAGCCAAAAGGAGGAATGAATTAGAAGAAAATCAGACCTGCCCAGGGTTAGTGCCATCAAGTTCTTTAAGAGTGGTACGATATTCATGGACTACCCAATTGGTTCTCTTTCCCTTAGGAGCACGACCTTTGTAGAATACCAATGTCTTCTTCATTCCAATCAAGTTTGTGCCAGACTTGATTTTGCGATCCTTACCAGTTGCCTTCCAGTAGCCAGCACCGGTAGCCCTCTTCAAGCGGTGCCCGTTGGGATACTTCCTGTCCTGTGGACAAAAGAAGAACCACTCGGGGTCTTTGGTCCTTATTACCGATAGATCTGCACCCAAGAAAATAGGCGGAAAAAAGACAGTTGTTAGAGAAATCGAAGTTGGAAGGTGTGATTGGTAAGAGCGAAACGTAGATGAAATTGGATTCAAGAAACTAGGAATAAGTAGAAACTAAAAAGCAAGAAACAGTGACAAGCGAAAATGGAATAAAATCAAATGATATTCGAGATGTCCGTAAAGAGCAGCTAGACAGAGATAGGTTGAAACATAAGGCGGAAAAGAAATAAGAAGAAGAAGGATGAAAATTGGGGAAGCAGAGAGAACGAGAGAGTACCAGGAAGGTCCCAGGGCTCCCATTTACAGACATCGACTTCGCGAATAACGCTGACATCTTTGTGATTTCCATTGATCTTGGAGCGGAGGTAGTAGTCGATGAGCTCCTCGTCGGTGGGTCGAAATCGGAAGCCCAAGGGGAGGGAACTGAGGGTTAAAACGGCCATCGCCTGTGGAAGCGAAGGGAAAGGAGAGTGGATTGGATTGGCAAAGATAAAGAAGAAAAGGGGAGGGAGGAGGGGAAGAAGAAGAAGTAATCGGCCGGAGAGATTCTTTCTTTTAATAAAGAGTCAAAAACTCAGGGCTGAAACAGAGAGAGAGAGAAATGGAAAAGAAACAAAGAAAGAGAAAAGAGAAGAGAGTGCGATTTACTTTTCAGAGAAAATGAAGAAAACTGTAAAAGAAACAAGCCACTTTAATATGAGGGCACCCTCTTTTCTCTGTTTTTGTTTTTGTTTTATCTTTTCTTTTTCTAATAACAAAATCAAAAACGCGTTTCGGGCCTTTGGTACACTGTTTATATCATGCGGCCATTCCATTTCTACCCTGCCCCTTCCTCCAAATTACAACTCTGCCATTGTTAGAGTTGGAAAAGCAGAACTGAAATGTCGCAGCCGGACAAATCAAAGTTTGACACGTAATGTGAAAGAAGCCATTAGAGATGCGTCATTGTCGGGGTCCACTCTAAAGAAAAGAAATTGCCACGAACTTACTCCTCCCCATTTCCCCTTTTTTTTTTTTCCCAGCCAGCCACTGAAGCCATAAATAATTGCTTAATCTTTCTTATTATTTTCTTTTTTAGTTGGTCAAATATCATTTCTTTCTCTTCCTAAATAACTCTAAATTTTACCATTTAAATTCAATTATGATGCCATTTTGGTATTGGACGCGTATGCACTGGTTTACACGTTACTTATATTTTT
Source organism: Trichosanthes truncata (assembly GCA_033996785.1). NCBI lineage: Eukaryota > Viridiplantae > Streptophyta > Magnoliopsida > Cucurbitales > Cucurbitaceae > Trichosanthes > Trichosanthes truncata. Next base: position 92,076,398 of record JAWPNB010000003.1, read on the forward strand.
CATTATTATTTCAAATAACTATACCATTCTTATAATCCCCTCGTATGCAAACTCGGTTAAAATACCATTTTCGTTTTGAAACTTTAAACTGGACTTTTTTTTATTAATATTGGAGATTTTTAAACTTATTATAAAAATATTATATTTTTCAAATTATTTATATTAATATTGTTATTTTAATGGAGTAGAGGATGGTCGTTTCTTCGAGAAATGACCATCACATAACGTAATGGTTCCAAGTTCCAACGCAATTTTCAACTTTTTATTTCTTTTTTCCTCTGCTTTCTCTCTTTCTTTTTTTCCTTCCGTATTTTCTTTCTTCTTTTTCCTCTATTTTTTTCTTTCTTTTTTCTCTTTTTTTTCTTTTTTTTTATTTTTTTATTTAAATCAAATAATATAACTTCAATTTTTTTAATATTTTAAGTAAATTGAATATTATATTACAATTTATTCTTTTTTTCTAAGAAATTGAAATTTATTTAAGTATTAATTATTTAAATATTTAATTTTCTAATATGAGTGATTTTTCATTTTCTCGTATTTTTGTATTTTTCTTTATTTATTTAGAAAGAATTACATGATAATTTTGAATAACGTGATAATTTTATTTAAATCAACTCAAAATGACGTAAACGAAGTTGTTCTTCTCCCAAAGTCGATTGCAATATAATATTTGAATAGTTAATACTTAAAATAAATTCGATTTCTTAAAAAAAGAATAAATTACAGTATAATATTCAATTTACTTAAAATATTAAAAAAAAAACTAAAGATGTCTTATTTGATTTAACTAAAACAAATAAAAGAAGAAAAAAAATAGAGGAAAAAGATGAAAGAAAAAACTGAAGGAAGAAAAGAAAGAGAAAAAACTGAGGAAAAAAGAAATAAAAATAATTTTAATTATTTTATTTGTAATATAATATTATTCATTATATGAAAAGTTCAAGGTTATTAGTGTAATCTTAAACAGTATGTGGTTGACATACGAGAAGATCATGTTCAATAAATAACCTAAATGGTCATAGTATATGGATAAGGTTGGATGTTTAATCCTAGCAATACTATTGATACGGCCCACTTTGTAATAGTTACAAATGATTTGATCCAAATCGTTCATGCGTAGACATGTGAGTGGGGGTATCTTATACAATGAGTTTGTATAAGACTGGACCACGAAATATTTAATCTCTCTTTATAAATTCGTTAATTGAGAAGATTAATATTTCATCATGATGATCATATGCGACTCGATCTTAATCATAAGTGAGTTATGAACTTTTACTTGTGAGGGCTTGTCCTTTGATTTGCATGGGTGAGAGTGACTTTTGTAGTCGATTCAATATGTCTACCATTTTGGGGACTTGACCAAATAAGGAGCTGGAAACACAATCTCACAAGATGAAATTTACTCCTTCCCATATAAAGTAAGTAGATGAGTAGTTCCCTTAAGTGCTGATTTCGGGATTTGAACAATGGGGCCCCACCCTCTCACTGGCCCGAGAGGGACTTTGATAGGCCTTAGAATTAAGGCTTATTTAACTCCCAATTGTTTAAAATATTCTTGTTTTGATTTAAGATCATTTGAAAATAGTGAAAGATTGCTTCAATTTAAGAAAAAAATAAGTATGACGGTATTTGTGATAGAATTCTAAAAAAATTAATCTTGTTTGCAGGAAACATAGAAATTGCAAAATCAAATTGCAAAATCGTAATTTTGCAATTCTGGACAGCAGAAGAATTTGAGAAAGAAATAAAAAATTCTGGCGCAAAAACCCATTTACGGAAGGACTAAATTACCGCCTGAATTGGTGGAGAGCGATTTTTGGTCATTTTCAACCCTAGGAAGATCTACAAAAGATGGAGGAAGAAGAGACGGAAGAATAAAATTCGGATTTGGGAGATTCTAGCTCGGGGGTTTTCAATTTTTCTAATTTTCAAAGGATTCTGCTGCTCTGTTTTGCTGAGAACTTAAATTCCGCCTTTGCTTTCTGAATTTTCTTCTTGTTTTATCAAGAGTCGTTTGTTGTACAACTTGTTTTTCAGTTTGAATTCTATTTCGCTTTAACTTTTTGGTTTAATTCCAGTCTCTGTTCTTCATGGGTCTAATAGGTTTCTGTTTTTCAGTCCTTGTAATTTTGCTGTAATATGAATAAATTCTGCCTTCACTCTAGTTTTGTCCAATCCGATTCAAGTAGTACTTGGATTGTTAAGATTGATCATCTCCTAGGAATAGCGAGAGGATTTGGTCGATTGGAATACGGGAGGATTCATAGATCAAGTATCATCTTTGCTTCTGTTTTTAGTTAAGTTTGTATTCTGCCTTAGGAAAGGTCAGCAATTATTTGCAGACTTTATCGAAACTGAAGGGAGAAGTAAGTGGGACTCACTCATACCTTTGATTCTTTGTTTTAATTCCCATTGAGAATTTTCCTTGAATTGCCCAGAATTGCGTTAGTTTTTATTACCATAAGTTGTTCAATTAAGCAATACTAATTAGAATAAAACTTTGTGTTAATTTGGCAATTTATGCAAATTCCCAATATGAACTTTTTCTCAAAAATTAGTTGTAGTATTTTTATCTTTAATATGAGCTAAAACTTCTTAGGGGGTTCAAGGATGTGAATTCCCTAAGAAATAATTGTAGCCTAAATTTCAATAAAAACCAAGCCTACATCTCAATTTTTTACTTGTGTTGAATAAATTTTCATTGAGATCCTAGATTGATCAACTAGGGTAGCAACTCAAGCTTAGATCTAATACCGATGGGGTTAGTGAGAAGCGAATTTCACACAAGTGATGGAGAAAAAGAGCTTAGACATAAGTCATTTCTTACCCTGGACATAGGGATTAAGGATTCCAAAACCCAATAAATTGTTGAACCAAATAATCTAAGATAGAGGGACTATAGATATATAAATCACTCACTTAGCCTCCTAAAACCCTAAATTCAAGGTGAATAGGAGAAGAAATTTTGGTTTACAATTGAGTGTGGAGTAGGTTGGAATTGTAATTTTGGTTTGCAATTACAACTTAGGGCAATGACATTCTTGAGCCTCATCTTTATCCAAATTCCTTTTGAATTTTCATTCACTAAGTCTATCTAGTTTGCTATCAAATATTGTCATTTCTAGATTCTGCAATTCAATTCTGCAATTTCTGGTTATTTCTATTATTGCCATTTCTCGATTCTGCAAGTCAATTCTGCAATTTTTCTTTATTTCAATATTGTCATCTCTTGATTCTGCAATTAGATTCTGCAATTTTTCTTAACACACCAACTCAACCTTATTTTTGCTATTTTAGTTTTTAAGTTGCAATTTTCCTTACATTTGCTTTACGATATTTTTGTTACACCGTTCCCTTGGGATTCGATACTTGGTACTCACATACCATTTTATATTACTTCGATCGCGTGCGCTTGCGTGTATACCGATCAGACTTAGTTTATAATTAGATTATAAATAAATTGTTCATTAGAGGACCAGTGATACTTAAGGTGCAATATGTAATTATAAGGGTAAAACGGACTTTTGACTTAGCTGTAATTACGAACAACTCGTGAAGGATCAACTTGCATGTAATGATTATATCTATGGACACAACTAGGTCCATAAGGTCTCCTTGCTAGCTCATAGTAACACTAAAAGATTAAATAAAATATATTTATAGAATTTGAATAAGATTCAAATAAATAAATATCGTAAAAGATTTGAATGAAATTCAAATAAATATAAGATATATTAATATTTTAATTATGGCAAAAAATTTCCCTTGATCTCTATAAATAGGACCCTTGGGTTGAGCCATTAGACATAACACATATCTTCTCAATAGAGAATCAGAGAATTCTCTCTAGACCTCTTCCTCTCCAATCCCTTATAGACTTTCTTTCAAGAGACTCTCATAGCCAAGAAGATTTTATGGAGGAGATAAAGATCCGCAAAAAATATCTCCTTATTTACTCCACGTAAGTTTGCTTAACCTGAATTTTTAGTTTAATTTTAAATAAAATCAAAGACGATCAAATGCTTCCGCTACAGAGTGAAATGTTCATTCCTTCATAACCGAAATTGCAAGATGAAGTTGCAATATTTTCTGGGCAGTGAAAAAAAATAAAAAAAGGAAAGTGTCGAATATGGAAGGAGTCGATTCTTTGCACGAAATCTATGGGAATTTTGATGAAATTGGAGAGGCTACAAACCATAATTGAAAGAGCATAAAATAGGGGAGGAAGCTATGACCAAAGAAAGAGGGAGAAAAAGTTTTCGTAGTTTTTTTTTTTTTTTTTATGGGTTTTTAGACAAACACAAAACGTGGGTTTTTCTTCTTCTTTTTTTTTTTCTTCTGTCCAATCCATGGGTTTTCTTCTTAAACAGATTAGTTCTTCTCTGAGTGTTGATCCAATCCAAACGAAAGTTTGGATTGTAATGATTCATCCTTTCTTAACACAAGTTGGGATTGAATCAATTAAATTCGAAGAGAAATTTTGGGTGTAACTTTTTGTTTTTTTTATTTCTTTTAAGCTTAGGATTTTGTTCAGATCATTGAGTTGTAATCTTCATATGTTATTTCCTTATGCTTATGTATTATCGATGGAATGAAATTTCAAATTTAGTTGGTAATGGAAGTTCAATTTTTTTTCAAGCTTGTTAATGGGTTTTTTTGTCCAGTACACAATATTCTCTTTATGAAGCTTAATTAGTGGGTTTTTTGCCTGGTCATTTGGTGTTCACTTTTATTTAGTGTAGCAAGCATTTTTTGTTTTCTTCAAGTTTTATTCCTAGAGTACTACAATAGTCAACTTTATTTTTACATGGAATTTGTTTTAATCTTTTGTTTAGTTTCTTATAGATTTATTATGAGCTAAACTTCTTACGTGGTTCAAGGATGTGAATCCTCTAAGAAGTAATTGTAGCCAAAATTCCAACAAAGACCAAGCCTACTTCTCAATTGTTTGCTTGTGTTGAATAAAATTTCGTTGAGATCCTAGATTGATCAACTAGGGTAGCAACTCAAACTTAGATCTAATACCGACGGGGTTAGTGATAAGCGGATTCGCACAAGTGATGGAGACAAGAACTTAGACAGAAGTCAATTCTTTACCCTAGACATAGGGATCAAAGACTCCAAAACCTAAGAAATTATTGAGCCAAAATTACCTAAGATAGAGGGACCATGGACATATAGGTCACTCACTTAGTCTCCTAAACCCTAATTTCAAGGTGAATATGAGTAGTAATTTCGGTTTACAATTGAATGTAGAATAGGTTGGAATTGCAATTTTGGTTTGCAAATACAACTTAGGGCAATGACATTCTTGAGCCCCTCCTTTTTCTAAAGAATTTCTTTTGCAATTTTCATTTCTTTTACCAAGTCTGTTTAGTTTGCTATTTAATCTTGCAATTTTCAATTCTGCAATTCAATTTAGCAATCTTTGTCACTTTAACTTGCAATTAGATTATGTAATTATTTTGTTTTTAATAAACACACCAAACCAAACCAAACCTTGTTTTTGCAATTTTTAGTTTTCAAGCTGCAATTCTCCTTATATTTCGCTTAGCAATAATTTTTGTTATATCGTTCCTTGTGGGATCGATACTCAGGAATACTCATGTTTTAATACTTGCATCGGCAGTGTGCACTTGCACTGGAGTTGAACGTATTTACTTACTTTTCTTCACCCAAAGTTCACCCGATCAACCTCTCTCAAGTTGTCTAATGTAGGAGCACTCTACTATTTAAAAATATATATATCAAATATTCAATTTATAAAGCATACGCTCGACCTTCTTTAGATGCTTTTAGGGAGAATTTCTCCTATAAAGATTTTTTTGTTGTTTTTTGGTTTGCAAAGATCTGTCTAAGCTTCACCTATCCACGTAAGCTAGGCTAACCGCTCTTTTATGTGAGCACTATTGAATTTCTCAAGCTAAGCCAATTCGAAGCAAGAGAGGATGATGAGAGAATCTAGAAATGTGTGTGAAATAGTCGAGCATCAATTGCCTAGCACTCTTCGATACTTAACTTGAAGGTTATGTCATAGCTAAGCTCGTGTATGGAAATGTTTGCATACCTCGATATTGAGTGGAAACGTCTTGTTTATAGAGCAAGGACCAATCATCATTTTCCTACCGCTCTTGTAAGCTAGGCAGTCACATCCATTGTCACTAAGTATCTAGCTTGTCAGTCAACAATAACTTTGCATCAAGATGTGTGCCTCCTTCAAGGGAAGCCTTCTAGGTCACACCATATTGGTATGAGCGGTCTCACTATAGTAGACGTGCTCATCTAGTCTATTTCTAAGTATGGTCTGACTAACTTCTAAGTAAGACCTAGGTCTTTCCTTAAGTAGGTTGATATGTTGGCAACCCAACTTCTTCTTTGGTTAACTTACTTCCTCGCCATAGATAGGTTTTCTTAGTTGGTCTTCCATATGGCTTCACCAGTAAGTGTACATAACAAAGATAAATCTCCAATACTTTTTTTTTTTTTTGCAAATTAAACTCTTAGTTCCTAAGGTTTGGATTTGGTTTTCTACTTTGTCCTTAAGGTTTCAAAAGCGGCATTTTTTCTCGGCAAGTTTGCATAGTAATTCTAAATGGTCCTTAAACTTAGTTGACCATAGATTGACCTAAAGAAAATACGACATAACAATTACTCGCTTATTAGACTTTACTGGCTTGGCAAGACATAATAATTTAATATTATTTTTTAGTAGTTGGACTATTAAGGTGGCCTTCATTTCTCTCATTCTCTGATTGTCTCATTCTCTTCTTCTTCTTCTCTCTTTCTCTCCTTCCTTTAGCAAACCTCACCAACGACATCTCCCTCTTACCAATCATCATATCACTCTTGTGGTCGTCTTCAAATCTCCTTCATTCAAGAGATTTGAAACAAATGAATGAATCATTTGTTCTAAAGGTCAAGAATAAGGTCATTTCCGGCATTTGGAATAAAATTTTCATTCCATATCTAAAACAAATGTGTAGAATGAGGAATGAAACCTTCTGCCATAACAATAAATTAATGGGCGACGATGACAAGAGAGGAGAAGGATGATGGTGATGATGGTTGGCAAGGAGGGAGACCACGGTGGCAATAAGGTTCACTAAAGGAGGAGAAGACGTTAGGAAGGAGAGCGATGTAGCCCATCTCATAGTCTAATCACAAAAAGTAATATTAAATTAATATTTTTTGCCAAGTCAATATAGTACAACTAGCAAGTAATTATTACGTCATCATTTCGTTAAGGTCAACTAGTCAATTGAGTTCAAGGATTATTATTTAGAACAATTTTGTAGACGTCAATGACTAAAGTGTAACTTTTGAAACCTTGTGGACCAAATAGAAAGCAAACTTAAACCTAACAAGCCAGAAAGTATAATTTGCTTTTATTAAGAAAAACTATATTACATTGTGAAGTATTGAGGGATTCAAACCTACTAAATAGGAGATGCAAATACTCATCTGCTTTAGTTGTACTTAAGTTCTATACATTAAAAAAAATTACATTTTTATTATCCATTTTAGAACATATTAAACTTTATAACTGATAATTCTCATTCATGAGAATTATTTGGCCTTTAAACTTAGTTATGCTTGTAATTTTATTCATATTATTTGATGAAAAATAGAAAAGTGGTTGAATTTAATCACATTATTGTTGGAAGACCCTTAAATTAAATGAGTTGAGAAAAGAGAACAAAAGAAGAAGGAAACTCACACTTATTCAATGTTTTGGTGCATAATTTTTACATAATGCAACAGCATTGTAATTGCTATGCAATTGCAATTATGACAGATCTGGAAACTAAGGAAAAAACGCAAATTAAGGGATTTCGGGAAGAAAATTGCCCAAGATTTCAGCCAAATTCTGAGTTGTAATTTCCATCAACCAAGAGGGAAACCCTAGCATGAAGTCCCTATATATTTTGGGGAAGAAGGCCGTGAGAGAGAGCTCAATTTTGGAAGAGAATTTCGTTTCTATTTTTGAGTTTCATTGTCGACTGCAGTTTTTTTTTTTCAATTTTTTTTTTATTTTCAACTTTTTTAGTTTCTATTTTGTTATAATTTCTTCTACATCTCAACCCCTAAACTCTTCCTCAATCCCATCTCAACATGAGTTGAAGGTGGTCAAGAATGATCTTTTGTTCGATTGAGCCGAGAGAAATGGATTTTTAGTATAGTTTTGTTCTTTTCAATTTCATCAAAGTGTTGTAATTTTCCTTCTGTGATTTAAATTCTGAAATTTTAGCCATTGTTTTGTTCTTTCTTTCCCATTGAAAATTCTTCATAAGGTTGTTTAATTATTGAAGTTTCTTTTGGGTATTAATTCCAGATTAATCCTTTTGGTAATTGGGGTATTGAAACTAAGCTTGAATTGCTAGTGTTTTACATCTTCATTCTTTTATACCAATTAATTCGTTCAATTTAATCTAACTATTTTTTGTTAGTTTAATTATGAATAGCTAATTTTTCTTAGGGATTCAAGCTTGTGAATGCTCGAGAGGAAAGATGTAAAGCTCGATAGCGAAAATAATATAGCTAACACTTGAACTATTGTTTGCTTTTGGTGAATTCAATGTTGGGTAAACCCTAGGTTTCCATCTAGTGTTACTTGCTAAGCTATAACTTAATACCGAAAGGGTTAAGGGAAGTGGATGTCGCAAAAGCAATGGAGGAAAAGGCTTAGACATAAGTCCTGAAACATCAACCCTAGACATAAGGCGAGACTACAAAACCACTACAGTTGTGCGCGGATATATCTAAGTTAGATTAGCCATAGAAATATAGGTTTAATCACTTAGTCTCCTAAAGATACTTCATAGAAGATCGAATAGGAGTTGAATTCGGTTTACTTAGTTCTTGAGTTAACTACGATTGCAATTGCCTTTTTGTTGCATTTCTTTCCAAATGGGCATTAGTGTCTTGAATCACTTCTTCATTTCCATTGTTTTTCAAACAAATTTTCTTTTAGCCAAAACAACTCATAAATCTTTTATTCCCACAGTTACTTTAAGTTGCAATTTGTCAACAATTTTGTGTCATTTTAATAAACTTTATTAAAACTCGTTCCTTGGGTACGATACTCAGGAATACTTCAAGTTTCTTATTACTTCGATCATGTGCATGTGCGTGTAGCATCGATTCAATAACAAAAATATTTTAGTTTAAAACTTACCATATAATTTTGATTCCTAAAATTTATCAAGATTTTTTTTTAGTTGAACAACATTTTGGAGTGGGGGATTCGAACCTCTGACCTCTTAGTCGATGGTACATGTCAATTACCACTAAGCTATGCTCACTTTGGCAAAGTTCTAAATGTTTACGTTTCAGTTCCTTAGATTTTAATGAATTAGAAACTCAATTATTTCATTACATTCAAAATATGAATTGGTTATTAACCAAACAAATGATATATAACGTGTTATATTGTAAAAGGAAAATATCAAAATTTATCAACTTAACAAGTTGTATCTATTTTTATCCTAATTAAACTTGCAATTTCAACAAATTATACCTTAAACTTTGATAAATGTTGCAATCTTTACCTTAAACTTTTATAAAGTGTTGTAATTTTTACCTTATAATAGATTTTCATTTGAAGTAAAGATTGTCATTTGCAATCTTCAATGAAAATATTTTATGCGCATTCAATGAATATATAAAACATATGTTTAATATGAAATTGAAGTTTAAAGAAATCGACACTAAAGTTAGATTTTTGTTGAAATTTATGAGTTTTGAAAGATTTATTCAATTGTAAGCATTTGTGCAAAGTTCAATTTTTGTTGAAATTAGTGAGTTTTTGAAATAATTTTACTTTACTTTTTGTTGGAAATAATGAGTGAATTTAGTAAAAATTGAACATAGAGTAAAACTTACAACAAATATTAAAATTTAAGATTTGATTTGATGAAATTAAAAGTTTAATGCGAAAATTGATACAATCTGTCATGTTCAAAAGGGTAAATTTTGATTTCTTTTTCCTTTTTTTAATTATTATACATATAATTCATAGTTCATGAAGAAATATAATATAAGCCTTCTTAAGAAAATTAAAGCGTAGTGGTTAGAAGAAGAAGAAAAGCGTAGAATCTTTCAAATATTAAAAAAATCTCATTATAACATTTTGAATATATTTTTTTTTTTTGACATATAAAATTTTGAATGTTAAAATCAATTTGGTCAAATCAAATAGATTTTGATTTTTAATTTAACCTCTTCGTAGAAGTATTTAATCTAACCTTAATAGTTTTTTTTTCTTCTTTTTTTTTAATTCAAAAATTTGTGGGTGGAAAAATTTAAACATATGATCTCTCCATCGAGGATATATACCTTAACCTTAACCGTTTGACATTTAAAAGTTAAACTCACAATTTTCACAAATTTAGAGATTATGGAAAAGAATTTTCTTGTTTTTTTTTTTTGTTTTTTTGTCTTTTAAGGAAAAAGGTAAAGTTGAGGTCTCTAGATTTTTTTTTCTAATGGCGGGCCAAACGAGGCTTGCAGGTGTGTCCAAGTCTCATTATTAATTCATCTTATTTATTTTTAACAGGGAATTTATCATTTTTCTTTACTGTTCATATAAATTAAATTTGTCAAAAACACAGCGTATTCTACCTTTTAAATCTAGAATCCAAATTTCAAATCTCAATTACATTGATCAAATATTATGTTTCATAATTAATATTTAAAAAATAATGTTAAGGACAACTTCAATATATCTCTACAATAGTATGATGTTGTTAACTTTGACAAAAACTCTTATGACTTTATTTTTAGTTTTACGCAAAAGACCTCATACCACTTTGATCGCATTCTCAACAAACAATGCAGATCATGTTTTGTACAAGTTTAACAAAAAAAAATGTTTTTTTAAAAAATTAAAATCTTGCAATACAATTTGAATTTATAATTTTATTTTTGAAATGAATGATACAAAATTTACAAGATTCATAAAAATAAATAAAGAAATCAGTTTATCAAAAAAGGAGAGAAGAGAAGTGGTTTGTACTTTGTAGGGGGTGGGGAATTAGTTTTGAAGGGAATAATTTGAGGTATCACAGTGGATATTGTCAAAAGTAGATGGTGATTGATGGGTGATGATTCTATAGTGGGGTTTGGTTTGGCTCTTGAAAAGTTAATTATCAATATAACCATATATTTTTATTTATGCCATCCCATTAGCATTACTAAAGCCAAAAATAAAATAGAGATTACTTTTTGTTTATTCCTTTCAAATCCCATTTAAGTAACATTTCTTTCTTAATTTCCCTCTTTATATATAAAATAATTACTTTGTCGATCTTTTTTCTTTTCAGAAACCATGAAGTAAACAATTGTGGCAATTAATTAATATGTAAAGTAGAACACTGAGTGAATATAATATAACTAGAATATTATGAATAAAATTAATAAAATTATGTTATTAATGGTTTTTTGACCGGTTGTAAAATTTGCATTCATTATTATTTATGTTTAGGAGAGTTAGGAGTGTGAAGACAGAAAAAAGTGGGACTTGGAAGGAAACAACCTCCAATTCCAATACATGAAATGCATCTACATTACAAACGCAAGTGGACCCCACCCCTTGTTGCTATCTTTTCTAATCTCTTTCATTTTCTGAAATTTTCTACACACTTTTATCTTTATGTCTTACAACTTACGCGTGCGCACAGAATTGTGAATTTTATACTAAATTAGATTGAAACTTCTCCTTCTTCTTCTTCTACGAAACTTTCATAAGCTTTTGAAGCTATTTTATGGACCATGTAATCTACAATTGGAAATAATAAAATTCAAGAAAAAAACAAAAAACTTTGGAAGAGAAATAAAGAAAGAAAATGACTTGAAACAAATCAATTCTCACATTCTCTTTAATTTGATCTTTTATTGTTTAAAATTCTTTCATGAAAACAACAAGAAAAATTATTTTCTTCCATGGTGTGCCATTTAAAGTTTATTAGCTCACCATGTGGGATATTCACATTCTATTATATATTATGGGGTGTGTTTAATAGGTTTTTTTTTGTTTCAACAACATGTGGAGTGAGAGGTTCAAACATTTAACTTCTTAATTGAGAGTACGTATGTCTTAACTATTTGAGCTATCATCAGGTTGCAGGTGTGTTTATCTTTAAAAAGGTAATATGTTATTAATTTGATGTTCGATAGTTTTAGAGATCAAGATCTGATTTATGAAAGAGAGTAAGAATTCTAGAAATCTATTTCTAAAGGAACAAACATTTTTTGTAAAGCTGTAAATGTGTAGTTATATTCTTAATAACAATTTTTGTTTTTCTATTTGTGTAATTATTTTATTTGAATTTAATTTCATAATTGTATTCTCATGAGACCAAGTTAAATATTTTGAATTTCAAAGATGCTGAAAATGATTTTAAAAAATCAAAATTTAGAATTAAAAGAATTAGTTTTAAAACCAAATAAAAGATTTGAAGATAAAATATCATTAAAAATAAATTGAAACGAATGATTTTAGACACACGTTCTCAAAATTTTAGTTTTTAAATCTTAAATCAACTTTATATTCCAAAATCTCTCTTAATTCTTTTTAAATCATTTTTGTCGAGACAATCTTTTTCATTGTTTATTCCTTTACTATTAAATTTTTTATTTTGTAATTTTGTCCCTTTTTAATAATTTCTGTTTTAATAAATAAAATTGGAAACAACCATTAATTTCTTCTATTAATTTTTCCATTATAAATTATTTGAAGAGTTTATTCTCTTTTATTGCACAACCATGCTAATTTTCTATCACTCTAATTTTTCTTCTTCATTTTTTGGAATTTTTTAATATGTATTATATTATTTAAAACAAATATTTTTTAAAATATAAAAAATTAATTATTAATAATTAATTTAAATTTTGATAAGTATAAAGATCAGTATTTAAAATGTTAGAAATATGAAGAGACATTGGACTGAATTTTGATATTGAGGGATAAACTATGAATGAAATGGAAAGATGATAGAGAAAATCATTAGTGACAGAAAAAAGATTGAGGAAGAGATTTCAACAACGGTTATCCATGGTGAGAGATTTCAACAACGGTTATCCATGGTTGTTGTTGTTGGGGTCAACCAACAGTGGACTCGAAGGATCGTAGATTGGTTTATGATAATTTTTCATATTTTGTTTAAGCTTTTCAATGTCTTTTGAGCATCTCATTGTTACCTTCAACAATCTTGAAATTTTAAAGAAAGAATAAGCAATAGGTTGAAAAGGAAAGTATAAGTATTATAAAAATTTGATAATTTATGATATTTGGATTATGAGATAATGAACTTTTTTATTATTATAATTTAATACTTTTTCATTTATTATAGACAATATATACTGTATTTTCATTCCAAATTATCTATCATCTTCTTCCTTCTAATAGTACAAAATCTTTATAAAAGTTTGTAGAATTATAAATGAGTAAGATTTAAAGAAAAGAAAAGAGAAAAATATATATTTTAATAGTTTAACTTGATAAACCACGCGCAACGCAAGTAGTATACAACTAGTTGTTTTTAAATTAAAAAAAAAGAAAAAAAAAGTGGAAAGTTGTAACATTTTTAGAATACATATTAATATTATGTTATCGACGGAAAATCTCCAATCTTCGTAATCTAATGAGAGAGATACAAATGTCAGCAAATTAGGAGAACATTGGAATGACACAAACATATTACAACAAATTTATTCCATTTTCAATTTTTAAAATTTGAAAAATGTTAATAAAATTCTAACGAACTTTAAAAAAAATAGTAGTGCTCTAGTCAAGGTTTTAAAATATTGATTTCAACAAAAATGTCCATGTCTGAAAATGATTATAGAAATATCGATAAAATATCAATATCGATGAATATTTTTTGAAAACTTATTTAAATAAAAAAAATCATAAAAATACTTAAATTAAAAAATAATCATTTTACCATTTTTTAATATTAAAACTTCTTATTGTTAATATTAATATTCACGTTAATGATATTGTGTTGATGTTTTTTCTACATTTCGTCATATTTTTACGACATGTAAAAATATCGAAATGTTGACAAAATTTTAAAACTCTTGTCTAGTTTTCAACTTCTCAACTTTTCTTTCTCCTTTTATTTTTCTTAAAGGAAAATACATGATAAATAAAACAAGATTTGCTCTAGGTAATTTGGTTGAATGCCCTATTGATAGTTCGTATTTGTTCACCTTTAGTTTTTTAATGTTGATGAAAATTTAAAACTCTAGTTCTAGTTTTCAAACATAAGTCAAAATTTAAAGGTGTTAAAAAAAACTAACTACCCGAAAGATTCAAGCAACTCAACTCAATTCCAATGGTTTTAGTTGGGTTAAAAAAGAATTTGGGTTAGATTTGGTCTACTTTTAGAAATCGATTGTGTTCAATTGGCTACATCAAGTTGAACTGAATTGAACCAACTCGACCTAACTTACTTGCAATAATATATATTTATAAATTTTATAGATTTATTGCTAATCTAATTTCTTTAGCTCAATTGTTAACAAAAATTTCACACCCTTTCCAAGCCCATTTCTATTTTCATCCCAAATTAATTTTAAACTCAAACCCAAATTTTATACGTTTGGTTAGTTTTTTTAAAATTATACGTAGTTGATTTTTTTTAACATCTTTAATTAACAACATATTTGAAAGCTACTTAGTTTTACCTAACAATTATGAGGTAAGAATGTGTTGAAACCAATGAAACCAAAGCAATCTAACCAATTTTTTATAGTCTGGTTTAGATTGAATTTATAACTTAACCGTGGGTGTATAAGTTATATAGGAATCTACCCTCCAAAATATTGAGTTAGGTCCAAAATATCATGAACACTACCCTGACCCTGTCCCATGAACACCCTAAGCTAAACTATTTATGTAAATAACCCTTTTATTATCAGTTATACCACTCATTCCCTCCTCCTTTATCCTTCTATTCCCCCTCTCTTCTCGTCCTCACTCCTCAATCCCCCCCAAATTTTGTATTGCGTAGCAATTTATCAAGCCTACTTGAATGTGTGGTTGGTCACAGAGGTAAAGCAAGGATGTCTTGGTTCATATCATCTTCTCCCCCTTTTGAAGAACTAGTATTCGAATCAAATTCTTCACCTGCATTGAAAGGAGTCAAGTTAGAAATATTAAAAGTGTTGAGATTTTCAAAAACAAGATACTAACCTCTTGTAGCACAGCGGGATTGTTGAAAATCCAATGACGACCGGAGAATAATCACGAGGAGAATTCTCACTTCTTCACAGCCCCAAAATCTTTTAGTGAAAAAGAAATGAAAAAAAAAACGAGAGGAGATGATTTCTTTATCATTCAGTGCATGTTCTCTCATAGAACCCACGTCAAAAAATTAAAACCAACAGGAAGGTCTCATAAGTTTTGCGATATATCTTTGCAGTTTTAAAACTGCAGAGATTCTCTTGAGGTGGCAGTTACAGAAACTGCCTTCTCCTTTTTAATTTATAAAAATAAATTAATATATATAATTAATTAAATAACATATATTTAATTAATTATATAAATACCTTCATCTCCCACTCGCACATAATGTACTTTCATTATGGGCGTATAAAACACAACTTCTATCCTCATTTCTTAAAACTTGGAGCACATTCCTTTTCATTTGCATCAAAATTTCATACAAGAAAATGGGCCGTGTGACCGTCATACTTTTATCTCGAGAGCTTGTCACTTTACAACGGTTAAGTATATAAAGTAACCTAATAATTGAGTAGAGTAAGTATGAAGTGCCCTAGAGTCATTTAGTCACATAAATTATAACTTACGATCTCTTCTTGAAATATTATATTTCCATGTTTATGTATTCACAATCATATTATAAAAATATAATTGGTCGACCAGTGAATACATTACAATGTGACACTTGAAATGATCTTCCCTTTTCTAAAATATTTCCATTTCAAAACAATTTCTTACTTGGTAGGCCCCATTTTGATCTAATCATTCATGACCATTGGTAACCTCCCTAAGATAGCTAACATCGAAGTGAAACTTCAAACAATTTTAGCCAAAAGGTCATAAGGGTACTTATAGAGATTTTTCAATCTCAAGGGTCTCACACAACAAAGAAGTAGAGATCAATTAACTTCTACTACCCTTTGTGGTCATATTAAGCACATGTGGCATGAAACACATGTTACAGTATTTTACTCTTTAGCATCAGAGTGTATGTCTCAAGTAATACTGCACAGATGATAGTTCAGATACACTCAGTATCTAACTTGAGTCCACTACTCTACCTTAATATTCTATCAACAAATGATTATTGGACTTCCATCTGGCATTCATAGACAGTTTAAGATGAACAGTGGGATTATCACCCTCGATCATAATATGATCTCATCTTGATCACTTATCAAGGCGATATATTCTTTTAAGCACATGTTCTCTTTCTATTGTACTACTATAACAATAAAATTGCTTTAAAAATATCTCATTTCTGATCGACACAAAAGTTATAGAAGCGATTGCTTGTGCGAGAAAGCCAATCTACTATCCGACATACTTTTGATTATATGTACTAAACATTTGTGTGTATGCATTCTAAAGTACAAAACTTTATTTCATATATCAGAATAAGCGTAATACAATTTGTTGAGAAGTACAGAGTCAAAACCTACGCAATCCCAAAGATTTAATGTGACTATTAAAAACATCTCTAGGTATAGGCTTGGTAAAGGGGTCTGCAACCATGTTGCTCGTTGATATATATTGCACATTCACTTCCTTTTGTGTAACAAAATTGTATTTAATGTCTATGTGCTTTGTCTTAGAGTGATATTTGGGATCCTTCGTGAATGCTATGGCAGCCTGACTATCGCAGTTCACTAATACTGAGTCAGGCGTGCTTTCTTTAAATCCCAAATGACTTAAAAATCTTTTAAGCCACACTGCTTCTTGTACTGCCGCTGAAAGTGCCACAAATTCAGCTTCCATTGTTGATAAGTCTATATAAGTTTGTTTCTTACTACTCCATGAAATTGTTCCTTTGTTCAGTAAGAATACATATCCTGAGGTAGATTTTCTTTCATCTAAATCTCCTCCCCAATCAGCATCTGTGTAGCCTTCTAATTTCAAATCGTTTTCTTGATAGCATAGTGAATAATTCATAGTTCCTTTGAGATACCAAAGTATTCTCTTAACAGCCTTCCAATGGGGTTGTCTTGGATTTGACTGATATCTGCTTACCATACCAACAGCAAAGCAAATGTCTGGTCTCGTACACATCATGGCATACATGACGCTTCCAACAGCACTCAAATAAGGAACCTTTCTCATTTGTTCTATTTCTTCAGGAGTCTTTGGACACAATCTTTGACTCAAATTTTCGCCATTTGTGATAGGAGTATCAATGGGTTTGCAATCTTGTATTTTAAATCTTTCAAGAATTTTCTTAATATATTGACCTTGTGACAGGGCTAAAATCTTTTTGGAGCGATCTCTTTCAATCTTAACTCCAAGTATATAAGCTGCTTCACCCATATCCTTCATTTGAAATTTTGTGGATAGTCATTCCTTAATGATTAACACGTACTCCTTATCTTTCCTAGCCAACAGTATGTCATCCACATATAGTGAAAGAATCACAAACTTATCTTTGTTTGTTTTAACATACACACAGTGGTCTTCATCGATCATATGAAAATCATATGAGATGATTACTTGGTGAAATCTAATGTACCACTGTCTGGAAGATTGTTTAAAGCCATAAATTGACCTCATTAATTTACATACTTTATCTTCTTGTCCTTCAGTAACGAAACCGATAGGTTATTGCATGTAAATCTCTTCTTCCAATTCACCGTTTAGAAATGCTGTTTTCATTGACTCCATTTCTTCTTCCATTGCTTTCATCCAATATTCTTTATTAGGACATTGAAGAGCCTCTTGAACATTTTTCGGCTCATCATCATCATCAGGTGTAATCATGTATATCTCATCATCAAAGAGACGTTTTGGTATTCTACCACGATTACTACGTCTGATTTGTGGTCCATTTAACTGTCGTTCACTTATTGATTCCATTGAATCACGTGATAATTGTTCAATTGAATCACATGCTGTTTGTGGTTTTTCTAAATCTCTCCCACTTGGATGAGATATTGTTGGTAGATCATTTATAGTTTCCCATGATGGTAAAAACGAATCGTTTTGATCATTATTTTCAAATAGGGATATCTCAGTATTTATCTCACATTTTTGTGGAAAATCATTCTCCAAGAAGGTAGCATCTCGTGATTCGAATTCAGTCACACTCCCACTTTCTTGTTCACCAATGAACACATACCCTTTTGAATGTTCTGAGTATCTTATAAATATACTCTTTTTACCTCTTGGACCTAACTTTTCATGTTGATGTAATGATTCATGTACATAAGCAGCACATCCCCATGGTCTCAAACCACTAAGGTTCGATTTTCTACTAGTCCATAATTCATAAGGTGTGGAAGTGACAGACTTTGAAGGTACACGATTTAGGATATAAGCAGCAGTCAATAGAGCATCACCCCAAAAGGCAATTGGCAGTTTTGCTTGTGCCATCATTGACCTAACCATTTCTAGAAGAGTTCTATTTCTTCTTTCAGCTACTCCATTTTGTTGTGGTGTCCTTGGAGTAGTTAACTGTCTTACTATACACTTTTCCTCACATAACTGTTTAAACTGATTAGACAGATATTCACGTCCTCGGTCTGTTCTCAAGGCCTTAACCTTTTTATCTAATTGATTATCCACCAAATTTATAAATTTTCTAAAACACTCTAATGCTTCAGACTTGTGAGAAATTAGATAAACATAACCATAACGTGTGAAATCATCTATGAAAGTGATAAAATATTCACCCCCATGTCTTGCCTTCACACTCATAGGTCCACAAATGTCAGAATGAATTAATTGCAATGGAAGTTCAGCCCTAGTTCCTTTACCAAATGGTTTTCTTGCCATTTTTCCCGCTAAACAATTTTCACATATAGGTAAGTCAACAAAGTTAATTTGACATAACAAGCCTTCTTTAGCTAATCTAGCCATTCTATGTTGACATATATGACCTAATCTAGCATGCCACATAGTCACGTCAACATTTGCATCAACAAATGATGTTATCAGGGAAAAACTAGCATAATTATTGGATATCATATCAATAACATCCATTACTATAAAATCGTTCAACAAAAAACCATAACCATAAAGTACGTTGTTCAAAGGAAGAGCTACCAAACTACCAGACAATGTAAAAGTATAACCAAGTTTTAGAAGGACAGAAACAAAAAGCAAATTTCGTCGTATGCCAGGCGCATATAACACATCATGCAGAAACAGAGTACGACCATTCCGCATGTTCAACTTGCAGGAACCAATGCCCTTCACAGGTACACGTGCATTGTTTCCAACATAAAGCCACCTTGCTCCTGATGGAATTCGACGAAATTTCACATACACTCCACGTTCTCTAGCTACGTGGTCTGTGGCTCCTGAGTCTACAGTCCACAAAGGATGAGAGTCAGCCAAAAATACCGAGCTGGAAACACAACTTTCAAAAATGAAAGGATGAATCTTAAAATTTTCGAAAGTTTGTATCTTTTTAGGTTCAGTACACTCACGAGCATAATGACCCTTTTTCTGACAATTGTAACACTTGATATTTGCTTTCTTCTTTTTATGACGAGACATGGGACGTTTTCCCTTACCTTTGTCATTCTTACCTTGCTTATGTTTCTTATTCTTATGATCTCTCTTCCCCTTAAAATCTCTTTGATGTTTACGTTTGTGACCTTTGTTCCCATGAGAACTAGGTCCAGCCATATACACGTCAGCATTGTCAGGTCTTGCTGCCTCCATGCGATCTTCTTCTAACTCGAGGTGACGTGCAACATCAGTGAGAGTTTTAATTCCCTCATGGTGGGTAAGGTGCACATTCATGTGCTCCCAATTATGGGGAAGAGATCTGATAGCAGCTTGAACTTGTCAGGACATGGCCAGCTTCTTTTAGCTCACTAATCATATTAGACATCTCCCTCATGTGTTGTCTCATATTGTGATTAGGGCGTTTCTTATAAGTGTCAAACTTAATAGTGAGTTGCCTGAGTTTGGTGACAGAAGTTCCACAAAACTTCAATTTCAATACATCCCACATGTCCTTAGCAAGGTTGTAAGAACGAAACTCAAGCATGACATCATTGTCCATGATGCTCAACAAAGTAATGCGAGCCAATGAGTTTTTCTTCTTCCAGGCATCATAAGCCTCACGGTCCCTTCTATGTTGAGCCGAGTTCCCTTCCTCAGGCTCACTTAACACATGGTTTAAAACTTCAAGAGCCTTTTGCTCTTCTAGGACATACTGTATTTTCATGGACCAAATTTCATAGTTATCCCCATTCAGCTTCTCACCTTTGTTTAGTTCAACTATTATATTCTTAGAAGCAGATGCCATAATTTCATAGTCTACAAGACATATTTGCATAAAAATTAATCCATTTGCACAACACACAATCCCTAGTATTTTACAATTTTCAAATAAATTTGATAATAATAATTTTACATAACATCGAGTCGAAATATCACTAAGTTTCAAAATCATCGTCTATGTTAGGTAAAATTATTATTCACAAATTTATCATATTGTAAAATAATCAAACTTGTTCATCAAGTAAAATAAAATGAGACATACTCATAACTTGATCACTGATGCGCTTGCTAGAGTGATGTGAAATTATGCAATTTTAGGATGTCAATGCGCAAGTGTACACATTCATTTTATAGCAAGTGGCAAGTAAAATTATCGTATCCACAGAGACTATTAATCATTCTAATTATCCTAAATTAATTCTTAGTAACTCAGTTGGTAACCATTCAAAATTATCAATGGAAATGACATAAAAGAAATCACCAATGCTGGAACAAAATTAATGCTAAAGCATGCAACAACAGAGTAAGGATTCGGAAAACAGAGAACGATTAACTTG
Source organism: Trichosanthes truncata (assembly GCA_033996785.1). Classification (NCBI taxonomy): domain Eukaryota; kingdom Viridiplantae; phylum Streptophyta; class Magnoliopsida; order Cucurbitales; family Cucurbitaceae; genus Trichosanthes; species Trichosanthes truncata. The sequence continues at coordinate 92,097,413 of JAWPNB010000003.1, forward strand.
TATTTTCAATTAAAGGAAAGGCTCGGATTAGAGGTGAGTCATGCATTAGTTAAGTTACGAACTGAGTACACATTCATTCCAATCGATTCACTACAGACTTCACGGTATTCTCCCGAATCACCGAATATATGCTGTTGCAATTAAATTACTTCAGCACAATAAACCCATTGTACTTTATGTGCGTTAGGCGAGTGGCTATCCCTAACCTACCCACTTAGTTAGCTACTAACCTTAACAAGAGGCTAACGTGGTTTTCAAGTTTTCAGCCCCCCCTATTCTTCCCAGAAATCAGAGGGACGATGTTCATAACGGTTGGTCAAGCGGAAACAAACTAAGAATAAAACCCCTTAAAAACCAAATCGAAGGAGATGAAGTCTACTCAACTATAACATTAGCTAAAAACAATCATCCTCTAATCCTCACCTTATGGTGATTAGTTCATGCTACAGTAAAAACGAAAAAACAGTAGAAATGTAGACATAATGAAAGTAAATACAGAAAATGACTAAATGACAGAAGAAAATATAGCAGGAGAAGTCGAAATGTTGCCCCAAGTTTCTTGACACAGCATCGGCGTCTTTCCGATTGGAAACCTTCCGTTTTGGGCAAAACTCCGGTGGTAGCTCTCTGGTCGACACCCTTCTCCTCCTCTGCTTCCTCTCTTCTGTTATTTCGGGAACCTCACTTCTCCTCCCATCTTTTTCAATCAAAAACGGCTGCCCCATTATAAAAGTCACCCTTTATGAAAACGAGGGCTGATTAGACTTGTCCTTGTGACGTGGCGGGCTCTGGTTGGCTGAAAACACGTGACTAGACTGACAGATTCCAGCTCAATTAATGAATAACAGCTCCCACGTGCGAATTTCGTATAAGCCTGAATCGCGAAATTTGCTCCAGCAATTAGTTGTAAAACTGCTGTTCTTGGCTTCTTGAGTCCTCATTAATCCAACCTAATTTAATCACATAAAAGACCTTAATTAGGATAACTTTGCTCTAATAAAAATATTACTATATCAAAATCAGTCCTAGAGCAAAATGACTCCAAGCTAGGGAATTTCCAAGATATAATGAGATAAAATATGGCAATATAGTCCAAAAAATACAAGCATATAACTCTTAATTTAAGAGTTATCAATCACCCACATTCAAAACCTCAAAATGAGCACATATTTCATTCAACATCTGTAATTAACAACGAAATATTTACAGAATTCATGAAAGTTAATTCAAACGCAACAAAGTAATAGGGAATGAAGATTTGAAACGTATATACAAGTCATCCGGAAGTTCATGATTGAAGACTATTACCCTAGGGTTGTTCCACGTTGGACGAGTCCTATTTCCAAACATAATAGAACTATGCCTTTTCATGGCTCGATAAATAAGCTCATGCACAAAGGTTAAGATCACAGAATTATATGAAATATTTCTTCTAAATCTGTTAGAAATGTGATCTAAAAAGTTCTTCAAACTTTCATCATGTAAAAGTGATCTAAAGGCACTCAGTCTGTTATCACTTGACAAAAGTCCTCCTTCCCAAATGATCTCTTGTAACTGACCATTCACTAATATGACATGCTTGACTTATGCACCAAATCTAATTCATGACCCGGTTCAAATTTAATGTCATGCAAATCTTCTATCATATTTTCCACTTTAGTTCTTTGAGCCTTTGTCCTAATTATTTTTGGTGTCTTTATCAACATTGGCATATTTTCTGTAACATATACATAAAAAAAAAATCAACATATGATTATGACACACAAAAAAAATCCAAGACAAATTGATAAAGAAATAAAAAAATGAAAAAACATGACAATCCTTTAGGAAAATAAAACATATTAAGCAAACAAAACTTGCTTCTAGAAAGGTGGTGGACTTATTATTTAAGATCTTAAAGGTCAAGGGTTCAAACCTTAAAGAACTCATAAATATGCAAATTTTATTTTAATTTTAGACCACTCTACTTAGTCAAATACTAATTAAACAACAAAAATAAATAAATAAATAAATCAAGCCTTTACAGATTCAGCGCAAGATTTTTTACATTTCAAAATTTCGAATGGCCATAACTTTTTCGATACTTAACCAAATTAAGCATATAATATACCGTTAGAAAGCTCTTCAAACATACTTTACACTCATATAAGGTTAATATGCAACAAGTCAGTGGACAAAAAATTAATTGAATTTCGAAACTTGTAGAGGCATGAAACCTTAAAAAAAATGTAACCCAAGAATTACTCAACCAAAATGCATGAAATTTTGCAGAGACTTCCTCAATCCTATTCTTAACATACATGCAAAATTTCATAACAATTCGATGTGTATATAAAAAATTGCCATTAAAGGGTTCTAAGCATTTATTCTTCAAAATTAAAGGAAAAACATAAATAATACTAGAAGCCCTTTAACCTGGCTCTGATACCAATGTTGGGATTTTCAAGAACAAGATACTAACCTCTTGTAGCACAGTGGGATTGTTGAAAATCCAATGACGACCGAAGAATAATCACGAGGAGAATTCTCACTTCTTCACAGCCCAAAATCTTTTAGTGAAAAAGAAATGAAAAAAAAACGAGAGGAGAGGATTTCTTTATCGTTCAGTGCCTGTTCTCTTATAGAACCCACGTCAAAAAATTAAAACCAACAGGAAGGTCTCATAAGTTTTGCGATATATCTCTGCAGTTTTAAAACTGCAGAGATTCTCTTGAGATGACAGTTACAAAAACTACCTTCTCCTTTTTAATTTATAAAAATAAATTAATATATATATTTAATTAAATAACATATATTTAATTAATTATATAAATACCTTCAAAAAGTAGCACTCATACCATACTTACCTTCTAGGTCAATTTGATAGCATTGTCATTGACTTTCTTCAACACTTGGAAAGGTTTATCTCCCCTTGGATCTCGTTGGTGTGGAAATCTTTCCTTTTTAAGGTAGACCCAAACCCAATTTTCCTCCTTGAATATCATAGGTGTTTGGTGTTGGTTGATCTTCGTAGCTACCTTGGTATTTTGCTTATCAATTCTTTCTTTAACCTTTTTATGTAGTTCCTGAATGACGGTCAACTTTTTGTCAACTTGAAGATTCAAAACCTTGTTTGAAGGCAAAGGTAACAAATCAAGAGATGATAAAGGATTAAAGCCATAAACAATCTCAAATGGAGTACATTTACTGACACTTAAACGCTATTATATTCTAATTCGATGAATGGTAGACAATCCTCCCCAGTTTTGGTATTTCTATCCATTATAGGCCTAAGCATAGTCACCATTGTCCTATTAACTACTTTAGTTTGTCTATCAGTTTGGAGATGACATGCAATAGAGTAAACTAATTTAGTACCAAGTTGTTTCCAATGTACTTTCCAAAAATGAATTAAAATTTTCACATCTCTATTGTTAACAATACTCCCAGGGATGCAATGCAATTTAACCACATCCTTAAAGAATAAGTTAGCTACATGTTTAGCATCATTAGTTTTATTACATGCAATGAAATGTGTCATTGTGCTAAACCTGTCAACTACCACAAAAATGTTATCTCTCCCTTTCTTAGATCAAGGCAAACCAAACACAAAATCCATTGAAATGTCTAGCCATGGTCCACTAGGAGTTGGCAAAGGCAAATAAAATCCATGTGGTTTTTACCTAGACTTAGCTTCCTTACATGCAATAAACCTCTCACACTCCTTATATATGTTGTGTCTCATTCTAGGCTAATAGAAGTGTTCATTTAACATGTCATATGCTTAGCTACTCCAAAATATTCCATTAAGCTTCTCCCATGAGCTTCTTTAACTAATAACTCGTGAATAGAACAAGTGAGAAAATGCAAAGCTTATTCTTTCTAAACAAGAAGCCATCAAAGATCAATAATCAGGCACAACATGTTTTTGCATGAGAGATTCAACAATAGGTGCAAAATAAGTGTTTTGTGAATACAAGGTCTTAATGTGTTCAAAGCCAAATAATTTAGTGTGAAGTGAGCTTAACAAAACACATACCTCCTAGATAGTCGGATACCACATTTTCTTTTCCTTTATTGTACCTTATCATATAGGAAAATGTTTCAATGAATTCTAACCATTTAGCATGCCTTCTATTCAGCTTATTCTGGCCCAAGGCATAAACCTCCTTATCATATGTAGGATACTTCAAAGTAGCTCCATTCAGCTTCTTAAGTGTAGGCCACACCCTAATAGCTTTAACTTTTTCAGTATCAACTTTCACTCCTTGTTGAGACACTACAAACCCTAGGAAGTTTATCTTCTCCATGCAAAAGCGGCATTTTTTTTAGATTAACATAAAGCTTTTCCTTTCTAAGTGCAACCAGAACACACCTAACATACATAACATGATCCTTTAGTGTCCTAGAATATATTAGGATGTCATCAAAATAAATCACTATAAACTCTCCTAAAAAATCACGCAGTACATGGTCCATAAGGCTCATAAAAGTACTAGGTGCATTAGTTAAGCCAAAGGGCATAACCAGCTATTCATATAAACCATGCTTAGTTTTAAAAGCAGTTTTCCATTTATCTCCAATATTCATCCTAATTTGATAGTATCCAGATTTTAAATCTATTTTTGTAAATACGCTACAACCATATAGGTCATCAAGCATGTCATCCAACCTAGATATAGGATGTCTATACTTAATCGTAATTTTATTTATAGCGCTACAATCTACACACATTCTCCAAGATCCATCTTTCTTAGGTACAAATAAAACAGGAACACTACAAGGATTTAAACTCTCACGTACATATCCTCGAGCAAGAAACTCATTGACTTGCATTTGAATCTCTTTGGTATCTTGTGGATTGGTTTGATAGGCTGGTCGATTTGGAATCTAAGCACCCGGAATGAAGTCAATCTTGCGCTCAATGCCTCTCAAAAGTGGTAACTCCTTACACAACTCATCGGGAAAGACTCATTTGAATTCTTGTAAAAGAGACACAAAAACACTAGGCAAACAAGGTTTAAGGTCCTCAATTAGTATGAAAGCTTCTTTAAATTTAACCATGAGTATGGTTCTTTTAGAAAACATATCTTTTCTAACCTCACAAGATCTAGCACTCTAGCTTACTGATAGCACAGTAATAGTGCTCTTTTATCAGCTTATTTCATGCTAGTTTATTTGCTCTCACATGCTTATTTGTTTATTTTGCAGGGAATTGAGAAATTCAGAGCCAATCGGAAGACTTTGGATGAATCGAGGTTAAAAGGAAGCCATTCGAACTTATTTTGAGCATTAGAATGGAGAAGAGAGACCATTCAAGCCAAGAGAGCCGGGTGCAGAGCGTCTAGACGCTGTTTTAGGCATCGAGACGCTGCTGCACAATCATGTCAAGCCTGGAGAACCGCAAGAATAGCGTCTAGACGCTATTCCAAGCGTCTAGACGCCGCTTACTTGAAGAACGAAGGCTCGCTCGACGCTGTGGGGAGGCTGCTCAAAACGCTGGTAGCGTCGAGATGCTACCCTGATTCCACCAGATTTTTTCCTTATTCGCGGGTGCAGCGTCTAGACGCTATTCCAAGCGTCTAGACGCTTCTCTGCCTTATTTAAACAACTTTTATCTTTAGGGTTAGGGACCTTTTGCCTCCTTGCACACACGATTTTGAGAGAGTTTTTTAGACCTTTTCCCCTTACTTTTAGAGAGTTTATGGTGTCAATCCGAGCTCGTTTAAACTTGAAATTTTCTATGGAGATGCTCGGCTAGATACTGCAATTCTGGTTCAGAGGGCGGTTGTAAACAGTTGCGACATTGTGAGGCTTGTACTTAACTTAGTTTCCTTTTAATCGCAAGTGTTCTTTAATTCCCGTGTTAATTTTATAAGTATGTATTTTGATTAAATTGACGCCTTAATCCCTTTACATGCTTTATTGCTAATCACGATCATGATCCGTAATTGTCATGTTGAATGAACCGGTAGCATTAGAATTATCACATGTGTATGTTTATGGGTTTCCATGATACATGGCTTGCATGTTTAATTCTAGGAGTTAAAGAAGCATGTTAATTAGGTGAAGGTTGTTTTACCTGATCAATTGTCTTGGTCGTTCCAAAGTTCGTAATGCATTTACCTAAATAAATTGAAACGGTTTCGTAAAGACTTGTTTAGGTAATTAGCATTAACTTGGCGTTTGTTAGAGTTAATGATTTTAGGGAACTTGCACTTTTTAGGGTTTCCTAATGACTTGACCGAGTACTTGCATGGTTAAGATTAAATATTTTGAATGCCTATGATCAATGTTTGTAATTGGATATAACCGTACCTCTGAACTGGAACTTGGTAAGAGTTAATTTTTACCATTTTCAGCAATTGTTTTATTTTTGTCAATTTTTATTTCCATTAAGTAAGAAAATATTTTCTAAAACCCCCCGTTTCATTTTGTTACTGGAATTTAATACTGAGAATATAAAATTTCTAACTCCTTTGGGAAATCGACCTGGTCCACTATTTCTACAAGCTAGAGTAGGAAACCAGTTTAATTTTGGTAGGCTTCGACAACCTCACCACTTACTAATTTTTTCTCTTTTTTCTCTTTAGGTTGCAAGCTATCCTCTTTCTCTCGATCTCTCATTTTCTCTTAAGCTCTCATTTTCTTTTCCTTTCTCTTTTTTTCTTTCTTCTTTTACTTTTGCTGCAACCTCTTCATTTCTCTCAAACTTTTTTTTTTTTTGAAAAAGTTCTCAAGCTTCGTTAAATTTAACCATTTTGTCATTTACAATAATTACTTTCTTTTTTTAATGGTCTAAATCGACCATAAATTTTAGTTCATTCAAATCTGCAATGTATTCACAAAAGCAAAAAATCTACATACACACATATATATAATTAATTTAGAACAATGTTATTAAATTATTATTATTTATTAGAAGTAAAGTTTTGATAAATATATATTCATCAGGACAGTAACAATTTTTTTAAAATATATATATATATTGTATGCCTAATATTTTCTTTAAAATAAATTCCTATGTCTTAAACAGTTAGAATTATGCTAAGGTAGGGCGTTGGCTCACTTAATATGGGATAAAAAGAAACATTCGTGCATTTATAGGAAAAAAGCAGCAGCCTTGGGAAGTCTTGGGTCTATTTGGGGGCACAATTTTCCGTGTTCACTAAGGAAGAGAGAATGTAGGTGAGTTTCAGGAATGTCAACTGTTTAGTCTATTCACCTTTTGTTTTTGTATAAAAAGAAATCACTTTTATAGAACAAAACATCCATTTGGTTTTCTTTTAGCATCAATTTCTACGGTAATGAGTCTAATGACCCTATATCGTCCTCCATTCCGGACTTAATGAATTGGCTCTTTTCTTGTACCAAATACATACAAAAAGACTGTACAAGTGCTATATATCACATAAAAATTACAAAAGCATAACTGTCTCTGTCTGTACTGTACACGTCCTTCACTTGTTCGACTGTAGTGTGTCGTAGGTGTAGATGGGCAAAAACAGTGCAGAGATTTGGAGGGTTTGGATTCGACTCCCAAAAAAGGGCTTCACAAGTTTTCGTCCATGAGAGTTTGTGGGTGGCAGTGCAGGTGTGTTCCTCCTCCAAGTCCAAACCAGTATTATCATTCCTTAGTTTGGCAGAGGAAAATAGTATTGAACGCAAATCAAACGAGTTGAGTTCTCGACGTTTTGTCCCCCAAGAGCGAGCGAGCATTATTGCAATTGTGGATTGTGAATTGTGATTTCCACTTCTTCTGTGGTATACAGTAACAACGGTATGCTATCATCAGGATATCAACTGAGAACAGGGCATTCTTATGGGCGCGAACACCACAGTGAGTCGTGCATGATCTGAAAGGGAGTAGTCTTCAGGCCACCTTCCTTTCTCCACTTCAGCGGGAAACAGGACTGCATTCTCAACGCTGAAACCAATTGTTTGCTCCTGATTTTCCTTTGATTCAACCTCATTGTTTTTTTCATCCCTCTCCTCGGTGCCCGTAGAATTCCAAATTCTCTGCTGTGTCATGGGATGGTTATACCACAAAACACACCCACCATTACTATCATTATCAATATCAATGCCTGTTAAAACTCTTCTATCTGCTACTCTAGTTTTTGTTAAAAAAATGACAAAATATTCCACTCCAATAGCTAAAAACTCTGAACATTGCCAAGTATGCTGCTTATAACCATTTCATCCAAATCATCTACCACACAACCCAAAGTTTACTTATTTTCTAATGTTTCAAACAATAATGAACAATCGAAGTTGAGAAGTTTTGAAGTTAGCGCACACTTGAACTGGAAAAGCTTACCTGAAATTCACTACAATCAAGAATGCCGTTTCCATCAATATCTGCTTGTACCCACAAGTCCTTTATCTCTTCAACGCTAAGGCCATGGGGATGGCCAGTTAAATTGAGCTGAAGAAAATGATTAACCATTCATAAATAAGTTTCTGAATTCAAACCATTCAAACCAATGGGGACCTTTCTCCCAAGGGAAGTCCCCAAATAAATTCAACATAAGGTTTCCAAAACCTAAATCAGCAAGCCTCGTCATCTACCTGTCGAAGTGCCTCACAGAAACCTGAGTAGGTTATATAGTCACCATCATTGTCCGCCTTCAGAAAGGCAAATGCATCATCTTCTGTCAGTGAAGCTCTTCGAAGCAGATACTGAAAATTATAAGGTTGTATTAGAATTGGAGAAAGAAAACAACTTGGTAGTCACACCGATGTTAAAGTACTCTAGTGGTTTTCTATATATAATCATGAATGAAGCAGAAAAATGCCCTTGGTTGAGCATACAACAACCTAACAGATGGCAGTGGAAATTCAACGAAAGATAAACTGGAAAATTATTGTCCGACACAGATAAGTTGCAAATATGGTCATAAATTGAAAGACGCAGCAATTAGTGTGGGAGGAGAAGAACCGCTTACCTTGAACATGCCAAAAACAGCTTCACTCCAGCTTGTTTTTAACAATTTCCTATATCCATTAGGATTTAAAAGCCATATGAAGTCAACCCCACATATGTTTCCCCGATGATTCCGGTGACTCACCCACTGGTTTGCACACAAGAAAGAAAGCCACAACCCAAGTTAGAAAAATAGTCAACGTCGACTATTTATCTTTGACATGAGGGAATGAAGTTGAAGATGCTAACCTTGCGTGCATCTGCATCTGTGTATTGATGAGCTGTGTCATATGACGATACAAACCCCTGCGACCTAAGAAACTTGTACACATGTCCGCGTTTGCTTCCGTTCCAGTCACTAAACAAAGCAGGCATTCAGAAAGACCTTGTTAAAATTACCGTGTTGTTCCCTTCGAACCAGATAACGAAAGGCAATAAAATTACAATAAAGAATAAGAAGGAAGCGAATGAGGTTTACCCGCAAAGTATGATGGGCATGGGATTGAGTTTGTTTTCTTTCTGATAAGATTCAACATACTGCAGGATTTTGTATACCTGGAACATGATACAGAAGAATAAGGTTGAAATCATTGGAATTGGAACTGGAAAGTGTAAAAAGTTGCATAAATGCAAAAGCAAGAGCACCTACTTGGTTCAACCGGACAAGGCAGAGACTAGAATCATGAGGAAATAACAAGTGAGTGTTGACGATGAGAATTTCCTGACGAATATCATTGTTTCGGCACTGTGAAAACGGAACTGCCAATTCAACATGTAACAGCTGCGCAACGCGGTCTCCACAATCGTTAAATAGCAGCTCTCGGTAGTTGACCACTCTAAAATAATCCTTATTCACCGCAGTCAGCAAACCTGAAGATTCAGATCCAATCAGCTTCAGTTTGAAATGGCTTACGGTTAATAAACAGCTAATCAATTAACACAATACGAACAGACAAATCATCATTGGCAATTAGGAGAGGACTATGGGACAACATAATCAATAATTTGTGGCGCTAAATTAAATGTCGAGTCAAATGTTCACGAAAGCCTCTTACAAAAGATGGATGAAAGAAAAACAATGGTGTGGATTAAATTCCCAAAAGTAACGAAAAGAAGATAACGGTTTAGAAAACCCAAAGACAGTGGTAGAGGGAAGTATTGGAATATTGAATTTAGAATGTAAAAGAAGCAAAACGTACCATCGCCACGATTATTGGTCCGAGCAAGCTTGAAATTGATATAACCGGCATTGCCTAGTCTGTTTTCGTATATATTTACAAGTTCATCGTTTCCAACCCAGAATTCCTGCAGACATAAACAATTGTTTGTTAATGTTAAGGCCCGGTTTATCGAAAAGATGAATTGAAACAACCTTGTGAAGCGATTTAGAAAAGAAATGCGAAACCTGAAGGCAGATAATGGAAGATTTCTCATACAAGAGGCAATCGAGAATCCTCTGATTTCTGGCAAGCCAGTATGTCCTGTAATCGCTTTCGCGGCAACTGGGATCCTGTTTTTGATCCATCCATTAGAATAAGAATAATCGAAGGGAGATGTGATTAATTGGGTTGGGTGTTAATAGCAGAGGAGTGAGATAAATGAATGGGATGGAGAGGAACCTGTTGATTGAGACGCTTGTAAATGGGAGCGAGTATATTAAAGGTAGTGCAGGTAATGGAAGGGCGTTGATGATGGTGGTCCTTAATGGAGGATGCAATGGCGTAGCTCCCTATCATCGAAATTCTTCCTTTCATCTTCTTATCTCTTCTTCTCTCCTTTCTCATTCTTGAGTCCTCGGCCTCCAGTCTACGATCTACTTATATATAATATAACAATAACAAAAACTAAAAGGCAGGGCAGGGCAGATTTCCTTTTTCCTAAATGGCAGGCAAAAAAGAAAGAGCTAACCCCATCAGCGTGAAATGCTGTAGAATAAAATATTATATTAAGGAAGAAGAAGAAGAAGAAGAAGAAGAAGAAGAAGAAGAAGAAATGGTATCCTGTTTGCAATCAAATAATGGGTGCCAATTGCAAACGACAAATGATGATGATGATGATGATACGGAGGAGGAAAGAGAAAAGAGAGAGCGTTATGTTATGAAAGTGGGATGGGGAAAGAAGGCAAAGCCGAAGGAAAGGGGGAAAGAAAGTAACTGTAAAACCGGCAGCAGCGGTGATCCAGATCCTACCAACGCCTAACGCTCCACCTCCCACGTTTTACAAAGAATTGTATTAACTTATATAATAGCCTTAATTATGCTGGCCCTATTTATAAAATTCCAATAATACCTCCAACTGATATTTCCTGCTCCTGCTCCTGCTGCATTAGAATTAGAATTGGAATTAGATTCTCCTAATATTTCATTTCACCATTCAAATAAATGACATTAACACATATCTCAAGATTGCCCTGCTGCAAAGTTCTTGGATTCGATTTTACCGGCCTTCTAGTGCCGAAAGCTAAATAAAAAGTCAAGTCTGCCCACCCAGCACTATAGCCCCTCAAAAAAAGGCATGCCGTGACTCATTCACTCACTATGACCACGAGTCATAAGTTCTATTATATATTATTAAATCAAATGGCCATATATTTATTATTATTTTTTATACATATATGATCATAAATAAATAAGTATCGTGTTTTCCTCCAAATCTTTGTAGGAGGGAGTGAGTGGTGGAGCTTGTTGGTTTGGAAACGGGAAATTCCAACCCCTAACATTGGTTTAGAGGATCCCTTTGGCTAGCTATATTTGTCTCGATTTGACTATTTTATGTTCGTGGCATACAATTATTCCTTTTATTCGCTTTGATTTTCTTTTTGCCATTTTGTAAATCCGAATAAAATAATATACGTAAGGATACCTTATACTTGTTTATCATTTTTGTATGAATTTAGTTTATAAGGAAGGATAAGTAACATTTCACGTCTTCTTTTTATGCTTGCAAAAGATGATTAGTGTTTGGAATCTTTTTACTTGATGTCAAAGAAGAGATTAGAATCATAAAAACATTAGATTTTATGCGCATATATATATATATTATATATTATAATGCAGTCTTATCAACATAAAGAAACCAAAGTACTTAAATGGAGGAGACGTGGAGTGCATGATGTATGTTCAATCTTGGAGGAGAGAAGATGCCCCCTAAATCAACGTGCCATTTAATTCAGAGAATTTGGGAAGTTCATTGAAAGAAAAAAAAACAGTTTGCCTTTTTTTACGGTGGAAAAACGCCTTGAATTTAGGACATTACTTTGTGAGAGGGAAGTAAAGAAACAAAAGAAAAGAGGTTTCCAGTTTCCACAGAAAACAACAAAAACAGGGGCGGTGTCAAGTGGGCTGCCTTTGGATAATTACCATTAAGTCCCGCTTCCAAAACTAAAACTAAATGCGACCATCCATCTTCTCTGCCTTTAATTACTCGCATATGGTTTCGGCTTATCACTCACCCCGTGGGCCTCAAATCAGACAATGCCTCTGTTTTCTCGCGCGACAAATTCAATTAATCTGACTTTTAAACCCTATCCCTTCCCTTCCCTTTTTTCGCTCTCCCTTTCAATATCTGCGTCACCGACCTATTTCTTTTCTTTTCTTTTCTTTTCTTTTCATATTCAATACATTTCTTATATTATTGATTGACGATTAATTTTATATTATATTATATTCTATACATTCAAAACACGTCGTGCACTCCACAACTCTCTCTTTCTGGACCAAACACTATGCTTTATATTTATAATAATTTTGTTTACAAAAGTAAAAGCAAACAATCTCATCTCAAACGCTACAAATCCATAGAATGCCAACTTCGCCTCTCTCAAAAAACTTCGCCGTCCTTTTAGTTATGCCAATCAAACGCTCAATGACTAACTATTGATTGCTTTTCAAAATCATAATAATAACTAGTGTGTTACCATGTTGCACGTGTATTTCTTTTTCTTTTTCTTTTTTTTAATATAATTATTAATGACTTGAATAACTACTTTTATAATTAGTTAAGATTCATTTTTATATCTATTTATTTTATAAATAATACATGTTTATTTAATACATACAACTCGTAGTAATGGATAAACTAATGTATGTTAAGTCTATATATACGCATAGTTGATTGTATTATAGAATTGTATAATCTAGTTTTATTTCATGTATTTGTAGGTGAAGTTTGAAACTTAGAAATATGAATGATAAAATTTATGAATTGAAGTAAATATAAAATCATATAAGCGAAATGGAGTACAATATAATTCATTTGACTAATTGCAGTCATGTCTCCAATTTTTCAAGTTTGCAAATATGGCAAAAAAAAACGACCTAGCCCAAAAAAAAACTTAGAAAAGTCGAAAATAACATTACCAACATTTTAAAATGAAGTATATTGGTAATATTACTGATATACTTAATGTTAGATATATCATTTCATTGATATTCCTAATATGAAGTATATCAGTGATATACCAAATATACAAAATATTCCTAATTTTCTACTAATATACTTCATATAGAGTATATCATTTAACTATTATACCTAAAAAAAGTATATCAGTAGTATATCAGTGGTATACTATAAATATATTTCATTTTAGGTATATCATTTCACTGATATACTAACATTCAGTATATCATATATATTAATGATATATCAAATATAAAGTATATCATATATACTATTAATATACATGCTGATACACCAATGAGGGTAAAATTGGAATAATAAAAAAAATGAAAAATCAAATTTAGAAAATTTTTCTATATTTGCATATCTCAAAAACCATTGCTAGATTTGGAAATATCCTAATGTTTTTTTGCTATCCATTACAATTTTCGAAATTTAAAGGGGTATTATCAAATTAAGAATTTTGAATCAAATTCATTTTAAATCAAATTGTCTTGTTATTGTTGTTTGAATTTGAAATTAAATCGGATATTCATTTTTAGTCAAATTATCAAATTGGATTATGATAATTTGATTGACATAATTAACTAAAATTTAAAAGGATATTTTGGTCTAAAAATGCTTTTAAAAAATTCTTACTTTTTAATAAAGTATAGATAACTACCATAACAATGGAGACTCACGTGTTTTACTGTACATTTTATCTATTTTATTTAGGTTAAAGTACCATTTTGGTCCTTGTACTTTGAGTTTATTCCATTTTAGTCCCTATACTTTCAAATGTCCAATTTTAGTTTCTATATTTTTAATCAATCTTAAAATTAGTCCATACCATTAGTTTGAAGTTAATTTTTATCAAAATTAGTTTAATAATAATAATAATTTTCATGCAAAAAAAAAAAAAAAACACAATGTAAACATATTTCCAAAACTTAAAGAAGGAAGGCAAATAGATACTATTTTTTTATAGAAAAGTTAACAATAAACTAATAATATAAACAAATTTTAAGATTTATTGAAAGTACAGAGTCTAAATTTTAACATTTGAAAGTACAAAAACTAAAATGGAATGAAACCCAAAATATAGAGATCAAAATGGTATTTCAACCTTTTATTTATTTCGACAAAACTACAAATCATGGGACTTGCATACCCCTCAAAAAATGTGTTTTCCCATAAATCTTTTAATCACGAGAGGAGGAAAACAACATTTTACTCTAATTCCCAAATATGTTATCCCTCCCTTTGTCCCCTCTCCCTCCATTAGACGTGACTAAGACTCTTTATTTCTTTTATAGCTCAAAACTATATCACATTGTCTTCTTCATTTTAATAAGAAAGTTAACGAAATAGATGTTTTGAAATAATTTCAGAGGTTAAGGATCAAAATAAAACTTTTGAAATGATAGAAACATAATTGAAAGTTGCTCCAAAATCAAGAATATTAAACTCATTGACATGTATAAAGCGTCATGTGTATAAATTCTTGACATTTATGATGTATCATTTCTATTAAACCTTGACAATTTTAATAAGTCAAATGTATTTTTATCTTGACGTTCCAAGAATGTCAATTTAATTAGTTCTTGATACATCTGACATGTCATGTTGGTTTGTGTTTTTTTTCTCAATCTGTTAAATATGCTCTATTCTCTTAAATCTCCTGCATTGTGTTCTAACAATTTGATATATATTGAAGATAGAATTTCATCAACGAAATGAACAATACATCAACCAAATTTCCACCACTAACTTTAATAAAGTTTATATCTTCAACATTACCAAACTATATATCAACCTCATAAACAATTCCAAAATTACATGAATTATAAACTCCATATGAACAATTCTAGAATTACAAGAACTATTAACCCTATAAAATAAGTATAACATGGTCGACTCTTGGAAGTTTGATCGAACATGGTGCAATTTGTACTTGGAGCCATTGATATGCATAAGATCAAATCTAACACATAAGAAGAAATGCAAATAATTAAAGCCCCGTTTGATAATCATTTGGTTTTTAGTTTTCAATTTTTGAAAATTAAGCCTATAAATACTACTCCATTTATGGATTTCCATGTTTTCTTATTTACTTTTTACATATGTTTTCAAAAACCAAGCCAAGCTTTGAAAACTAAAAAAAGTAGTTTTCAAAAACTTATTTATGTTTTTAGAATTTGGCTAGAAACACAAATGTTTCTTTAAGAAAGATAGAAACCATGGTAGACAAGATGAAAATCATTATAGAGAAATTGTGAGAAGACAAGCACAATTTTCAAAAACTAAAAATAAAAAATAAAATGATTATCAAACAAGGCCTAAAGTAAGAGAATTAAGATTTGGGGTATAAATAACATATACTCAATGGAACATAAACAACTAAACTCATAAAATTAACACAAACAACTAAAGTAAACTTAACTAACTTATCAAAAATTCATGAACTAGCAAAACTTAAAGAAAATAACACAATATGAGTTTAGTTGTATTGGTTGAATTAATACAACATTTCAAAGTCTTTAAAACCACATATCACAACAGACTGCCAATAGAGTCCTTAATAACAGTGAAACACGAGCGCTGTGTGACAACAGTGACATGCATTATAGACAACCAACAATATTCATTAGGTATATAAGTTTAGATGCACAATTGATGGGAAAGGGATACAGATAAACACAAATCTGTTGTCTATTAATATCAACACCAGATAGCCAACATCCAAAACTTGGATGAGAATGATTCCAATCCATAACCATCTCAGGCCTGTGAACAAATGAATTAGCTCAGTCATCTGAGTAACAAAGTACATTATGAACTGAAAACAAAAATTACCAAGCAAGAACTTCATAAAAAATAATAACTTCAAAAACATGGAAGGACCCATTCTCTAGCTTAAGCAAGATACAAGATTTACAGAGTCAGAATCAAATGTACCTTCTTAGCAATGAACAATTATGATTCAGGGAACTATATCCCACTTCGATGGTTTCTACTTCTAGATTTTAATAATCTAAGTTTTGAGTGGGAGGAAAGAAAACAGTGGATGTTTAAAGATAAGGAACCCTCATTTGCTCGCTTTTTTTTTATACCCACCTTCTACTATAATTATAACACTGCCTATAAGTGGGCAAGCTGAAAAATGACTTCATTATCAATCCCAACCACCATATCCAACACTCTAAAGCTTTCTCTGCCAAACTATTGGATTCCATTCAGTCAGGCATTTTGACAAACATATTATGGGCATAACAGAACCAGCGAATTGAATGATTTAAAAAAAAATTATGAGAAGTCAAATTCTTACCTTCTAACAAATAAGTTTGATTGTAAACCAAACAATTACAACATTTTGATTATGAAACAGACCAAGTGAACATTGAGTAGGAGTTTCAGTAAAAAAATCAAAGAACACTATTTATCAAACATATTGTAAACCGTTTATCTGTTATTTGGGCTGAATATTGTTGAAAGTAGTTGAACTTCTGTTATATTAGTTTGGGCTTCTGTTATATTGGTTGGGCTCATTTCTCTATTTATAGAGAGGAGATTACTTGTAAATCATGTGAGTTTTATTCATCAATAATATAAAACTCTTCTCCTCAGTTTTTGTGCTTTGTTGATATGGTATCAGAGCAAAATTGCTTACACGTGTATAATTGGGGAGTCTTGAGAATTCTTTTCTCTTACTTTCGATAGTTTTGTATCGCATCTTTCCCCTATTTTTGTTTTCGCCATGGCTGCGACTTCAGGGACTGGTTTTGCTTCGTCTTCTTCCTTAGCTGCATCTCTTGATCCACATACTATTGAAGTTCAGTTGAATCCCTATCTACTTCATCATTCTACCCCTACCACGTCTCTAGTCACATAATTGTTGATCGGAGCGAGTAACTACATCTCATGGAGCAAGGCTATGTTGATTTCTCTCTCTGGGAAGAATAAACTAGGGTTCATCAATGGTACGATCAAGAAACCGGAAGGCGCTCTTCTAACTGCTTGGTAGTGTAACAATGACATTGTTACGTCCTGGATTATCAACTCCATTTTGAAGAATATTGCTGTCAGTCTAGTTTACACAGGATGTACGAAAGACCTTTGGGATGAATTAAAGGAACGATATCGCCAGACCAACGAACCACGTATTTTTCAATTACGCAAGCAATTGGTTACTACCGTTCAAGGATCGATGTCCGTGGAAGAATATTATACCAAGATAACCACAATTTGGCAAGAGTTAGTAGAATTTCGTCCGATTGAAGAATGCACATGCGAAGGTTTAAAATCAGTACTTGATTACCTTCAATCGTAGTACGTAATGACTTTCTTAATGGGATTAAATGAGAATTATGCCTCTTTGCGAGCACAAATCCTTCTGATTGATCCTCTGCCTACTATGAATAAAGTATTCTCACTCGTAATTCAAGAAGAACTACAGCGGTCAGCAGGTGGTTTAACCAATATCATTGATTCAATTGCTCTTGCTGCGCCAACAGATTTGACGCGAAAAGGAGCTAATAATCAGTTTCAATCTCGAAACCAGAATAAACGAGAAGGACAGAGACTGATTTGCTCGCATTGTGAGATTAAGGGCCATGTAGTTGACAAGTGCTACAAATTACATGGTTATCCCCCTGGTTATAGACGTCCAAATCCTTTCTCTTCCTCTGAGAAGGCTATAGACAGAGGAGTCGCTAGAAACTCCAAGAATCATCAACCCAACCAGCAATCGGCATTTTTTGCTAGCCTCAGTGTAGGGCAATATTCTCAATTGATGAATCTGCTTCAAAATCACCTGTCCAACGGTGATACTGATGGAATCAAACCTGTTACTGATACCAGCCATATAGTAGGTACCTGTTTTTATGTTTCATTTCCTTCACATGATATCCCTAATGACTCTTGGGTCGTCGATTCTGGTGCATCGAGTCATATTTGCTATAACAAGTCTCTTTTCATAAATTTAAGACAAGTTGAGCATACATCTGTTATCTTGCCTACTCAGACACGATTCAATGTTGACTATATTGGTGATGTAAGGTTGACTGATGAGTTCATACTCCACGATGTTCTGTTTCTCCCTCAGTTTGCCTTCAATCTACTATCCATCAGTGCTTTATTGAAAAATCAACGGTATTCTGTTAATTTTGTTGGAACATCTTGCTCTATTCAGGACATGTCACCATTGAGGAGGATTGGCAAGGTTGAGTATGTCAGTGGGCTTTACCTATTTCACATACCTACGGTCCATCGTTATACTTATAATACTTTTGTAGCCCGGGTATGTAGATCTCCTATAATTTGGCACAGACGGTTGGGACACTTATCCTTTGATCGACTTCTCTCTTTGAAGGATTGTTTAGACTTTTCTGTTCCTAACAATATGGTTGATTGTCACGTTTGTCCACTAGCTAAACAAAAAAGGCTGTCTTTTCCCTTTCAGAATCATGTGTCTGATTGTGTCTTTGACTTGATTCACTGTGATGTATGGGGCCCTTTTAAAACCCTTACTTATGCTGGTCACCATTTCTTTTTGACTTTGGTAGATGATTGTTCTCGTCATACATGGGTTTATCTCATGAAAAATAAAAGTGACGCTTTGTCCATCATACCGCGTTTCTTTGCTATGATTCAAACTCAGTTTTCAAAGACTATCAAAGTTTTCCGCTCAGATAATGCCCCAGAATTACATTTTGAAAAGTTTTTTTGCATCAATAGGGACTTTACATCAGTTTTCTTGTGTAGCCACCCCTCAGCAAAATTCAGTGGTTGAACGGAAACATCAACATCTTTTGAATGTGGCTAGAGCCCTTCTTTTTCAGTCTAGAGTACCTATTACTTTTTGGGGTGATTGTGTTCTTACAACATCTTACTTAATCAACCGTACCCCTATGCCTCTATTATCCAACAAATCTCCATTTGTGGTGTTATATAATAGAGATGTTGATTATACTCATCTTCAAGTGTTCGGATGTTTAGCCTATGCTTCCACCTTGCTGCTGGTCATTCTAAGTTTAACCCGAGAGCACGTCCTTGTATATTTGTTGGATATCCGGTTGGAGTTAAATGGTATAAGCTCTATGACATTGTTAAACGACAGATGTTGATTTCTCGAGATGTTGTCTTTTTCGAAGATTTGTTTCCCTTCCACACGGTTGCTCCTCAAGACTCATCTTCATCCTTTTTCAATGAGTTTGTACTTCCAAAACCATTATTTGATATTGCTGCTGGATCTTCTTATATGCCGACTAATTATGTACCTACTGTTGGTGATGATGGTCCCTCCATTCGGTGATGTTGGTGTTGATTCATCTGTTGCAACAACTTCTGTTTCTCCTGATGATTCATAGGTTGTTTGCCCTACTACTACTACTATGGCCCCCCGGAGATCAACTCGTTCCCCCCATCCTCCTACCTATCTTCGAGATTTTCATTGCAATCTGTCAACACAGTTTGTCGTTTATAAAGCAAACCTTCTGCGGTTGCCCTTAAAGTCGTGATAATGCTTTTCTTGACTGTTGCGAAGTACCCTCCAATACTCCTTCTCAGCCTCACCTTGAATTAAAAAATGAATCTAAAAGTACAAAACATAAGGAAAAAAAAGAAAAGGTGAGTAGCCGATGGAGGAGGAAAAGAGATTACAAAAGACATTCCTCACAAAACCAATTCCACTACAAAATCCTATATTCCCCACAGATATTAGAAAATAGCAAACAAACAAACAAAACAGACCTATTTTCCCTAAACAAATGGGGGTTTTGGCAGAATCTTTATGGAGCTTGATGAGTGAAACCCATCACACAACTGGTTCCAAGTGAAAAACAATCAAACCTCATTTTGTTCAAGGTATTAACGAGTAACAACAAACCATCTAAACCAAAAAAAAAACAACTAAACTAGCAACAAAATTTGAAGAAGATTCACCTGATTATCATGCTAACAGCATCGACAATCTGTTTCTTCACATCTGCAATATTAGAACCAGAAAGAAAACGTTAATTTGGGGGAAATGGCGAGGGAAAAATAAGAAAGAAAAGAGGAACGGACGACGGACACAAAAAAATGCAGACGGACGGAAAATCATAGACGATTGGCGGACAAACTGCAAATGGATGGATGAACTGCAAACGGACGAACGGACTACAGCAGACGAACGGACTGCAGACGGACGCCAAACGCCAAACGCAACCACGAGCGATTGGTTGAAGATTTGGGAGACGACTGCCAGCGATTGGATGAGACGATGGGAGACGATCGCTAGCGACTGGTTGAAGGCGTCCGGAAAATCACAGACGATTGGCGGACAAACTGCAAATGGATGGATGAACTGCAAACGAACGGACGAACAACAGCAGACGGACGGCAAACGCCAAACGCAACTGCCAGCGATTGGTTGAAGATTTGGGAGACGACCGCCGGCGATTGGTTGAGACGATGGGAGACGATCGCTAGCGACTGGTTGAAGGCGTTTGGAAGACGGCAGTTGAATGTTTGGAAGACAATGACTAGAGAAGGCAACACTATACGAAAAAGAGCGCCAAACGTTTATGCTTTGTTTGGGAGATGGATTTGGTAAGTAATGAGTTCAAATTTTAGGATTTTAAAAGATGAAAATGATTTCAAATTCTTATTTGCGTTTGGAACTAAATTGATTTGAAATCATCAAAATTAAAATTTATTATTTGGATGCTCATGAAAAGAAAAGAAAGTATAACACTTTACTATTTGTTGGGTTTTATGTCCTAAAACTCGTGGTTTTGTAAACTGAATGTATATTCTATTTTACTATAAAGATGTTATTGAGGTTTATTCAGTAAATGTGTTATTGAATAAAGTGAATTGTGTATTCTATAACCCAAATCCAATGAACTAAGTACCCTTGGCTATAGTATGTATACTTGAACTTTATGTATGACATAAAAGTGGATCAAGTTCGAGTTATAGCCAGAACGGTCTATAGTATAGGGATAGGGCTGGGTACCTTATCCTGGAGACACTGTGGACGCGACCCACTTTGTATAATACTAACGATGTGATCCTGAATCGTTCATGTGGAGACATGAAAGTGGGGGCGTCCTATGCAATGAGTTTGCATAAGACTGGACCGCGAAATAGTCACTTAGACTTTATAACTCCGTTTACTGTCTTAACTGACTATATTCATACGATGACCTAGGTAACTCGATCTTAATCCTGACCGTGCTATGAACTCCTGTTTATTCGGGATTATCCTTAGATTTGCATGGGTGAGAGTGGCCTGAGATCGCCGACTCAATAAGCCTCCCATTTTTGGGATAAGACCAGGTAGATAGTTGGGAACATAGTCATGCGAGATGAAATTCACTCCTACCCACTTTAGGGTTTAGTAGAGAGGTTGTTCCCTTAAGTACTGACTCCGGGTCTTGAACAATGGGCCCACCCTCTCGTTGGCCTAAGAGGGATATGGTTTGTTGGTTGGACCACAAACCAAACTGTTCATTAGAGGATCAGTGGGACTTAAGGAACAAGAAGTAATTAAAGGGGTAAAACGGTTTATTTGACCCAGCTGTAATTACGAACGACCTGTGAATGATCGACTTACTAATCATGGTTATATCGAGTGGACAGAAATATATCTACAGTGAGAAGAGTGCAGCCACTGGGCTTTAGTGGAGTGTCCCGGTGGTTAACGAATGTTGATTAGCTAGGCTAAAGAGTTTGGCCGGTTAATCTCGTATCGTTGGGGCTCATGATCTGTAGGTCCATTAGGTTCTCCTTACTAGCTCGGACTAAGCCTTGTAACAATTTGAGAGAAAAGAATTTGAATTGTTCAAATTCGAATTTGGGAGAAAAAGTTAATTATATGCGATATACTTAACGTTTCATAGCTTAATTATGAATTAAACTATGATTAAGAAGAGTTGGAAATATTTAAATATGATTTAAATATTGGTTCGGTTTAAAACATGAATAGGGATTCATGTTCGAACGTTCGTTTTGAGAAATTGGGATTGGTCCAATTATTTAATTTGATATTTGATATTAAATTAAATATTTAATTAAAATTAATTAAATTTTTTAATTAATTATAAATTGATTTTAATTTAAAATTAATTTTATATTAATTTTGAATTAAAATTAAAAGATAATTCAAAGTCATTTGGAAATGAAATATGGACCAAATTCATAACTTCATGACTAAGCTTCTTGTTTGAAGCTTATCTTCTTTCAATTGGCTTCTTCACTAAGCTTCTTGTTTGAAGCTTATCTTCTTTCAATTGGCTTCTTCACTAAGCTTGTGGTTTTCTACAACTAGAGAAGAAACACAATGGGAAAAAAAGGATTAGTAAAAAAGAGATTTTTGAAGAAAATTCTCTAGCTATTTGTTTAAGACTTTTACTCATTCTTCTCCTAAATTCTCTCAATCAAAGATCCCACAATCTGTTCCAAGGCCTGAGGATAGTAGGGAATACTCTAGAGGAGGTCCACAACTCGTTTGTGTTCAAAGAAAGCCCACGGAGTAAGAGAATATTGAGCTACAAAGGTTTGTGTTCTTATTCTCTGTTTTTCCAGTTTTGAGCATGTTTTTTGTTTGATAAAATTGATCAAATTAGAGTGTTTAAGATCCAAAATTGCTTCCGCATTCTTAATATTAACTCCATCACTATTATGCCCTTATGAATTTTGTAAGATATTATTTTAATTAATAACAAAATATTTTAATATCAAATAACATTATCAAATACATATCATCATAAAAACATATCAATAATCAATACAAATCAACTTATGAAATTAAAATTTACAAATGTTATCATTGTTAAAAATGAAAATAAGAAAATTACAAATGTCTTAATTTAAAAAAAAAAAAAAAGATTAAACCCAACTGAATCTAAACAAAATCCATCAAAAGAATTTTGATTTGTTTTGTCCAGCCATGGAAAAAAAAAAAATCAAAAGAATCCTTTTTTTTTTTTGGTTGATTTCTTCTTCAACCCAATGTATGAAAACATAAAGCTAAAAAATATACAAGAAAAAAATCGATTGAATAAATATATATAAAAGGGGGAAAAACATATTATTCTTATCAAATAAATAAATAAATGTTTAAGAAGATGAAAAAAAAAACTCACTTCTAGTTTGTTTGTCTAAAAAAAAAATTGTTAAAAATATAAAAGCTACATTGAAAATATTGAAATTATTGTTATCAATTTTTTAAAAATAAAAAAAATACAATGGAGAAACTAAATGGAATCCTAACCTTAAATTTGCTTTAATGGCATTAGGTCTGAATATAGAACAAATATTGATAGTATGAAATTGAATAGAGAAAAACTATTGTGAAGAAACTATCGTAGGTGGGGATAAAATTGGAAGTAGGTTTTTTGAAACTTGAAATCCTATCAAATCCGACCTATTTGGAACAAAAAAAATTTTCAAAAAAAACAAGATTTGAAATCATAAACAATTTCAAATCTCTCACTTTTTTTAGCATCCAAACATGTGAAATGATTTCAAATCATAACTGATTTGAAATCATCCCAAATCCAGGGGTTCCAAACAATGGGTTATTTTTTAAAAAAAATAATTAAAATCATTAAAAAAGAAAAAGGCGATAATTTGAGCGTGCTTTTTCATTTGGGATTCTATTTAATAATTCTTGACATTTAAAATATGACAATAAAATAATGATCAAACTTGACATTTTTAAAATATCAAGTTTTGTAAGAGCGTGGAAAAAATCCGAAAAACATTGTTAACCTCCGCCTTTTTTCCATTTTTCTTGACATTTTCCTTAAAAATTGTATATTATTTGACATTTTTTCATAAAAACGTCAAGTAAGTAAAAGTTGCAAACGTCAAGTAATGTGGTTTTTCTTGTAATGATCTCACATTTCTATCTTCATTCCAATGAACAAATTGGTTGATTGGTTGCCAAAATGAACATAGCTCAATGGTAAAAATGTGTAGTTGTCTTAAGAATTAAGATATACTGCAATGTATTGTTGAATTCGAAAAAAAGATATACTGCAATGAATAGACAACTATTAGTTTTTAATTTTAAAAAAAGAAAATACTAGTATAATTTTGGGATTTTATGACATTGAAAAATTGTCATAAGCACATTTTTTGACATTTTTTTAGTCTTATAATTGCCCATCAAGAAAACTATATACATGACTCTATGAAAAAACTGTCATACTTAATCATCTTCCTGTCAAGTTATATATCAATAAATAACTCCTAAAAATCATCTCCCTTTCAAGTTATATATATTAGCGATAGCTAACTACAATTAACAAAATGTTAGTAATGACACTTTTTAAACGTCATAGAAATTTTGTTCTTGACATTATTTTAGTGTCAAACAAATGTTTTCTTTGACAGTTTTTTGTTGTCAACAAAAACATGTCATGACAGTTTTGGATGTCACAAAAATACATATAATGATGGTGAATATTTGTCACCTAAATAATTTCTATGACTTTGATAACCATCATAAATAGTGATATATCACTATTTATTTATTACGGTTTATCAAAGCCAGAAATTATATTATCTGATACCTGGCATTACATGCATATGTTTCTAAAATAAATCACTCAAACTTTGACATAAAATAAATACATACATAAATAATAACTTTATATATTATTGAACTAAATTTGATCAATATTTGATGAACACCATCGTGGGTGGTGTCCTATTGCAGTCGCCGAAGGAGTGTTAATAGGGGGTCGGTAGCTGGAGGTTTCACGAGGAGTAAGGGTGATCATTGATTGGTTGATATCGGTTTTGGGCTCAAACCAACGATGACCACCGTTGGTTTTTGGCAACAGATTTTAGTCGATTTAGGAGGAGTTGATTATGCCGATTTGTAACAACCGAAAAAAAAATTGTTTTATTAATTTCTAAAACCTTTTTAAATTAGAATTTTATATTCTTTTTAAATTAGGAGATAAATCTTCTTTTAAAAAAAATAAATATAATCTTTTAGGGGGTGTTTGGATTGAGGAGTTGGGGGGGAGTAAAGTTGGGAGGAGTTAATAACTCCCCCCAACTCCTTGTTTGGCCCAAGGATAATTTTACTCCTATTGTGGACCCCACAGATTTATTAACTCCTTCTCCAACTCCCTATTGTGGGTCCCACAAACTTATTAACTCCTTCCCCAACTCCTCATTGTGGGCCCCACAACTTTCCTATCTCATTTTTTCTTCACCTCACCTCACTCATACCTCTCTCTTTTCTCCCCTCTCTTTTCTCTCTCTATTTTTTTACATTATTTTTTTTTAATTTCTTAATTTGAAAAATTTTCTTTATTTTTTATATAAATTTTCTCATCATTGTTACTAATTACTAATTAAATATAAATAATTATTTTTTTATTCTATAATTTTAATCAATTTTTTAACAAAAATATTTTTCTTTTTATTCTATAATTTTATTTTTTAAATATAAATTATATAAGAATGTTTTAGACATGATACTATTATTTAAATTGAAATTTTAATATAAATTAGAGTACTACATAACAATTTTTTTAATTGATAAAAATCTTCCTATTTCACTTCCTTCATTTGTCATCTACAATTTTTTTTAAGTTTCAACTAAAATTACTTATAACCAATAACAATCTCATCTTTTTTAAGCTTTTTTTTTTATTAATAGCTCAAAAATATATATAATTTTATGATTTGAAGATAAGAAAAACATATTTTAAACTAACCCGTATTACATTTTAAAAAATTAGTATTAAAAAAGATTAACGTATTAAAAAATTTTGATTTTCAAACTAATCATATTCAAAGTAAAAAGATAAACAATTTCTCATTCCAAACTTAATAAAATAAAATTATTACAATAAATAACATAAATATATAGTATTTTGAACAAAAGTATGTATGATATTCATTTTGAATGATATTAAAAAATATATATATTCATTTTGAACTTAATTATTTTAAAATAGCATAAATATTTGATATTTTATTTTTAACTTAGTTATTTTAAAACTTCAAAGAATATATTATTTTCAAATTAATCAAACTTTAGATAATTCATTACATTGATTAGTTAGAAAAATAAAATCTTAAATTATGTAAAAAAATTATTTTATTAAGCTTGAAAAACAAATCTTAAATTAAAAATTTAAAATTGACGAAAACAAGTCTCTAATAAAATTGTAAAATATTCATAAAATAATATAATTTAAAATCTCAATTTTATGATTGACGGAAACAAATCTATATTATTTCTAGAATTGAAAGAATAAAAACGTAAAAATCTTGAAGTTTATTTGAATCCCTTTAAATTAATGGATTGAAATATTTCCAAATCACATGTAATATTTTAAAAAGTATTGTAAGACTCCTTTATTTGAAAACTATCCAAGATAAATGAATAATTAATGTGAGATATATTGAAAAAAAGAATGTGGGGTATTTTGTTCAAAATTATTTTTTTTACTTTAAAGAAATTTGTAAAATATACATAAATTAATAAAAACAAAAAATTTCAATCTTAGAATTAATGGGAACAAATTCTTAATAATGAAATTTTGAGAAATTGTAGAAAAAAAACTATATAAAATCAACTTAGACTTCAGAACTCAAGGTTTAACAAATCTGCACCCCAAACACAGATTTCAGAACTCCTACTCCCTGCAACTCCTTGCCCCAAACACATACTTCCTAACTCCAGACTAAACAACTCTGCACCCCAAACACATACTTCCTAACTCCCTAGACTTCCTAACTCCCCAGACTTCCTAACTCCCCAGACATATTAACTCCTACTCCCTGCAACTCCTTGCCCCAAACAGCCCCTTAAGGATTTTAATTAGGGTTCTTTGTTTTTTTTAAGCCGTAACTTTTGGACTAAACGTTTTGACGGCAAAAAGAGAGAAAAGAAGAAGTCGATCTGCAGTTTCCTTTCTAAAGAAAAAGCAGTAAGTTTTCTTCCATTTTATTTTGAAGATTGTTTTTTTTTTCTTGATTGATTGAATCTTTCTTGAAAAAATTTGAGTTTTGTTTTCAATTCGTGATTGTTTAGAATGAAAAGATTCTTGAAATATTTTTCCCTAAAAAGTTTTTAGGTTTTTGATTTGCTTAATTCTTTATCAAAGTTTTTCATCTTATGGATTTTGGATTAAAATTGAAGGTTTTGATAAAGGAATTTTTTTTCAGAATTTTTGAGCTTTTATTTTCTTCTAAATTTGGGACTGTTTTTAGTATTTTTGTCTTTTTGTACAAGAATGTTTACCAAATGATTGTTTCTTTAAAATGTGATTTATAGCTTTAATTTCTACATGAAAAGATTATGTTTTAAAGGTTTTTATAACAGTTTTAGGCACTTTTTTCAGATCTGATTTTATTAGTAAAACGGTAGAAATCTTGATTCTTTTATATCAAAAACTCTTGAAAAGTTTTGTTTTATGAGCAGAAATTTTTATGAGTTATTTGTCTATAATTTAAAATAGTTTTGAACGTTTTAAAAGTTGTAGAAAAACTGTTTGGTATCTTATTACTTATTGAAAAACATTGATTTTACCGATTTTAGTACGTTTTTAATTGGGTTTTAAAGTGTTTTTAACCCAGTTTTTTTAGTATTGTTTTTTTTAGTTCAAGAACTCTATTTTTCCTAACTTTTTATGCAGAAAATTGTTTTGAATAGGAAAAATTAGGTAGTTAAGATTGTTTATATCTTAGATAAGCTTTTGGACCTTTAAGATATAATTTTAGTTTCTAATCAGAAAAGTATTGAATATGTTTGGACTTCTAGGAAAAGTTGATGACTGCTCAAGAAAGTGGATTAGATTTGGAATTGAGATTGAGATTGAGAATTGTAGAATTATCGATCGAGGTAAGTAGTTTCCACATCCCTTCCAAAATAGAAATTTTGGTACAATTATGTTTTGAACATTGTTTATTTACAAATATTTGAAAGTATGTTTTGTATGATTTGAAATTGGTCGAAATTGTTTTTTATGCTTTAAAGTGTTTTGCTATTTAAAAGTTTGTTTTCCGTTTTGGATAATTTGAAATAAAAGTATTTTGATTGATTTCGAATTGAAAGTAAGTTTGTTTTGGTTTTGTTACATATGAAAATTATTGAAGAGTTTGAATGGTCGAGTTGATGAAACTTCATTGAAATTGTTATTTGAAAATACATATTTTGTTTCAAATATTTATGAAAGAATTTTGATCGATTTGATAAGAGCTATCTGGATATCCCAATTTTCTGTTTTGGGAATGCTTTGCTTATTTGTAGTAGTAGCATAAATTGGAATAGATGGAATTGTTCTGGCTTATCTGTGAGAAGACACATTTGTAGGAAGACACATTTGTGGTTTGGCATTCCCTTAGAATGAAGATTCATGTGTGTGTTATTCGCTCACGTGGCCTTACACTTAAGTAATTATATTGATTGTTCTGGTCGATTTTATCGATATTTCTGATTGAAAGCTCTGACTGATTGAAGCTTATTTGTGGGAAAACACAGTTTGTGGTTTGACATTCCTTTGAAATGAAGATTTATGTGTGTGTTTCACTCACATAGTCTCACACTTAAGTAATTGAATTGAATGTTTTGGTCGATTTTTATCGACAACTCTGATTGAATGTTCTGATTGATTGATTAGTGTTACCGACGGGTAACCATCATATATGTTCTGGAAGGCTACCCAAATAATGCATATTCTACTCTAATATTTGAAAGTATTGATTGATTGAAAGTACTGTTTGAATTGAAAGTTTCAATATTTGAAAGTTTTGGTTAAATGAAAGTTTTGTTCAATTGAAAAGTTTTGTTTTGAAAGTTTGTATGATTGAAAGATTTTTGTTTTCTGAAAGTTTTGACTTGAAAGTTTTAATAGTTGTATTAAAAGTTTTGCAAGGATATTTGTATTTTGCTTACGATTGTTTTGAAAGAAAATGACTGCATGAATATTTGACTTTTTATTCAACTATTAAAATGATTTGTTAAACTAAATTTCTATGTTTTGTTTTGATGAAAATGAATTTTCGAACTTGATGTTGAAATTGTTTATTGAGTAGTTTTGTACTCGTTTTTGTTTTTCCAAAATGTTTGAAGACAAAAGTTCAAGTGATAGTCTCGAAAGAAGTCAAGTTTAGCGTTCTGGCACAAGACTTAGAAAGTCGCTATTAAGGATTCGATAGTTAACTTTAGAAATATTTGTGAGATTATTGCTTCTGTTGAATTTGTTTAAGTCTATTTTAGTTTTAATTGTTACGCTTCTGCATTATTGTTAGAATGACTGTATTGAAAAATACGGGCTGTTACACGATCGATCGACGATCGATCGGTTGGTCAATTTTGGTCAGTTTAATGAGTCTGACGAAGTGAACAAAAAATTTGTGAGAAAGAACAAAAAAAGGGAAGGAAGAAATAAGGGGAAAAAGAAGAAAAAAAAATGAAGAAATGAAGAATGAAGAAAAGGAAAGAAGAAGAAGAAAGAAAAAACGGAGAAAAGGGGATAGAAAAAGAAGAAAGGAAGAAGAAAAAGAGAAAAGAAAGAAGGAAAGAAGAAAAGAAGAGTGAAAAAACACAAAAGTGGAAGGAGGAAGAAGAACCTTTCGTCCAAGAAGAAAGAATAAAAAATAATATATATATATATACTTTTTTTTAATAATTACACCTTGGGGAAGACCAAAGGAGTGACAGTGGCTGCAACCGCATTAAATGTTGCTACAGCAATACTGCCACGCAACTTTTTTTTTTTTTTTTAAATTTCGGTTGATTCGGTTAGTTCTCTCCCTTTAGGGGTCTTCGATCGACCGATTGATCGGACCCCATCCAAAAAATGACATAAACCGATTGATCAAAGTAGTTTTGGTCGGTTTCGATTGGTCGACTCAGTTTTTTGGTCTTTTTTACTCACCCCTAAGAGGGAGAGAGGGAAGAAGATGTAAAATTAGGGCTTTTTGTTAGTTTAACTTTTTAATTTTTCCCTTTATTTTTAAATAAAAAATATTTATAAATAAAAATACATTATTTTTATTTAATGACAGTTAATCAAAGTCATAATTTTTTTTGATATTCGTGAGCATCCGGACCAACTTGGGCGCATCTCGATTAATCTCATAGGATAGCCGCCTCACCCTACTACATTTGGTGTCGGAAAACACGTGATATTAAATTCTAGGTAGATGACCACAATAGATTGAACTTATTCCCTCTAAGCCTTTTATTTTTCTTATGGCCCTTATTTGACCACTAAGGCCAACCCATGATGGTTCAAAGTCATAAATTTATGACGTTGAAACAATGTCATAAATTTTGAAAAATACAAAAATCTCCATTTTTTGCCGCAAAAAATGCACCCCCAACCATTTATGACTTTTTTTTCTTCTCTTTTTTCTTTGTTTGGTTTGGCTATATTGTCATAGAATGTCAAAATTGTAGTAGTGAAATACCATATAAAATATATTGAATTGCAAGAAGGTCTCACAAAAATTTCCAACTTCATTAATGTGGTTGATAATTTTGCACCATTGGATGTAAAACTGTAAAGCATCTCAAATTTGTATACAGTAGTTATTAAGGGGTACGCAGATTTTGGAGTTCACATCTATCAATTATTAAGAGGCATTCATATTGTGACAACCTTGTTGAATAATTTTTTTCAATTGAATGAGTAAGTTCGTAGTACCTTAGAAGATCACAGAAGTCAGGTTTCCAGGTGTACTTGAGGTAGGATCGATATGGTTTGCCATACTTTTGATAGTTAAACTCAGGGTCTATGAAGGGACAGTTTGACGATTCATAAAGAGGTAAAGAAGGATCAAAAACCCATTTTCCTTGAAACAAATTGCAGCCTCTCCCTTGCTTGCTACTTCCCACATTGCTTATGTTATAGAAATCTTCAACTTTTGCGGTTTCAAGTAAAAAGAGAAACAAAAGTTGTAAAAGCAGGAGGGACAGAGCTCTGAATCGAAAACCCATCTCAGATTTTGGCCTCTGACTGAAAAGAAAGGGGAGCTTTGGAGAATAGAAATAGAAAGAAGAAAGTGGGTCTATATAGAGACAAACAAGAGAAAGAGAAAGAAAGAGATAGAATCTTCTTTACTAAATCTGAAGCTGAAGACATCTTTGGAGCAAGGAGACTTCGTGAAACTGGAAGAAAGTTTGTAAAGACCATCCTCAAGTATTCTCTAAAGAAGAATCTTCTTGGATTTGAGATCCTTGACAAAAAAAAAACAAGAAGAATGAAATTCAACAAAGGTTTGATTATCTTTACAAAGATGAGCAATACTAATAAGCTTTTTGGAAAGAGCGGGAGTATGAAGAACATTATGAAGAAATAACGGTTTGGAATGAGAATGAAGAGAAGAACGACCAATATGAGAGATGGATATTTGCTTACCATTTCCAACAATGACCTGTGATAAAAAGCTTGTCGAAGGCTCTATCAAATAAAATTATTAACCAGACCTTTACAATTTGCAGTAGTAATGGTCAGGGTCGATCTCAGGGATTGGATTTCTTAGTTTAATTAAGTACTATAATTACTAACGCTCAAATTTTATCTAGAGAACCAACAATAGAAGAAAAGTCGGATTAAAACCTAAAATAATTATTTACATGGTTGGAGACACTTAGAGGGAACCTTCTTGAAACAATGATTTAATGTCATAAAACTAATTTGATCTTATAAAAGAGATAACTTACGTAAATAACAGTTATAAGCCAATAAAATATCCAATTTATTAGTTGACTTTTCCAAGCCCAACTAAACATCATGCTTAGTGATAAATCACCATTCCAGTCTATTTTTATAACTAAACATGGTATTGAATCAATTCTATTGTGACTTCTATTAGCAAAAATTTCATTCCCATGCAACATTCACTAATAGTTATACATTCAGATCTAAATTCGAGTTCTTCTTTTTCAAGCAAAAACCCAATTGTATCATAATAAAACGTTGGCTAAACGATTAAACAATAATTTCTAGAATGCACAAATAACCTGCTACAATATAAATGTCTCTAAAATTAAACCAAATAAGTGAAAATAAACCAAGTTCGATCTCTACGAAAACTTAAGCAACATCCAAAAACAACGACTACAAAATAAATAAGGAAGAAAGGAAGAACTCTCTGACGCGTGCCACACTCGTTCCCATCGTGAAACATCGCGATCTCGAGCCTTGAATGTCTTCCTCAGCTCTCAAAAGTGCTCCATTGGTCCCAAATATGATGTAGAAATCGATTTTAGACTGGTCCCTCTCCAAATGGTCTCCCCCAAAATCGAAGCCAATTGTTCTTTTTATAATTCTCGGGACAGCGTCGAGACGCTAGGGACAGCATCGAGACGCTGTGACCTAATTCGCATGAAAAACACGGAGAGTCGGGGTAGCGTTGAGACGCTGTAGACAGCGTCTCGACGCTACGGACGGAAATTCTCTTACGTGCGCGTTTCTAGCGTCGAGACGCTATAAAGCAGCGTCTCGACGCTGCTTCTGCGGGAATTCGAGATTGGAAGGCTTCACTTATAGCGTTGAAACGCTATGGACAGCGTCTCAACGCTGTCCTTTCGGGCTTTCTCACTTGTAACACTTCTTCTACTTATCTTCTTTGCTCCAAAGTGTGTCTTTAAGCTTTAATTATGCTCCAAAAAGCCCGGTTAGCTTCAATTGCTCAAAATCTACAAAATAAATAAAAAAAAAATGCTTGAAAGCTCATTGTAAACATATAAAACCAACACAAATCTAAGCCTAGAAATAGCACACTTTTGAGTGCTATCAAATACCCCCAAACTTAGATATTGCTAGTCCTCGAGCAAAACAATTATTTATTAAATAATTAATAATCAGAGCAAAACCACATAATGAATTTCTATTGCATAATCACAACTCTAGCCTAAATGGTCCAAATAATAGAAAACAATGAATGAAAACATCAACACACCCTTTTCATCAAGCAATTTAAATTTAAACTCTTTCATCCCTGTAGTGTGTGTGTGCCTAACCTCCTTTCTATTAGTTTCTACTAGCTTTAGATACTTTCAAAGAGTCTTTAATTCGTTTTCCCCCTACACTGGCCTTAAGTCCAAATTTCTAGCCTCCCCACAGTCAAGCAAACAATCTACTTAAGCACCTTTTACTTGGGGTTACTAACTCCCAGACTTGTCTTTTTCTTTC
Source organism: Trichosanthes truncata (assembly GCA_033996785.1). NCBI lineage: Eukaryota > Viridiplantae > Streptophyta > Magnoliopsida > Cucurbitales > Cucurbitaceae > Trichosanthes > Trichosanthes truncata. The sequence goes on from JAWPNB010000003.1 coordinate 92,130,860, forward strand.
CTAAGGACCCTAGCTTTCACACTTCCACTGCAGGGACCCTTACCCAGAGCTTTTGCTCCATGGATGGCCTAACTAATCACAGTGGAGGTAGCTCTTTTGGTCCCCAAACTTTAAGCACAACTTATTGATCATGAAACATGTAAAAAGTCTTCTTTAAACATGCAAAAAAAAAAAAAATCAATAAAGATAAATATATTTTTCATTCAAAGATTTCAATCACAAACCATCATGCAAGTCGACTTTTAATCAATTCTTAAGCCTATCGGGGTGACAACAACCTCTAGACTCAATAATATTATCCTAAGCATTCGAACATAATAGACAGTTGGTTATGTGCTCAATGTGTTGCAAGGAAATCTAAGACAAATTTAAATATACTCAATTCAGGGCATGCTTTCAGAATTAAGAAAAAATTGCAAAAACTATCATCTAGACCATTTATTAAGTTGTCCTAGTCATGATTATGCAATAGAATTCATCTAGAACATGCTCAAGAATCGAAAAAATTATGCTCAAAATTATCAGGACTATTAAGTACTGTCCACCCCCAAACTTAGAATCTACATTGTCCTCAATGTAAAAAATTTAATAATAATCTAAAGCATGCAAGAACAATGACGAAAATGAGTGAACAAAACTGGCCTGATATGAAGGAAAAATCGCTCCATTCGAGGTCCATGAGATGGGACAAAGAGAGCACCAAAACGATCGAGGTCCTGCAAAACGGGAACGAGATTTAAATGGCACTCAACTACATATACTAGAATGGAAAACAACTAAAGAAAAAAACTAAAGAAAAAGGATAGAAACTTGGGTTGCCTCCCAAGAAACGCTTTCTTTAACGTCTTTAGCTAGACGAGGCTCGTGTGGTTAATCAATTCGTGCACAAATCCACGCCGACATCCTTGGTGAGCATCCCCTCCAACGGATCCCTGTTCAACATCTCTTCTTGAAACTCCTTAGTCAAATTTTCCATATCATCCACAAGCATACCTTGGCTCATCTCGCAGGGGTATTTCAATGCTTTGCTCATGTCGAAAGTTACCTTTTCATCTTTTACCTGAAAAAATATCTTTCCTTCCTTCACTTTGATGGAAGCTTCCCCTGTAGCTATGAAAGGTCGTCCCAGGACGATGGGAATGTCATCATCGCCCACCATATCGAGCACTACAAAGTCTGCAGGAATTAAAAATTTATCTACCTTTACCACGACATCCTCTACTATACCTCTAGGATAGGTGATGGAGCGATCAACCAATTGTAGAGAAATTCTTGTGGGCTTCAATTCTTCGAGACCCAACGTCCTGTACACAGAATAAGGCATCAAATTAATAGAAGCACCTAGATCACATAATGCCCTATGAAAATAAGAACTACCAATAGTGCAAGGAACAGTAAAACTCCCTGGATCCTTTAGCTTTAGTGGTAACTTCTTGTGGAGTGCGTTACTACACTCTTCTGTCATGCATACAGTTTCAGAGGCCCCAAACTTCCTTTTGTTTGTTAAGATTTCCTTCATGAACTTTGAGTAGCTCGGTATTTTCTCCAAGGCATCTGCAAAAGGAATGGTTATTTGAAGATGTTTAAATATTTCAAGAAACTTAGTGAACTCAGCATTCAAATTTTTCTTCTTGAAAAGTTGAGGGTAATGAATCTGATTCAGGACAGATGGAAGAATTGGACTAGAGGTCTTTGCAGCCTCCTGTGCAGGTGTATCTTCCTTGTCTTCGTTCTCTAGTGATTCTTCATCCTCATCGTTGTAGCGCCTTACAGGTCCTTCCAAATTCTTTCCACTCCTCAGACTTATAGCTTTACATTGCTCCCTAGGATTAACTTCTGTGTCACTGGGAAATTTCCCTTTATGCAGTGCATTCAGAGAGGTGGCTATCTGACTCATCTGAACTTCAAGGTTCTGTATAGCCTTCCCATGTCCAGAAGCAATGCCTTCCATTTTCTCCTCCAACTGAGTCGTCCTCTTATTCGATTCAGCAATGAAAGCTCCAATCATGTCTTCCAAAGATGGCTTCTTTTCTGTTGATTGAGATGTGGAAGCATAGTTCGAAGATGGTTGCAAAACATTCCTATTGTTAGCATATGAAAAATTCTCATGATTCCTCAAACCTGGGTGGTAATGTGTAGGTAATGAGTTGTGCATGTGATTGCTGCCCTGGTTGTACCCCCGGTTGTTTACATAGTTGACTTGCTCCATGCTCGAATCTCCTCCATATTGTGGGTGTTGGGCAGCTGCTAATGATCCAATTGAAGAATTGTTCCCCAGATCTGATAATTGAGACAAAGCGTTAGTCAAAGAAGCCATCTGTGCTTTTAGAGCATTTGCCTCATTGATTTCATAGATTCCAGCCACTGGCTTGGTAATTGAGCGCTCAGTGGGCCATTGATAGCTAGTGGCCGCCATCTCCTCAAGCATATTCCTTGCCTCCGTGACTGTCTTTGACAAAATAGTTCCTCCAGCTGCTGCATCCAAGATAGTCTTCGTATTTCCATTCAGTCCATTGTAAAACAACTGGATTTGCAGCCAGTCAGGATAACCGTGCTGTGGGCATCTTCTAAGCAGCTCCTTGTACCGCTCCCAAGCCTCGAACATTTGTTCACCCTCAAACTGCCTGAATGTCCCAATCTCTGTTCTAAGTCGGGCAGTCTTGGCTGGTGGGAAAAATTTAGTCAAGAAGGCTTGGGCCAGCTCATCCCAAGTGGCTATACTTTGAGGTTCTAAGCTCTCTAACCAATCCCTAGCTTTGTCCTGCAAGGTAAAGGGAAACAAACGTAAGCGAATAGAATCGTTGGACACACCATTAATCTTAACAGTTCCACATAAAGCAAGGAAAGATTTTAGATGTGAGTTTGGGTCCTCTGTAGGATGTCCTCGAAAAGCACTGTCCCTCGCCATCTGAATCAAGCCAGTTTTTAACTCGAAATTATTTGCAGCAATGGGTGCATGAACTATTCCAGAGCTCTCTGCGGGGAAGACAGGTTTAAAGTAGTCCCTGATAGCCTTTTGCTCCTCTGCTTGTTCACCCGCCATTTGTTGATTTTGCATTTCTCTTCGAATTTGGCGATTTCGTCTGCAGGTACGCTCAATCTCTGGATCAAAGGGTTCCAAATTCTCCCTAGCTCTGGGCATAAACCAAGTGAACCTAAACAAAATACAACCAGACCAAAGTAAAAGTAAATAAAAGACAAAATTAAGAGTAAAAATAAGAATAAACACAAAAGAGGAAATATACAATTTTCCAAATATAGATTATCTACACTAATTACACTCTAAATTAAAATTAAGCATTTTCACCACAATATTAATTAAACTAAAATACGCCAATCCCCGGCAACGGCGCCAATTTGATAAAAAGCTTGTCGAAGGCTCTATCAAATAAAATTATTAACCAGACCTTTACAATTTGCAGTAGTAATGGCCAGGGTCGATCTCAGGGATTGGATTTCTTAGTTTAATTAAGTACTATAATTACTAACGCTCAAATTTTATCTAGAGAACCAACAATAGAAGAAAAGTCGGATTAAAACCTAAAGTAATTATTTACATGGTTGGAGACACTTAGAGGGAACCTTCTTGAAACAATGATTTAATGTCATAAAACTAATTTGATCTTATAAAAGAGATAACTTACGTAAATAACAGTTATAAGCCAATAAAATATCCAATTTATTAGTTGACTTTTCCAAGCCCAACTAAACATCATGCTTAGTGATAAATCACCATTCCAGTCTATTTTTATAACTAAACATGGTATTGAATCAATTCTATTGTGACTTCTATTAGCAAAAATTTCATTACCATTCAACATTCACTAATAGTTATACATTCATATCTAAATTCGAGTTCTTCTTTTTCAAGCAAAAACCCAATTGTATCATAATAAAACGTTGGCCAAACGATTATACAATAATTTCTAGAATGCACAAATAACCTGCTACAATATAAATGTCTCTAAAATTAAACCAAATAAGTGAAAATAAATCAAGTTCAAGACATTTGATCTCTACGAAACTTAAGCAACATCCAAAAACAACGACTACAAAATAAATAAGGAAGAAAGGAAGAACTCTCTGACGCGTGCCACACTCGTTCCCATCGTGAAACACCGTGATCTCGAGCCTTGAATGTCTTTCTCAGCTCTCAAAAGTGCTCCATTGGTCCCAAATATGATGTAGAAATCGATTTTAGACTGGTCCCTCTCCAAATGGTCTCCCCCAAAATCGAAGCTGATTGTTCTTTTTATAATTCTCGGGACAGCGTCGAGACGCTAGGGACCTAATTCGCATGAAAAACAAGGAGAGTCGGGGTAGCGTTGAGACGCTGTAGACAGCGTCTCGACGCTACGGACAGAAATTCTCTTACGCGCGCGTTTCTGGCGTCGAGACGCTATAAAGCAGCGTCTCGACGCTGTTTCTGCGGGAATTCGAGATTGGAATGCTTCACTTATAGCGTTGAGACGCTATGGACAGCGTCTCAACGCTGTCCTTTCGGGCTTTCTCACTTGTAACACTTCTTCTACTTATCTTCTTTGCTCCAAAGTGTGTCTTTAAGCTTTAATTATGCTCCAAAAAGCCCGATTAGCTTCAATTGCTCAAAATCTACAAAATAAATAAAAAATGCTTGAAAGCTCATTGTAAACATATAAAACCAACACAAATCTAAGCCTAGAAATAGCACACTTTTGAGTGCTATCAACCTGTTCACCACCAAAGTAAGGGAGAGGATTACACAAGACAAAGGAATCTGAAGTCATATGATGGGTTACACTGGAATCCATAACCCAACTTTTATCAGGATGTTGGTAACATCATTTATTGGTTGGGTAGTGGTTAAAAGGGCTTGTGGTTGGGAACTTTGAGAAGCCAAATTCAATCGATGATGACAAGTACGGGCAGTGTGACCAAATTTCTGACAAATTTGACATTGGGGCTTACTGGAAAAGGCACGGAAGGGCCAATTTTTTGGCTGTTGTGGCTTGCCCAGTACACTGGGAGGAAAGTTAGATGGTTGGTTAGATGAATTTTGATTAAGAAAAGGCCCTTGAGGTTTGGAGAAGTGGTGAAGATTTTGATTAAAGGATTTTGAAGGCTATTTTTTGCTATTATGTTGAAGAGAAAGAGAGCTAAAATTGGCTTGAGCAATATTAAGTTGTTCAATGGCATTTTGTTTATCCAAACGTGTTTCATAGGCCAACAATAAACTTCTAACATCTTCCAATGAAGGAGCATTAGTAAGATTTTGAATGGTAGTAACAAAAGCATTATATTCACTACCTAACCCATCCAAAATATGAGCCAAATGAGCTCGATAAGAAATGGGTTCACTAATAGCAAAAATTTTATCAACAATTTCTTTAATTTGAGCTAGATATTGACTCACAGTTAAACCACCCTTATTAATCTTTTGCAATTGAGTTTTCAGCCCCATAATTCTAGCAGTAGTCTTAGAATCATAAGCACGTCGAAGAGACGCCCAAATAGCAGAAGTAGAGTCTAAACTAACTATTTCACCCATCTTTTCTCCAGACAACGAGGAATAAATCCAGCACACAAGAAAACGATTATATTGTTCCCAATATGAATAAACTGGATTAACTTGAGTTTGTTGAGGACCCAGAAACTGTGGTGGCTGTGCAATAGACCCATCAAGAAAACCACCCAAGCTATTAGCAATCACGACATTCAGTAGTTGGTTCTTTCAGAAAAGAAAATTGTTGTCATTCAGCTTCACGGAAAGAGGTTGCAGAAGGGTGGGATATAGAGGCACACCAAAGTAAGGAGAAATATTATGAGGAAAATGGTTGGGTGGAGGTGCACTTGGGCGCTAGTAAATAGATGGATTTGGGTAAAAGGGAGGTTGGTTAGTAAATGGAGGCTGAGTGTGATTTAGGTAAGATGGTGTTGGAACAAAGTGAGTTGGGTAAAGAGGGAAAAAAGGCTGAAAAGGCTGATAAAGAGGAATGGTCGACGGACTTACCCCTAAAGGAACTATTGGTCTGAACGTTTGGTGATTTTGGTGAGAGGGAGAGACAATCGGCGTTGTTGTATGAGGAGTAATACCAGGTGTTCTTAGAGATCCCGTAAAAGAAGATGTAGAGGCTCCATCAGTTGACGCCATGACCAACACAGAGACTTGGCTCTGGTACCATCAAAGAGTATTAGAGAATAAATGAAAGAAATACGTACACCAATGGAATGGATAATATCATTCTGATTAAGGAAGAAAGTTGGGCAACCAATATATGGCTTTGAGCCAATACACGTGAAATGAAAGAGAAACTGGCGAGAGAATAACATACTAAGCGAACATAAAATAAATAGAAAATAACAATCTATCAATATGTATGTTTAATTTTTAATTTTTAATTTTTTTATTATTTTTTTATCATTTTTGGAGAGGTGATTGAGAATGGAGAAATAAATATAGCAATTGTGATTTAGGGTTTTAAAATGTAAAGACTCAATAAAGCCCAAAACTGAAAAGACCGAACCGAGTAGAACCAGTTCTTCAGTTATGCAACTAATTGGACATTGATTCAGTTCTCTTTTTGTAAAACCTGTGGGTTTGGTTCGATTCTCAATTGGACCCAAAACCAAAAGAATCGAACCGACTATCACCCCTACTTGTTGTGTACACTACTCTCTGTTGGGAGAAAAAAAATAATATATATAATAATAATAACAAAATTACTACAATATTAAATTCTCCCCTTCCACAGGATAAGCCAACCAAACAAGAGTCACAATAATAATTTAAAGAGAGATAGGGAAAAGAGAACGAGACCGAAGTTTATACTGGTTCGCCCCAATCTCGGGACTACGTCCAGTTTCTGCAACTGCAGTTCTACTAAGTGGAAGATTACAAGAAGCCCTCAAAATCGCTCTACAAACTTACCCTCAATAGCCCAACAAAAGCTATTGACTTCCAAGTACCACAACCCGATAACTTGAGATAAACAACAAAGAAAAATACCCTCAACCTCAAGAGAAAACACTCACTTTCTCTCCTTAACAATATATTGTCATGCACACACTGTACTAGAAAGTTGCACTGTATTTTTTCTCAAATGAAAGACACATCTACGGTTTTTCACCCTGCGGCTAGACACACAAAGTATATGTATATATATAAGTGTGAAATAACCTAAATAATAAATGGGCCTCAGCCCATCTCCCTTTTTTTTTCACGTGCGCATGCAACTGGGATAAATTTCTGTCTTTAAAAAATTCTTGAGCTTGAATTTTGGCTCCATCAATAAAATTCCTAACAATCTCCCACTTGGAGACAAAATACAACTTTGCCTCCCACTACAACTGTTATTTCTGATCTTCTTGGCAAACTCCAAGGCTAAAAATACCTGAAAAACAACAAAGTCACAAAATAGGCAACCATCTGAAAATAACTGTAGTGCATCTGTGCTCGCCCTGAGGTATGGGCTCACTACGTGGATCTGTCTCCCAGACGAAAAAGACAGACACGTACTCCCACTTCAGCTAAGTGGTAACAACTGACATCTTCTTCAACCCTGAACCACTGTTCCTGAAGAAGATACATTATGAGAAGGGCTTGAATCCTCTGTTCAAACCTGCTGCCAAACTAGAGACCTTACCTTTGACCTTAGCAACTGCTCTGGCCTTCCACTTCGATGCCTCCACTCGCCTAGGCGACTTCTTCAATTCAATTGACCGTCTGACAATTGGGGGTTCATGATAGCCATCAACTTTCTCTCTTGGACTTCCCAATTGTTTCTGAACTGAAGGAACCTGATCTAACTGATCAAAATTGGCTATCGTTGCTGCTGGCTCAACTGTACCTCTACTACAACCATCTACAGCTTTAACTGGCATCCACTGTCTCTTCAATCCTTTGGCAACATCCAACCGACATCTGTACAGTGTAGATTTCCTGTGGCCAACTGCCACTACCTGGGATCCTATCCTGAGTTTACACTGGCTTTTGCCAAACTCACACCTGTAGCCCTCATCTGCTAACTTGCCAGTGGAGATGAGATTCATCTTAACACTGGGCACAAATCTGACATCCTGCAGTACCAATTTATTCCCACATTCTGTCTTCAGACTGACCTCTCCAATCCCATTAGTCTTGGATGTTCTACCATTTCCCATCCTCACAAGGCCATGATATCCTCCTGTAAAGGATGTGAACAAACTCCTATCTGAGGTTATGTGTACAGTAGCTGCGCTGTCTAAAATCCACTCAGATGAATTTCTACAGTTCTCTGTGTCACTCCCAACACATACTAAGGCATCTTGCACTGCATTTGCCTCCCGTTTTTCTTTCTTTTCTAGATCCTCTTTCAACTTTCTACACTGACTCTTAAAGTGACCTTTCTTGTGACAGTAAAAGCATTCTATCTCTTTATTCCTATAATCCCACTTCTTCCTACTGCTACTCGTTGTATTTTCCTCATTAATCTTCTCTTTACCCTTAGTCACAACCAAAGCTGATCCTATAGTAGACTCTTTACTACTACCCTTTCTACGAATTTCCTCAGCTAAGGCTAAATCACAAACACCTGAAAATTTCAGAGTATTTTCTCCTACCGAATTAGACACTGCTGTCTTCATCGTTTCCCAACTATCAGGTAAGGAGGTTAATAACAGAATAGCATTCACTTCATCAGTAAATTCTATTTTAACTGATTTCAACTGATTTATCAAAGTGGTTATCTCATTTATATAGGAATTCACAGAAGCATCCTCAGCCATACGCATATTGAAAAACTTCCTAAGCAGATAGATCTTATTATTTGTGCAGGGTTTTTCATACCTGTTTGTGAGCGCTTCCATTAATTTAATTGCAGTTGTCTCACCGGCTACCTGACTAGCCACGTCCATTGACAGACACATTCTTATCGCGGCAACTGCTTCTTCATCCAAAGTCTCCCAATCTTCGTCTTTCATTCCTTCCGGTCTCTTTTTCAAAGCCTTACCCAGCTTTTTAACAGTCAAATAATCTTTGACCATCATCTTCCAATACCCAAAATTTTTCCCATCAAACTTCATGACTCCATCAAAACTTGTTGGCTCCACGTATCCCATGACTCCTGAACCAAAAGCTCTGATACCACTTGTTGGGAGAAAAAAAATAATATATATAATAATAATAACAAAATTACTACAATATTAAATTCTCCCCTTCCACAGGATAAGCCAACCAAACAAGAGTCACAATAATAATTTAAAGAGAGATAGGGAAAAGAGAACGAGACCGAAGTTTATACTGGTTCGCCCCAATCTCGGGACTACGTCCAGTTTCTGCAACTGCAGTTCTACTAAGTGGAAGATTACAAGAAGCCCTCAAAATCGCTCTACAAACTTACCCTCAATAGCCCAACAAAAGCTATTGACTTCCAAGTACCACAACCCGATAACTTGAGATAAACAACAAAGAAAAATACCCTCAACCTCAAGAGAAAACACTCACTTTCTCTCCTTAACAATATATTGTCATGCACACACTGTACTAGAAAGTTGCACTGTATTTTTTCTCAAATGAAAGACACATCTACGGTTTTTCACCCTGCGGCTAGACACACAAAGTATATGTATATATATAAGTGTGAAATAACCTAAATAATAAATGGGCCTCAGCCCATCTCCCTTTTTTTTTCACGTGCGCATGCAACTGGGATAAATTTCTGTCTTTAAAAAATTCTTGAGCTTGAATTTTGGCTCCATCAATAAAATTCCTAACAATCTCCCACTTGGAGACAAAATACAACTTTGCCTCCCACTACAACTGTTATTTCTGATCTTCTTGGCAAACTCCAAGGCTAAAAATACCTGAAAAACAACAAAGTCACAAAATAGGCAACCATCTGAAAATAACTGTAGTGCATCTGTGCTCGCCCTGAGGTATGGGCTCACTACGTGGATCTGTCTCCCAGACGAAAAAGACAGACACGTACTCCCACTTCAGCTAAGTGGTAACAACTGACATCTTCTTCAACCCTGAACCACTGTTCCTGAAGAAGATACATTATGAGAAGGGCTTGAATCCTCTGTTCAAACCTGCTGCCAAACTAGAGACCTTACCTTTGACCTTAGCAACTGCTCTGGCCTTCCACTTCGATGCCTCCACTCGCCTAGGCGACTTCTTCAATTCAATTGACCGTCTGACAATTGGGGGTTCATGATAGCCATCAACTTTCTCTCTTGGACTTCCCAATTGTTTCTGAACTGAAGGAACCTGATCTAACTGATCAAAATTGGCTATCGTTGCTGCTGGCTCAACTGTACCTCTACTACAACCATCTGCAGCTTTAACTGGCATCCACTGTCTCTTCAATCCTTTGGCAACATCCAACCGACATCTGTACAGTGTAGATTTCCTGTGGCCAACTGCCACTACCTGGGATCCTATCCTGAGTTTACACTGGCTTTTGCCAAACTCACACCTGTAGCCCTCATCTGCTAACTTGCCAGTGGAGATGAGATTCATCTTAACACTGGGCACAAATCTGACATCCTGCAGTACCAATTTATTCCCACATTCTGTCTTCAGACTGACCTCTCCAATCCCATTAGTCTTGGATGTTCTACCATTTCCCATCCTCACAAGGCCATGATATCCTCCTGTAAAGGATGTGAACAAACTCCTATCTGAGGTTATGTGTACAGTAGCTGCGCTGTCTAAAATCCACTCAGATGAATTTCTACAGTTCTCTGTGTCACTCCCAACACATACTAAGGCATCTTGCACTGCATTTGCCTCCCGTTTTTCTTTCTTTTCTAGATCCTCTTTCAACTTTCTACACTGACTCTTAAAGTGACCTTTCTTGTGACAGTAAAAGCATTCTATCTCTTTATTCCTATAATCCCACTTCTTCCTACTGCTACTCGTTGTATTTTCCTCATTAATCTTCTCTTTACCCTTAGTCACAACCAAAGCTGATCCTATAGTAGACTCTTTACTACTACCCTTTCTACGAATTTCCTCAGCTAAGGCTAAATCACAAACACCTGAAAATTTCAGAGTATTTTCTCCTACCGAATTAGACACTGCTGTCTTCATCGTTTCCCAACTATCAGGTAAGGAGGTTAATAACAGAATAGCATTCACTTCATCAGTAAATTCTATTTTAACTGATTTCAACTGATTTATCAAAGTGGTTATCTCATTTATATAGGAATTCACAGAAGCATCCTCAGCCATACGCATATTGAAAAACTTCCTAAGCAGATAGATCTTATTATTTGTGCAGGGTTTTTCATACCTGTTTGTGAGCGCTTCCATTAATTTAATTGCAGTTGTCTCACCGGCTACCTGACTAGCCACGTCCATTGACAGACACATTCTTATCGCGGCAACTGCTTCTTCATCCAAAGTCTCCCAATCTTCGTCTTTCATTCCTTCCGGTCTCTTTTTCAAAGCCTTACCCAGCTTTTTAACAGTCAAATAATCTTTGACCATCATCTTCCAATACCCAAAATTTTTCCCATCAAACTTCATGACTCCATCAAAACTTGTTGGCTCCACGTATCCCATGACTCCTGAACCAAAAGCTCTGATACCACTTGTTGGGAGAAAAAAAATAATATATATAATAATAATAACAAAATTACTACAATATTAAATTCTCCCCTTCCACAGGATAAGCCAACCAAACAAGAGTCACAATAATAATTTAAAGAGAGATAGGGAAAAGAGAACGAGACCGAAGTTTATACTGGTTCGCCCCAATCTCGGGACTACGTCCAGTTTCTGCAACTGCAGTTCTACTAAGTGGAAGATTACAAGAAGCCCTCAAAATCGCTCTACAAACTTACCCTCAATAGCCCAACAAAAGCTATTGACTTCCAAGTACCACAACCCGATAACTTGAGATAAACAACAAAGAAAAATACCCTCAACCTCAAGAGAAAACACTCACTTTCTCTCCTTAACAATATATTGTCATGCACACACTGTACTAGAAAGTTGCACTGTATTTTTTCTCAAATGAAAGACACATCTACGGTTTTTCACCCTGCGGCTAGACACACAAAGTATATGTATATATATAAGTGTGAAATAACCTAAATAATAAATGGGCCTCAGCCCATCTCCCTTTTTTTTTCACGTGCGCATGCAACTGGGATAAATTTCTGTCTTTAAAAAATTCTTGAGCTTGAATTTTGGCTCCATCAATAAAATTCCTAACAATCTCCCACTTGGAGACAAAATACAACTTTGCCTCCCACTACAACTGTTATTTCTGATCTTCTTGGCAAACTCCAAGGCTAAAAATACCTGAAAAACAACAAAGTCACAAAATAGGCAACCATCTGAAAATAACTGTAGTGCATCTGTGCTCGCCCTGAGGTATGGGCTCACTACGTGGATCTGTCTCCCAGACGAAAAAGACAGACACGTACTCCCACTTCAGCTAAGTGGTAACAACTGACATCTTCTTCAACCCTGAACCACTGTTCCTGAAGAAGATACATTATGAGAAGGGCTTGAATCCTCTGTTCAAACCTGCTGCCAAACTAGAGACCTTACCTTTGACCTTAGCAACTGCTCTGGCCTTCCACTTCGATGCCTCCACTCGCCTAGGCGACTTCTTCAATTCAATTGACCGTCTGACAATTGGGGGTTCATGATAGCCATCAACTTTCTCTCTTGGACTTCCCAATTGTTTCTGAACTGAAGGAACCTGATCTAACTGATCAAAATTGGCTATCGTTGCTGCTGGCTCAACTGTACCTCTACTACAACCATCTGCAGCTTTAACTGGCATCCACTGTCTCTTCAATCCTTTGGCAACATCCAACCGACATCTGTACAGTGTAGATTTCCTGTGGCCAACTGCCACTACCTGGGATCCTATCCTGAGTTTACACTGGCTTTTGCCAAACTCACACCTGTAGCCCTCATCTGCTAACTTGCCAGTGGAGATGAGATTCATCTTAACACTGGGCACAAATCTGACATCCTGCAGTACCAATTTATTCCCACATTCTGTCTTCAGACTGACCTCTCCAATCCCATTAGTCTTGGATGTTCTACCATTTCCCATCCTCACAAGGCCATGATATCCTCCTGTAAAGGATGTGAACAAACTCCTATCTGAGGTTATGTGTACAGTAGCTGCGCTGTCTAAAATCCACTCAGATGAATTTCTACAGTTCTCTGTGTCACTCCCAACACATACTAAGGCATCTTGCACTGCATTTGCCTCCCGTTTTTCTTTCTTTTCTAGATCCTCTTTCAACTTTCTACACTGACTCTTAAAGTGACCTTTCTTGTGACAGTAAAAGCATTCTATCTCTTTATTCCTATAATCCCACTTCTTCCTACTGCTACTCGTTGTATTTTCCTCATTAATCTTCTCTTTACCCTTAGTCACAACCAAAGCTGATCCTATAGTAGACTCTTTACTACTACCCTTTCTACGAATTTCCTCAGCTAAGGCTAAATCACAAACACCTGAAAATTTCAGAGTATTTTCTCCTACCGAATTAGACACTGCTGTCTTCATCGTTTCCCAACTATCAGGTAAGGAGGTTAATAACAGAATAGCATTCACTTCATCAGTAAATTCTATTTTAACTGATTTCAACTGATTTATCAAAGTGGTTATCTCATTTATATAGGAATTCACAGAAGCATCCTCAGCCATACGCATATTGAAAAACTTCCTAAGCAGATAGATCTTATTATTTGTGCAGGGTTTTTCATACCTGTTTGTGAGCGCTTCCATTAATTTAATTGCAGTTGTCTCACCGGCTACCTGACTAGCCACGTCCATTGACAGACACATTCTTATCGCGGCAACTGCTTCTTCATCCAAAGTCTCCCAATCTTCGTCTTTCATTCCTTCCGGTCTCTTTTTCAAAGCCTTACCCAGCTTTTTAACAGTCAAATAATCTTTGACCATCATCTTCCAATACCCAAAATTTTTCCCATCAAACTTCATGACTCCATCAAAACTTGTTGGCTCCACGTATCCCATGACTCCTGAACCAAAAGCTCTGATACCACTTGTTGGGAGAAAAAAAATAATATATATAATAATAATAACAAAATTACTACAATATTAAATTCTCCCCTTCCACAGGATAAGCCAACCAAACAAGAGTCACAATAATAATTTAAAGAGAGATAGGGAAAAGAGAACGAGACCGAAGTTTATACTGGTTCGCCCCAATCTCGGGACTACGTCCAGTTTCTGCAACTGCAGTTCTACTAAGTGGAAGATTACAAGAAGCCCTCAAAATCGCTCTACAAACTTACCCTCAATAGCCCAACAAAAGCTATTGACTTCCAAGTACCACAACCCGATAACTTGAGATAAACAACAAAGAAAAATACCCTCAACCTCAAGAGAAAACACTCACTTTCTCTCCTTAACAATATATTGTCATGCACACACTGTACTAGAAAGTTGCACTGTATTTTTTCTCAAATGAAAGACACATCTACGGTTTTTCACCCTGCGGCTAGACACACAAAGTATATGTATATATATAAGTGTGAAATAACCTAAATAATAAATGGGCCTCAGCCCATCTCCCTTTTTTTTTTACGTGCGCATGCAACTGGGATAAATTTCTGTCTTTAAAAAATTCTTGAGCTTGAATTTTGGCTCCATCAATAAAATTCCTAACACTCTCTTTCTCTCTCTCTCTTTTTTTTTTTTTTTTTTGAAAATTATTGTTGTGTAACATGCTTGATAACATAACAAATTTTTTGAAAGATTTTTAATAATTTTCCATGAAATTAAGGTGAAGGCAGTAATATATATATTTGCCCAATACCAATACGCCACGTGGCTGGCTACTGCCTAACCTAAGACAAATTATTCAACGAGGCCGCCACGACTGTCTCATAATAACTGTTGAATGTAGATTCAATAATTTCTATGCACTTAATAACCACTTAATATAAATTTGAGGTACTTCTCTCTCCATTCAACGGTAAAAAATTGTCAGTCACATTGTGACGGCCTCATCGAATAATTTTTCCTAATCTAGAGTTAGTTTGATTTGCATTTTGATCTCTTACTTTTTAGAACTCGAACCGGTCTCACCGAATAATTTCTCTTAATCTAGAGTTAGTTTGATTTGCATTTTGATCTCTTACTTTTTAGAACCTGAACCCGTTGTCGTTGCAAAGACATTTAAGGAAGTTTTTCTCCTTTAATTGGACAATTCATATATAGCGCTGGAGGAATGTAATGATTTAATCATTACGTTCCAATAACAGGAGTACATTGAAATTGGCATATCGAAGGCAAGGATTAGGCAATAATATCCTATCCTGGGTTTGGTTGGAAAGCTTAATAACAGAAATACATTATGAAGTTGTTGAAAGGAGCATATGGCCGGTAGAGGCAAGTTTCAAGGGTTTCTTCTGTTGCAACCTTCTTCTACATCAACGCCAGTAATTTGAGTACTATTATTATTATTGTACTCGTCAGTGGGTGAAGCGCTTGGCACTACAGCTGCTGACTGCAGTGGCGCAGGGTCTGAGGTTGCTGTTGCTGCTTCAACTGCAACCGCAGCTGCTCTCGGGAGATGCGATGATTTCTTCATCTCCTTTGTCTTACCCCACAGGAAACAGTAGAGCCCCGCTACCATCACACCTGTCCCCAATATGCTGCAAGTCCAGATCGATCGATTTCATTTTTTTTCATTCAATTCAATTCAAATTCAAAACAGTATTAAATGTAAATAAATTTAATATCCTACTTGCCCACTCTAATCTCCTCGCCAAGTATGATGGCTTCTGAGATTGCCACAAAAATTAAAGTCAGGGGGTTGAACATGGGAGGGAAAGTGGGTCCTTTGATTGAAATTGCCCATGTCATTAAGCAAAAAGTAGCTGCTGTCGCCAATGCTCCCTGCAGTACACATACACACACACACATATATGCATATGAATGAATATAATAGAGATGATCTAGTAGAGAACTAATTAAGAAAGATACAGATACAGAGAAATAGTTTACCGAGTATAAAATGGTGAGAAGCTGCAGATCCCAATCCAACTTCCAAGCGGCCGTGTTGGTGTGGAGGCAGAAGCCAACCAGTGTTGACTGAATGCATGCTATGACACATGTTAGCATGGTGGCCAAATACTTGGATGGAAGCACTTTGAGCAAATTAACCTGTATTAATTATTTTGTTTGTGGCAGGCAAGCGCAAGATTTAAAAAGCTAGGTAGGAACAAATGGGTGGTGAGTTTAAATTGGAATTGAATGAGATGGATGAGAGGGAGAGGAAGAGCATACTTGGACAACAAACCAAGTAGCATAGGAGAAGCAGCTTCCAAGAAGCAGGAGGGTGCCTCGTCCCCAGTGAGCCCCATTGACTGCGACATGATATTGCTGCTGGGCAACATGATGATGACCAATGTGGAATCCTTTTCCTTTGTAAAGACTCGTAATTAATGCTCCCCCAACGCACAAAATTGCCCCCACTATCTTTACGTTCCCTGCTCTTCTCTTCAAGCTCACTTTTTCCATCCTACACTTACACAGTGTTCACATGCCATCAATGCAATGCTATTTAATTATTTAATTGGCATGCAATGCAATATATATAATAATAAATGCATATCCCACCCACATGATATGGTACAGTAGTACAGGCGGCATACCTAAGGATGACGGAGATGACAAATGTCACTACGGGAATCAAGTTCAGGAAGTTGGTAGCATAAGTAGCTGTCGTGTCTCGTAGACCATAGTAGTACAGTCCCATCGCCGCTGTTATCCTGCAGTAATAATATATTCACCCACATTTAACAATTTACATTTTTCTTTGGTTTAGCATTTTAATTTTAATTGATTGCTTGAGTTGAAATCATTATTAAACTAAGACATGTGTATGCCAAAAGTCTAGAAAAGACGTTGATAGAGCTAGCACCGTCACAAGGAGAAAAGAATCCAAGGGAAATATTGTTTTTCCGTGGATTTTCTAGAGAGAAGACAAAATATACGATGTGTGTGTAGTGAAGATCATGAATTTGAGGTTGTGTGGATGGGAGGAAGGGGAAAAAGAGAAATGAAGGGGCGGGATTAATTAGAGTACTATAATTAAAGATGATGGGTAGGGAGTGAGCATGCCTCTAGTATATGAACACCAAGGCGTAGGACTCAGGAATGGGATTTTTGTGATGGAATAAAGTTAGGTTACAGTCACACACACACACAAAAAAGACGTACGCGTGCCTATCTTCAAAATTTTGGAAACGACAAGTGAAAAAAAGAAACATAAAAGTGGGGAAATGAATGAAACAAAGAAGTTGAAGATGTATGAGTAGTATGAATGCATAATAAAATAATATAGTTTGAGGGTTGAGAAAAGCAAGAGAGAGAGAGAGAGAGAGGCGTACCCGGTGAAGGCACTGAGAAAGAGCCAAAACAAAACCTGCCAGCTCAACTTGTTGTATGCGTTTTTTCTGCAACCAAAGCACGACAATGGAGTAATGATCATGATCAGTAGAGTAGTGATGCATGGAGTACTACTCAGCACAACAAATTAAATCAATTAATAATAATTATTATTATTATTATTATGATCATTATTATTTATGCGTACTGATGGAGTAAAGTAGTGTTATGGGAATTAAGATCAAGATGGAGAAGAGAATAATAGGGAATAATATAATATAATGAAAGCCAATAGAGACCTTTCGAAGAAGAAAGCAAAGGGTGCAACGCAAAGAGCGGCGACGAGATGACGGTAGGACATGAGTGCAAAAATGAAGGTGCCATGATTGAGAATAACTTTGCTAAGAAGCTGCATTCCGGTGGCAAAAATTTGGACGAGCAACATGGCGAGAACGGGGCGAGAGGCGTTGAACAATTTCTCAACTTTATTCACACCCATGTGTTTTAATTTCTTTTTTACCTATGCTAGAGAGAATGCTAATTGCTAATGAATGGAGAGCTAGCTGTGGAAGGCCATAGCTGGGAGAGATATATGCCTTGGAGGTATCTCACAATCAAGATCAAGATCACTTTTAATTTCTTGCTCGCAAACCTGCGTGCATGTTCTTTCGATGGCCCCCCCGCCCTCGCCTCCTCCTCGCCTTATTAATACAACCTAACAAATATAGAGAGAGACTAGCCTTAGCCTAGAGATCAACGAGAGACAAACAGAGAGCAACTGAGGGTTTTTAGGTCTTTTTCTCCTTCTCAAACCCACAAACAAACAAACAAACAAAAGAAAAAGGAAATTTGTTTCTCTTCTCGTGGTCTCTGTGACTCTCTCTCCCTTCAATTTCAAAACTGATACGGCGCTCACACACTTTTTAATTTCCACTAAAACACATCCCTCTCTACCACTACCACACAATAACAATAATCCCATTCCCCACAATTTACTTCTCTATTTCATTTTTTATTCATTTAACTAACTTAATTTTTCTTTAAATATATAAATTCTCTTACACATACATTTTATTATTTCATAATTAATTCTACACATGTTTTTCATTTTCTACGTGACACTACCAAAAAAATATTTGTTTTTATTCTTCATTATGGTCTTTCAATAGTTTATGAGCGCCAACTTTAATAACTTTTTGTATTTTTCCTTCTAGGAACGTCAGCATCGACCCGTGCTTTTGAATACCGTAAAAACTGTGGGAGAATTTTAACTTTTTTTTTTTTTTTGATAAAATTAATTGTTTAATAATTTAAATAAAATCATTTTTTGAATCACGTTTATTTGCAAACGCTGTTAATGTAGGCCCCGTTTGATAACCATTTGGTTTTTAGTTTTTGGTTTTTGAAAATTAAGCCTATAAATATTATTTTCATCTATGAATTTCTTTGTTTTGTTATCAACTTCTTACATATGTTTTCAAAAACCAAGCCATGTTTTGGAAACTAAAAAAAATAGTTTTCAAAAACTTGTGTTTGCTTTTGGAATTTGGTTAAGAATTCAAATGCTTCCTTAAGAGAGATGAAAACAATGGTAGAGAAATTGGGAGAAAACAAACTTAATTTTCAAAAACTAAAAACCAAAAACCAAATAGTTGTCAAACGGGGCCGTAGCTTTTAGATTTGATTAACTCAAAAAAAAAATATTTTTTAATTCTTAATATATATCTTATCTACAATAAAAAAAAATTAATATTACGCTCTCCAAATTTTTCTCATCTCATCATTTTTATTTTTAAATCTAATTTATTTTTCTTACTTTTTTGTATTTAAATTAAAATTATATTTTATTTGAAACTATTTTTTTATAACAATTGTTTTTCTTTATATTTTTATCAAATTATTTAAAATAAACAAAATATAATTTGTAATTTAAATTATATAAAATTTTACATAATTGTCTAATAAAAATTTTGAAGTTAAATATTAATTCAAGTTCATGCTTAGTTGAAATATATGTTTATTTTGGTCATTATAGCTATTTTAAAACACTTTAGTATTAATTTACCAAACACTGTAATATGATTTTTCATATTTAAATCTGAAATTTATCAAATACTAATGTACTTCATATGACAACTAATTTTCTTAAAAGCAAAGCTATATATAGCAATCTCAAACTAAGCCATATATCTCCTTATATGAAAACTATTTTGTAATTTTTGTTTAATTGAGACACATAAGTAATTTCTATATCAGGCCAATTTGAGCATAGCTCAGTTGATGAGTCACCAATTACATCCTAAAGATCAATGGTTTAATTTTACACCTTGCCATTATTGAACTAAAAATAATAATTTCTATATCAGTTTTTGTTATTTACAAATATGATTTTATTATTTAACCTGATGAATTTATCAAATTATTTAAAATAAACAAAATATAATTTGTAATTTAAATTATATAAAATTTTACATAATTGTCTAATAAAAATTTTGAAGTTAAATATTAATTCAAGTTCATGCTTAGTTGAAATATATGTTTATTTTGGTCATTATAGCTATTTTAAAACACTTTAGTATTAATTTACCAAACACTGTAATATGATTTTTCATATTTAAATCTGAAATTTATCAAATACCAATGTACTTCATATGACAACTAATTTTCTTAAAAGCAAAGCTATATATAGCAATCTCAAACTAAGCCATATATCTCCTTATATGAAAACTATTTTGTAATTTTTGTTTAATTGAGACACATAAGTAATTTCTATATCAGGCCAATTTGAGCATAGCTCAGTTGATGAGTCACCAATTACATCCTAAAGATCAATGGTTTAATTTTACACCTTGCCATTATTGAACTAAAAATAATAATTTCTATATCAGTTTTTGTTATTTACAAATATGATTTTATTATTTAACCTGATGAATTTATTAAAGTTTCAATCCAAAATGGATTGCTACCGATATTCAAAAAAAAATAATAATAATAGATTGGGTATTCAAAAAATAATAATAATAATGGATTGTTAAGTTTATTCCATATATATGAACCTCAGATTTTATAAGAGTGGGTGATATGAATCAATAGCCTTTAAGCTTTTATTTCTTGCCCCAACCCAAAAGGTCGCTGATATTCTATGGTTGCGACGTGGGTAAAAGATTTTCCAAACCTTTTTTGTCAGGTGATCTTCTTTTTTTTTTTTTGAAAGGGAAATAAAATCAATTAACTAAAGAGGAACGAAAATCCTCGCCACAAATACAAATAACCCAAAAGGGGAAACCAGAAACCCAAATTAAAGGATCCGCCTCCGAAATGGAAAGAGACGACCCACTAACATGCTCCAAAAACACTGACCGCGCAAGAGAATGGGCGACAGAGTTACAACGTCTAGGACAAAAAACAAACCGAACCTTGTTCCATGGGGCTGTGAGAGAGTGAATCTCATCAATAACGGAACTAGTTTCAGATAAATCCAAACCCGGGTTGTTTAGAGCTGTCACAACCTCCATCGAGTCGGATTCCACAATGATGGAATGGAAAGAGCTGAGCTCAACCCTCGAGAGCGAACGAAGACCAGCCAGGATAGCTGCAGCCTCAAGAGACTTGATCGACCACTTCCGCTGCCAATGCTGGATCCCAACGCAAAGAGGGGACCCTCGAGAGTCGCGAGCCACCCAGCCTAATCCGCCCCTTCTTTTAGCTTCGCACCACGAAGCATCGGCATTGAGTTTTAATACACCGATCGGAGGAGGGCACCACGCACTCTGATCCCCACAGCTCTCAGGACCGAGCAGCCGGGAAGAGAGACTATCTCCCCTGGACATTTCACCGAGACACTTCTCAATTGCAATCAGCAGCCCTCTGATATCTGGCAAATTAGAAGTGAAAAGAACATTAGTAGCAGTGTAAATTTTGTTTCTAAAATTCCACACACTCCACATTATGGTTATAGCTTTTGAGATATCCTCTACTCTCAGCTTCTTCACTAACAAACCCCAACAGTCTTTAGGGGTCCACCAATCCCTGCACACAGAAAAAAACTCCCATAAGGAGGGAAACAAATAGAGCCACACTTTTGAAGACCATTTACAGTTCCAAATTACATGAGTGGTAGATTCCAAGTTCTTCCTGCACAACAAACACACAGAGTTAGTAAGGATTCCTTTTTTTTTTATATTCTGGAAGGTAGGAATAGCATCGTTTATGATTTTCCAAGCACATATTTTAGCTCTAGGGATCGCTCCAGACTTCCACACAAAATTCCAAAACTCATTACCTACCGAACCCTCCGAGGAGGATGCTAAGCTGCTTGGAGCCAAAGACGAGCCTAAATGATAGGCACTTTTAACGGAGAAATGCCCCTTATTATTGAGATTCCAAATAATATCATCACAAGTATTGTTGTTCCCTAACGGAATACTGAGGATGTCCTCTGCATCAAGAGCTATAAAACTTTCCTTTATAAGAGAATCTTTCCACCTGCCCTGGTTATCAATTAACCAATTAACTCTCTTATCGCGAAGCTCTTCCTTTACCCAAATAGGAATCCTGCTCCCTTGTCTGACCAACCAAGGATCTTTATCAATCGTAATATGGTGACCATTCCCTACCTTCCAACGATAGCCTTTACAGAAGAGATCTTTTCCCCACATGATGCTTCTCCAGACCAAAGAAGGATCAGAACCTAGTCTAGCACCAAGAAAGTCACCATCCTTAAAATATTTTCCTCTCAGGACTTTAGAAAGGAGGCTCCCTGGGTTCCTCAGGATACGCCAGCTGTGTTTAGCTAGCATAGCTTGATTGAACAAAGCGAGATCTCTAAACCCCAAACCACCCATTTCTTTGCTCTTGCACATCTTCTTCCAACTAACCCAGTGCACTTTGTTCCTTTCCTCAGAATGACCCCACCAAAATCTGGCACAACATCTATTGATGTCATCACAAATAGACTGAGGGAGGCGGAAGCAACTCATCGTGTAGAGGGGAATTGCCTGCGCAATGGACTTTATAAGAACTTCCTTTCCTGCTTGAGAGAAGAGCTTCTCTTTCCATAGTTGAAGGGCTTTCCACACTCGATCTCTAACTTGAAAAAAAAGCTTCCTTTTATCCTTCCCATTATGGGAGGGCATTCCAAGATAGCTGCCCAACGAACTAGCATGACTAACCCCCAAGATCCTCCCCATAACTGCCACTTTGTCACTCCTGATGTTTTTGCTTGTCATGAAAGAAGACTTGTTCAGGTTGATTGTTTGCCCCGAGGCCCTCTCATAAGTTCCTAGAATTTCTTTGATCTTCCTACAGTCTTTGTCCTCAGCCCTAAAGAAAAGCAAACTATCATCTGCAAAAAAGAGATGTGTGATAAAAGGGCAATGCTTGTTCAAACGAAAACCTTTAAAGTTTAAAAGAGATTCCTCCCTGTTGAGCAGAGCCGAGAAACCTTCAGCGCACAAAAGAAATAAGTAAGGAGACAGAGGGTCGCCCTGTCTCAGACCCCTTTCCGGGAGGAAACTCACGTGCGGGACCCCATTAATCAAAACCGAAGATTCGACCGTCTCAACACAGTTCATAATAAGCTCAATCCACTTTGGACCGAAGCCCATCTTGGCCATTATTAGCCGGAGGAAATTCCATTCCACTCTATCATAAGCTTTGCTCATGTCAATTTTCATAGCTATGGCTCCTTCCTTTCCTCTTCTTTTAGAGTTAAGAGCATGGATGCATTCAAAGCCCACAATTACATTATCAGAAATTAGACGGCCAGGCACAAAAGCCGACTGAGATGGTGAAATGACCCGGTCAAGAACCTTCTTCAGTCTATTTGCCAGAACTTTTGCAATGATCTTGTAGATAACATTACAGAGGCTAATGGGACGATAGTCAGACATGTGAGTAGGGTTTTTAATCTTCGGAATTAGAGAAATCAAGGTTCTGTTTAGAGGTCTCACACTTTCCCCATCGTTTAGCACCTTTAAACACAGACTAATCGTCTCCTCACCTACTTCCCCCCAATAATGTTGGAAGAACATGGCATGAGCCCCGTCCGGACCCGGGGCCTTCGAGGGATTCATAGACTTTAGAACCCCGACAATCTCCTCTTTCGAGAACCTCTGTAGCAGGGCCCTATTGTCTCTTTCAGTGATTGTGGAGGATATACCCTCAATTACCTCGTTTATGGCCTCAACACTAGGCGCGGAAGAAATAAAAAGCGATTTAAAGTAATCCGTAGCTGTATTAGCTATATCTTCCTCTCTCACCATCCATCTTCCCTGGTTGTTAAAAACCCCCTCTATATGGTTCCTCTTCCTCCTATGGGACGCTTTAGAATGGAACCATTTCGTGTTTTTGTCCCCACTTTTGAGCCAAACTTCCCTGGACCGGATCCTCCAATAAAGCTCCTCTTCCTCTATCAAACCATCAAGCTCTTCTTCAGCTTGCCTCACTGGACCTGACTCGTCATAACTTCTGGAAGCTTTGAGGGACTTAATCTCCACCTCCTTTCTTATGATCGCCTCTTTGAGAGAGCCCCTCAGCCTATTTTTATTCCACAACCCAAGCTTCTCTAGACAGCTAGAAATTTTTGAGTTATAGAGCATCACACTTCTACCAGCATGAGACTCCCAATGGCTTTTGATAATGTCGTGACACTCCTCAAACTTCAGCCAACTCTCCTCAAACTTCACCAACCTTTTCGTAGGCCTGTTTTGAACCACTGATCTCATTGTTAAAAAGGAGCAAATGATAGGCCTGTGGTCAGAATTATGGAAATTAAGGTGCTCAACAACAACCTTCTGCACATAATTTTGCAAGATAGGGTTAATGAAGAACCTATCCAGTCTCTCCTTAACACTGTTTCTACTCTTCCTATTTCTGTACCAAGTAAAAAGCCCTCCCCGATACCCCAGATCGATCAGATTACAATTATCAATTGTGTCTCTAAAAGCAGTCATCTGAGAGTCAGGACGCTCAGCTCCTCCACCTTTTTCATGACCAAAAAGGATTTCGTTAAAATCCCCCCCAATAATCCAAGGGAGATCTCCCTGTTGACTTAAACGCTCAATTAAATTCCACGAGGCAGGTCTCTTTTCTCTCACGGGATTCCCATAAAAACCTGTAAACCTCCACCAGAACTCATGATCTTTTATGATGGCATCTATGTGCCCCTCTGAAAAAGAGGAGATCGACAAATTCGTATTATCATTCCAGAACAACATTAATCCACCTTTATTTTTTTCACTAGGAACACAGAAGCCATGATCAAAATGTAATTGAACCTTAATTCTAACTAGTTTGTCTTGCTCGCATTTAGACTCCGAAATGAAAACAATACCTGGGGAATTGCTACTGATCTCGTAGCGAAGTTCTCTGATTGTCCGAGGGTTCCCCAACCCTCGAACATTCCAGCATAAAATTTTCATGGCGTCCGGCGGGGCTGAGCTCCAGCCTCCACCGATATCCCTTTGCTTTCCACAAAGTTTTGACCACAAAGTTTCTTCGAACCAAGATCCTCAACACCTAAATCTAGCTGGTGTTTCGTACCTGCCCCTAGCAACAAATTACTCGCACCCTCTTTCTTGATATTATCAGCCCTTGCCATCCTCTTCCATTTTTTTCCAGTCCAACCTGTACAACTTGGATTGTTATCGATCTGGGTGCCTTTTTCCTTTAATTTCTCATTCAAGGAATGCCCCCCAGATAGTGTAACAATTTCATTTATGCCTTCCCCCTCCTTTAAAAAACCCTCCAAATCTTTTGAAACCAAGCCTTTTGTTTTTTTTCCAATAGGCCTTATTGGACTGGGGCCCACAATTGGACCCAAATTTCCACCAAATGTCCCTATCGGAATGGAGCCCTTATTTGGACCCATTTCCAAATCTTTACCCAACTCCAGGCCCACTAAAATTTGCCTATCTCCATCAGTCTTGCCGCCTTTCAAAAGTCTATCGCCTGCCAACAATTCAAAGTCAAGTTTGTCCTTCTCTGCCATACTGTCATTATTGCCTTGTTTTTTTTTTTATTAATTTTTGTGACCGACTGAAACGGCTACTTTCAACATCCTCCGAAGGATCCTTCCGGCCAACTGAGAGTATCTCCGCTTCCACCGCCTGGGCCTCCTCGACAGTCGTCTCTACTTTCCCTTCAAAACCCTCGGCCTCCTGCCCCCTTCCTGACCCCTGCCGTCCTCTTCCTCGTCCTCGGTTTGACTGTCGTCTTCTTTCCAACTCTCTGTCATTCGCATAAATTTTCCCCAACGTTTGTTCTTTCATCCAGCCTCCAAACTGAGGCTCTTTCTCTATCTCTGATGGTTCCTCCTCGCAGTCCTGGGTTCCATGCCCCAACCTCCCGCAATTAAAACAAACATCGGGGAGCTTTTCATAAGATATGGGTATCCACACTTCCTCTGTCATTGATCCCATCTTAACCCGAGTAGCTCGTTTCAAAGGATTAGAGATATCGAGCTTGACCCGCACCCTCAGAGATATCCCTCCTTTACACCGTTCATCCTCTAGATCCACACTTTCAAACAAGCCCACTGCATTTCCAAGGGCCACCGCCGTTTTCCTAGAGAACCCCACCACAGGTAAATTATGAAAATGAAGCCAAAATGAAGCATACCTGAAGTCCAGCTCCGATATTCTGCTCGTACCTTTCAGCTCTTCAAAGAGAATGAGGGCTTTGTCGAAATGCCATGGTCCTCCTTTGATCACACGGTGTTTATCCTTCTTCGAATCAAACCTGCAAATGAAAATACCCTTTCCAGCTCTATCGAAGGATACAGAGCCTTCAATGCTCCAGATTTTGGGCATAATTGATTTGAACACCTCCAGTACTACATTCCTCCCAGTAAGAATCTTACATACCACCTTATTTTCGTTTGCCCTTTCGTACTCATCGATTTCTTCATCTCCTATTTGGACTACAACCCCTTTCCTTTCCTCCGCTAAATTCAGCTTTTCTAACTTCTTAAACACCTCCAGATCTGCCATAACCCTCTCAAAAAGAAACCACCAAACGATCACAAAGGATCCCAAAAGCAAACCTTAGGAGGTTGCCCTACTGCCCATAGAAACTCTCAGAAAAGTGAGAGCGTTCCAGAGCCCCTTCTCTGATCATTCTTGTTAGGTGATCTTCTAATATACCTAAACCAAATCAAAATGATTCTTTAATATTTCCCTCATATACCAACTCTTCTTTTTATCCACCATGAACATAAATAATTGACATCTCTTCTTTCCTTGTAATAGAAAGTTCAAATTTTTATACCTCACATTTGTTTTACTAAAAAAAACTCCTTTTTATTTCTAACTGGTTTAATTTTGTAGTTTGTAGTTTGTTTATATTATTTATTTTTTTGGAGTTCAAATAGGAGTATGGAGTGAAAACTCAAATCTTTAACTTTGGAAGATGTTACTAATATCTTAGTCTTAATTAGAGCTAAACCCAATTTGACAATATTAAAATGATTAAAAAATATAATGTTTAAATACTATTTTAGTCCCTTTACTTTTTAGAGATGTTCATTTTAGTTCATGTACTTTAAAAATTTCCTTTTTAGTCGTTGTACTTTTAAAAATGTTCATTTTGGTCCCTGTTAGTATGTTGATAAAAAGACTAACAGATTGACGACATGGCGCTTTGACACTTTTTTATGAGATGAGTAAGTGTCACATAGTCTGTAACAGCCCAAATTTTTCAATATGGTCATTCTAACACAATAATGCGGAAGCATAACAATTAAAACTATAATAGACTTAAACAAATTCAGCAGAGGTAATTTATTACAAAGGATTTCTAAAAGAAACTATTGAATCCATAACAACAACTTTCTAAGTCTTGTGCTAGAGCGCTAAACTTTACTTCTTTCAAGACTATCACTTGATCCCTCGTCTGAAAACATTTTGGAAAAACAAAAATGAGTACAGAAATACTCAATAAACAATTTCAACATCAAGTTCGGAAATTCATTTTTTTCAAAACAAAACATAAAAATTCAGTTTAACAAATCATTTCAATAGTTGAATCAAATGTCAAATATTCATTCGGTCATTTTCTTTTAAAACAATCATAATCAAAATACAAATATCCTTGCAAAACTTTTAATACAACTATTAAAACGTTCAATCAAGACTTTCGAAAAACAAAAAGCTTTCAATTGAACAAAACTTTCATTTAACCAAATTTTCAAATATCGAAACTTTCAATTCAAACAATACTTTCAATCAATCATTACTTTCAAATATTAGAGTGGGAAAATGCATTATATGGGTAGCCTTCATGACATATATGATGGTTACCCTCGGTAACACCAATCAATCAATCAGAACATTCAATCAGAGTTGTCGATAAAAATTGACAAGAACATTCAATTCAATTACTTAATTGTGAGGTCATGTGAGTGAAACACACACATGAATCTTCATTCCAAAGGAATGCCAAACCACAAATTGTGTCTTCCCACAAATAAGCTTCAATCAGTTAGAGATGTCGATAAAATCGACCAGAACAATCAATATAATTACTTATGTGTGAGGTCATGTGAGTGAAACACACACATAAATCACTACAAGAATTTTGGTTTCTCCTGACGCACTTTTTCCCAACGCACAAAACGACGTCGAAAAAAGTGACCTTTCCCGACGCCCACTTTTAATGCGTTGGGAAAGTCACTTTTCCCGCGTGGTTTTAAAACAGCGTCGAAAAAATGTTTACTTCTCCCGACGCGTTGAAAGTGGCGTCATGAAAGGTCACTTACAAAACCCTAATTTTTTGTTTTATTTTTCTTTAGCTTCCCACTTTTCTCAACGTTCTTTTAATGGCGTCGGGAGAGATGACTTTTCCCGAAGCAAGTTTAAGATAGTGTCGGAAAAAGTTACACTTACAAGACCCTAACTTTTTTTTCTTCATCCGCAACTCATTCTTTCTCCCTCTTCTTCGTTTTTTTTCTTTTCCTCTCTACTTCAGCCATCGCCGCCCAAGTGTCTCCTCTTCCTCCTCCTCCTCCTCATCTCCTCCTCATTCTTCCTTTTTTTCATCTTCTTCTTCTTCTCCTCTTCATCCTCCCATCTCCTCCTCATTCTTCCTCTTCTTCTTCTTCTTCTCTTCCTCATCTCCTCCTCATTTTTCATCTTCTTCATCTTCTATGTGATTGTTTATTATTTAATGTTTGTGTTGAACTTGTATAAATTTATTTAGTTATGAGTGATTGCGATAAATTTAATTTGTTGATTTAGGTTGTGATTATTGAAGTAATTTGATAATTTATATTGAGATTACTTCATTTAATTTGTTGATTTAGGTTGAGGTTAATTAATGTTAGTTTGTTGAATTGTTGAAATTATT
This sequence comes from Trichosanthes truncata, assembly GCA_033996785.1. Lineage (NCBI taxonomy): Eukaryota > Viridiplantae > Streptophyta > Magnoliopsida > Cucurbitales > Cucurbitaceae > Trichosanthes > Trichosanthes truncata. The sequence goes on from JAWPNB010000003.1 coordinate 92,159,560, forward strand.
TAGTTTGTTGATTTAGGTTGAGATTAATTAATGTAATTTGTGGATTTAGTTTGAAATTATTCAATTTTGGGTTGTGGTTTATTTTTTAGAGATTATTTTGAGTGTAGGGGGTTGGGTGGGGGAGAGGTTTCTTTGAGTGTAGGTGGTGGGTGAGGGACTTATAGATTGTTTTGAGTTTAAAGGGTGGGTGAAAGGGATTTGTTTTGAGTATAGGGAGTGGGTTAAGAATTTTTTGGAGTGTTTTTAGTATGTGGGAAAGTGAATAATTGTTTTTAGTGTTTTTAGTGTTTTTGGTATAGGGAAAATTAAAAAAAATATATATGAAAGTTGATTCACTTGTTTATGTTGGTTTCATTAAGTGTTTGTTTGATGAGTTTAGTTTTTTGTTTATTTGATTTGTTTTGAATAATTTAGTTGTTATGTTCAAAAGTTTAGTTAAGTTTAGTTTTGATGTTATGTTCATGTTTTCTTAAGTTTTAGTTGTTCATAAGTTTTGAAACATTTTAGTTTAAGTTGTGATGATGTTATGTTTATTAGTTTTGAAAAGTTAGTTAAATTTGGTTGTTATGTTTATTAGTTTTGGCATGAGTTTTAATCAAATATATGTTTCCTAGGTCTATGGTGTAACTAGTTTGGCATACAAAGTGTTAGGCACATTGTTAGTTCCATAAGGTTACAAATTACCTCCTAAGTAGTTTGAACTACTTTGGCGCACAAGGTGGTAGGGATTATAAGTTTATAAGTTTTGATTAATTCAATTAGTTTAATGGCAGATATATTGTTCTTGCCTCTCTTGATGAGCTTTTACCGATGTCGATGTTTGCGTCGGGAAAGCCTTTACCGACGCATTTTGTGACTTTTCCCGACGCCTTGTAGCGTCGGCAAAGGTTCAAAATCTTGTAATGAATCTTCATTCCAAAGGAATGTCAAACCACAAATGTATCTTCTCACAAATAAGTTAGAACAATTCCATCAATTCCAATTTAGGTTACTACCACAAATAAGCAAAGTATTCCCAAAATAGAAAATTGACAATATCCGGATAGCCTTATCAAAACGATCAAAAAAAATTTCGTAAACATTTGAAACAAAACGACTTTTTTAAAAGAACTCTAATCAAAATCCTTAAAAGATTATCTTCTCTTTTCTCTCTTTTTTAAAAGAACTCTAATCAAAATCCTTAGAGAGGAAACTGCAGAACGACTTATTATTTTCTCTCTTTTTGCCGTCAAAACTTTTGATAAAAAAAGGTTAGAGCTTAAAAGACATTTTTTAAAAGAACTCTAATCAAAACCCTTAAAAGATTATCTTCTTTTTTTTTTCTTTTTTTTAAAAAAGAAAATAAAGATTTATCTCCTAATTTAAAAAAAAAAAATCCTAATTCAAAAAGGTTTAAAAAAAAATAAAAAAAACAAATAAAATAATTTTTTTTTTCCGGTTGTTACATGGTCATTTAAGTTGCCAAATAAACTGGGTTGATCAGGGTGGGTTTGATCGGATTAAATCCCAATATTTCTCACGCTTTTTTTCTTCAAGGGTTTCTTCTTCGTGGCCAAATTAAGCGTGCATGGTTTTGAATCAGATTTCTTCGTGGCTCTAGGTTTCTTTAGGCTTCGTTCAACATCTAGGCTGTGTTTTCAATCGTTCTGCAACTAGATTCTTCACATAATTTGGGGTGTTTTTTTCAAAACATTTTGCTCGGCATACTCGATGCAAATGAAATTGGGGCTTGTTCAAGACTGATCTAGCGCAGTTCAGAGAGTTTGTGGGCTTGTTCCAATTGGTAAAAAAAAAAAAAGATAAACAAACACTTATCCGTCGAATAGAAGGGACGATAAAAAAACAGTATAAGGAAAAAGTAATGTAATTTTGCCGGAAAGAAGAACATCCACACACTAATTCTAAAAGCTATGTTTCTTGTCATGTCTCTATATGAAGTCTCTTGTTGTTAGAATTGACCACTGACAGTCCTTTTGTACCTTCTGCTTTAACTTACTGTTTTAGGTTTCTTGCTTATCTTTCCTTCATTTATGAGGCATGTTTGTAATCTTGCTTTACTCTCTCTCTCTCTGTTTATCATCTATCTCTCTCTCTGTTTATCATCTATTTAAAGGTGATTTTCTTTTGTAATAACATAAGAAAAGAGAGAACATTTCTCCCAAAACTTAATCTGGTATCAGAGCTTCTCCATGGCCGACGCCTCCTCCTCTGATCCTTCCAAAACTCCACAACCCTCCACGACCAGCGACATCATGTCTGGTACTAAAAAGACAACCTCTTCAGAGGAAAGCGCCCCCTATCAAGTGCGCTGTGGAACCCAACCTGTTGGTACCCCTACCTTCGTAAATATTCTGAACCAAGTAACATCAATCAAGCTGGACAGAGGTAATTATCTTCTATGGCAGAATATTGTTCTTCCAATTCTCAAAAGTTACAAAATCGAGGGTCACCTAACTGGCAAAACACCAGCCCCTGAAATGTCCATCTGCTTACCGCCCTCTCAAGACGATCCTGAAGGTATACTCACCCTAAATCCGGAATATGATGTCTGGTTAGCTGCTGATCAGCTCTTAGTGGGGTGGCTTTACAATTCCATGACACCAGAAATTGCTTCACAAGTAATGGGCCATGACGAAGCAAAGGGTCTATGGGATGCTGTCCAAGAATACTATGGGATTCAATCAAGGTCACAAGAAGATTACAACCGGTTGATGCTTCAACAAACGAGGAAATGAACTATGAAAATGTATGAGTACTTAGAAACCATGAAGAAATACTATGACAATCTTCAACTTGCTGGAGCTTCCATGGATATGAGGAGTTTTATCTCCCATGTCACTGCTGGCTTAGACGAAGAGTATACATCCCTTGTAGTTGTGATCAGAAACAGTGACATGTCTTGGTACACAGTCCAACTAGAACTGCTGTCCTACGAGTTGAGAATGGACCGGTTACAAGCTTTAAAAGGTTCTGTTTCAGTAAACCAAGCCTCAGCTAACATTGCCAATACTGAAAGGTTTAAAGGCAGTAACTATAACCAAAACTCTTCCAACTCACAGCAAGGACATCGTGGAGGTTACACTCTTTCAAACAGAGGGGGCAGACAAAGAGGAAGGAGTCGATATTCTCCTCACCCACAAGTCCACAAACCTACTTGCCAAATATGTGGCAAACTTGGGCATATTGCTACGGTGTGCTACCATAGGTATGATAAATCTGAAAACTCTTCCACTACTAACCCTCAAAATGTCTCAGGTCAAGTATCCTTTTCTCAAGGGCCTCAATCAGCCACTGCTATGATGGCATTCCCTGAAACTCTCCAAGATCCTTCTTGGTATTTGGATAGTGGTGCTAGCAACCATGTGACTTCTGAACTTGGAAAGTTATCTCTCAAAGGTAAGAGTTCCAAATTTCAAAATATTATTGTAGGAGATGGTACTAGAGTGGCTGTCCTCGGTGTAGGAACTGCCATTATTAATACTTGTGTGACATTAAAAAATGTTCTTTTTGTCCCTCAAATGAAGAAAAATCTGATCAGCATCTCTAAACTAACTCAAGACAGCGGATTTGTAGTGGAATTTGACTGCTTGTTCTGTTTTGTAAAGGAAAAGAAATTCAATGAAGTGTTCTTGGTAGGAAAGCTTGAAAATGGGCTGTACAAAGTTTTGGATATGGATGGAGCCTCATTGAAGACCTTCCAAAATAAAGGAGCTAGAGATGAAGTCTGTGTGGCAGTAGGATCTCCCATGAAGACAATGAGCAGGAATGACCAAGAAGATTTGACCTCTTTTGAGTATGTTTTAATGTCTTGTAATATGGGTATTTGGCACCAAAGACTGGGCCATCCATCTTTGAAAGTTTTGAGTCAAATCTTACAACAGTGTAAAGTTCCTACTAAAAGTATCAATAGTATTTCATTTTGTGAGGCATGCAAATTTGGTAAATCACACAGACTTCCCTTTAACTCTTTTGAATCCCGATCTGTTAAGCCTCTCGAACTGGTTCATACTGACCTGTGGGGACCAGCTCCAATTAAATCCACTCAAGGGTTCAGTTATTATATAGCATTCCTAGATGACTATACAAGATTCACATGGGTTTTTCCATTAAGAAGCAAAGGTGAAGCTTTTGAAGTGTTCAAGCAATTCAAAATTCAAGTAGAAAATCAGTATGACAACCATATTAAGACAATTAGATGTGATGGTGGAGGTGAATACAGACCTTTTATCAATTTTGGCATGGAAAATGGCATCAAAATTCAGTTGTCTTGTCCTCATACTTCGGCCCAAAATGGAAGCATTGAAAGGAAACATAGGCATTTAGTTGAAACTGGATTAGCCCTTTTAGCTCAAGCTAAGCTACCTCTTCATTATTGGTGGGAAGCATTTCATACTGCTGTGTACTTAATCAACCGCATGCCCTCATCCACAATTGAAGGACAGTCTCCATATATGCTGTTAAAACACAAACAACCTGATTACAAGTTTTTAAAGGCCTTTGGTTCAGCATGTTACCCTTGTTTAAGGCCTTACCAACAGCATAAGTTTGACTTCCACAGTGAAAAATGTATTTTTATGGGATATAGTGATCACCATAAAGGTTATAAATGCTTGAGTCCTTTAGGGAAAATATACATATCTCGCCACGTATGCTTCAATGAATCCGACTTTCCGTATGAGGAATTATTCTCTAAGCATGACAGTCGACCATCAACTTCCAACACAACCATCATTTCGTGGCTGCCTATGTTAACTCCTGCCCCCACAGCTTCTCCCCAAACAGACAACATTCCTACCCTTGCTTCCCAACCACTGAACACACCCCATTCAATGCCTTCCCCTTCCACATCCACCGAACCTACACCATTTAAAATCTCACCAACCTCGACTCGCCTTTCTGTTTCTCCCTTGCCTTTATCTTTTCCCTCTCCCACCCGTAACCACTCATCTCCCTCATCTCCACCCCTCCTCATGCCTAACCTCCCTATCCATAACCAACACCCCATGGTGACTCGTGCCAAAACCGGCATCACCAAACCCAAACTCCCCTTTACCGGTTTGACTGAGAGCCTTGTCCACTAGGATTGGCTTCACATTGAACCTCATTCATTCAAGGATGCCTCTACTGTTTCAGTTTGGAAAACTGCCATGGATGATGAAATTACAGCTCTTCATCGTAACAACACTTGGAGGCTTGTTCCCCCTTCACCTCATCACCATTTGGTTGGTACCAAGTGGATTTATAAAATTAAACGAGATGCTAACGGTCAGGTTCAACGGTATAAAGCTCGTCTAGTGGCCAAGGGCTACCTACAACAACCAGGTATTGACTATGGAGAAACGTTCAGCCCGGTTATCAAACCATCTACCATTAGAATCGTTCTCACCTTGGCTGTTACTTGGCATTGGCCTATCAAGCAACTTGATGTCAGCAATGCCTTCTTGCATGGTTCCATTCATGAGGATGTCTTTACTCCTCAACCTCAAGGCTATGTTGATCCCTTACGACCTCAGTTTGTCTGCAAGCTCAACAAGGCTCTTTATGGCCTTAAACAAGCCCCTCGGGCATGGTTTGATCTGCTGCGGAGTGCCCTTATTGGCTGGCAGTTTACACAATCTCAAGCTGATATGTCTCTGTTTGTTCATAATTCCCGCCAAGGTACTGTCTTACTGCTTGTATATGTGGATGATCTTATTCTTACAGGTTCCAACATGGCTGTAATGGATCATTTCATCCGGCTTCTCCAGGCACATTTTGCTCTTAAAGATCTCGGGCCCTTACACTACTTTCTTGGTATCCAAGTCCATCGCATCCCATCTGGGTTGGTTTTATCCCAAACCAAATATATTGAAGATCTTCTTACCCGATTACACTTTCACCATCTCAAGCCTGTTGCCGCTCCTATGGTCTTTGGCAAGCAACTCCACTTGAATGACAGTTCATTATTTGCTGACCCTCACTTATACCGTAGCACTCTTGGCTCATTACAATATCTTCTCCACACCCGGCCTGACATCGCCTTTGCCGTCAACAAGTTAAGTCAATTCAATCAGGCTCCAACTATCAACCACTGGCAAGCCCTCAAGCGTATTCTACGGTATCTTCACGGTACTCTTTACCTTGGTTTATCTATCTCTTCGGCTACCAACTTCAATATTGTTGGATATACTGATGCTGATTGGGCCGCCTCTCCTGACGATCGCAAGTCCGTTGGTGGTTACTGTATCTTCTTCGGAACTACTCTTATCTCATGGTCATCAAAAAAACAGGCTATTGTGGCTCGCTCCAGTACTGAATCCGAATATCGAGCTATTTCCCACGCAGCTTGTGAAATCCTGTGGCTCCAATCTCTCCTTCGTGAACTCCACATTTCACAACCTTTCACTCCTCTCATTTGGTGTGACAATCTTAGTGCTACCGCTCTTGCTTACAATCCGGTTTTCCACTCTAGAACTAAGCACATTGAACTCGATGCTCATTTTATCAGGGATCAAGTTCTTGCTCACCGCATCCAAATTCGGCATGTTTCCTCACATGACCAGATTGCAGACTGCATGACAAAACCGTTATCCCAGCATCGTCATCAGTTTCTTAGGGACAAACTCGCCCTTCAGTTTGCACCTCCGTCTCGTTTGCGGGGGGCTGTTAGAATTGACCACTGACAGTCCTTTTGTACCTTCTGCTTTAACTTACTGTTTTAGGTTTCTTGCTTATCTTTCCTTCATTTATGAGGCATGTTTGTAATCTTTCTTTACTCTCTCTCTCTGTTTATCATCTATCTCTCTCTCTGTTTATCATCTATTTAAAGGTGATTCTCTTTTGTAATAACATAAGAAAAGAGAGAACATTTCTCCCAAAACTTAATCCTTGTTTTTTTTTTAAACCAATTCGAACGTGCTGGAGTCTGAACAAGCCTCAATTCGATTTCCAACTCGATTCAAACAAAAGTATCGTGGAATCTTCTGAAGAAGAAAAAAAGCCATGAATCCAAAGGAGACAACCCAACTCTGAATAGAAGCCTAAAAAAACCCAGCCAAAGAAACCTCGAATAAAACGATTTCGCCATAAGAAACCTCGAAAAATCGTGAGAAAAATATGAAACTTACTTGAGAAATATTGGGATTTAATTCGACTCGACTCGGACCGACCCAACTTATTTGGCAGCTTAAATGGTCACGTGGAGCTTACTCATCTCATAAAAAGTGCAACATTGTGTTAGTTGTTTAACAACACAGCAAGGACCAAAATGAACACTTTCTTAAAGTACATGGACTAAAATGAAAAACTTATAATATAATATAATTTTATAAAAAAAATGTAGATTTTGGCGTCTTACAATCTTTATGCCAATATTTTAAAAATTAATTTTACATTGTACGGAAAAATTTTAGTTGGAATATAGATTTATGTGAATGTTGAATAATTATGCCTCATATAATAAACCATATTATTTAATTGTTAACTCGAACATAACACAATATGAAAAGGTACCATAGTATATTCTGAAGCATGCTTCTAACAAGCATAAACATGAAAATGGCAAAGAGTCATACTCCAACAAAAAAATATAAGGAAAATAAACAACAAAGCTAAATGAAAGGCATACAATGAATGCATGATAAAAAGAAGTTGGAATGGGCATGTGGCCACGGACAACACGCCCTGGACAAGCATGACCTAGACACAACGCACGTAGTATACAACTAGTACTATATATAATAGACACTATGAGGGGAGAAACGTTAGCTACCCATTTTGTTCTCGACTCTTTGATATATACCTATTTTGTCCTCAAGTTTTTAATTTATGAAAATTTATTATTGGGAAGAGAGAAATATATATTTTAATTATTTTATTTTATTTTTATTTATAAATTTTAAGTTATAATTAAGATAAAATTAATAAAATACAATTTCCAACCCAATTGAAAAACGTAAAGGTATATTATTTAATTTCTCAAAAAGTAAAAGAATTTTTAAGATACAAACTATGTATAAAATCAACAATTGCAATTTTCTAACATATTTGAAAACGTGATTCATTTTGAAATAAAGGAAAGATGAAAAGGCACGATATAACATTTTATAAGTGAGTGTCTATATGTTGACAAAACAAAAGAGTGTGGGAGATTTAATATAACATTTTATAAGTGAGTGTCTATATGTTGACAAAACAAAAGAGTGTGGGAGATTTAATGTACTCGATGACTGAGTGTGGAGGAGAGAAGAGAGTTTGTGGCAAAACTAAAAGTTTTTCAGTTGTGGACAAAAAGACGAAGCAATTGAGGATATTGTTAGTGGTTTGCTCACGGCCATTTGGGTTAAGGGTGTGCAAAAACCTAGCCGAACCAACCCGGACTGAACCGACTGGTTCAGTCCGATTTTGTAATTAAATGATGGGTTCCTCGGTTTAACCTTTTAAAAAACAGAGTTTTTCGATTCGATCTTCGGTTTATTTCTTTAAAAATCTAAAAAAATCGAATCGAACCGATAATTTTTAATTAATTTTAAAAAAACTTAAATTTAGCCCACCTTAAAATGCCCCAAACCCAAAGCCCAAGGCCTAATTCCATTTTCAAACCCTAAATCTCACATGCAACCTTATCTCCTCACACAAGTCACATCTCCCATCACAATCAACTTTATCTCATCTCTCACTCCTTCCCTCTCCCTTTACCTCTTCTCTCTCGATCAAGCATCTCTTCAAGCATGAATCCATCAGACCACCATCTCCTTCAAGCATTAATCCACTGCCATCTCCTTCAAGCATTAATCCACTGCCATCTCCTTCAAGCATCTCCTTCAACGTCCACTCATATGGTTTCATCTCCTCTTGCACTCTTCTCTCACTGTTTCTCTGTCTAAGTTTTGGGTTTTTCTTGATTTTTCATCTCCTCCTCACTCAGCTCTCACTCTTTATCTCTCTAAGTTTTGGGTTTTCTTTGGTTTTTCATCTCCTCAGCACTCGTCTCTCACTCTTTCTCTCTCTAAGTTTTGGGTTTACCTTCATTTTTCATCTTCTCCCACACTCGTCTCTTACTCTTTCTCTCTCTAAGTTTAGGATTTGTTGCTAGACAAAATGTAAAAGCAAAAGTCAGTTAAAAACCGAACCGAACCAATTGGAACCGAAATTAATTGGTTCGGTTTTTAGCCAAAACCGAGGAAAACAACGGTTTCTTCGGTTTAGAACCGTCCAAAATCGAGGTGTTCGGTTCGGTCATCAGTTTTGGTCAAAACCGGACCAAACCGAACCGTGCACACCCCTAACTGGGGTGGCTACATCAACTGATGCAACACTATATTCACCAACTTCAAAGTGTTCAAAAGTGACAAACCAATTATTGTGCAAGCAATCAACTAGGTGATGGCAATGGTGGTGAGAAAGGAATTAGAGTCGAGTAGAGAAGAGTAAATTGTTGGTTAAAAATGAGAAGCAACAGTATGATATATTTGAGCGAAGACAAGGACTTAGTAGATTTAGAAGCTTCTGAATGAGCTTTTTCTAAATTTAAGGCATATAATCCATCAATTAACTTGTTTTGGAGCAGAATTTGGCCATTGGACAGGTCTTTTACATAGCGAAAGAAATGGTGAAATTCAAAGAAAACATGATTATCTAGCAAATTAACTGACATTAATGAGTAGGGGTGAGCATCTGTCGGTAAAACCAATGCCAAAAATCTACCATTCAATTTTGATCGGTCAATAGCTGTCGGTTTTAGACGGGTTCGTGACGTCGGCCGACCGATCATATCGTCAATCGATTTTGGTTGGTTTTGACTCTAACGACAAAGAGATAAAGAGAATAATAGAGACAAACCGATGGAAAAAAAAAAAAAAAAAGGAAAAAAAAAACATCATCCCATTTTCCCTTCATCATCAGTACCACGAAAAAACGAAAAAAAAAAGATATGAAGAAGGAAAGACAAACCGACGAAAAGGACTTTGATGCACCTCTTTTATCATTGATGAAGAGCAATTTGAATATGAATCCATAACTACTGTTCACGGATCTCAATTGGTTGGACCTTTTCTCTCTGATACCATCACAAGATTTCAAAGAAATCAAGATGGAAATGATCACAAAGAGAGAAATAGTATTCATTCCATAAAATGATCAAAATGTAATGGTGTTTATATAGGCACATTGTGAATACAAGAAATAATCAACAGAATATAACTTAAAAGATTTATTTATCAAACTAATATAGTTGTAAAAATAACTAAATAACATATACAAAAGAGAGTTCTAATGTGCTCATACTTGAAAATATATATATTTAAAATAGTTAATTCATAATCATGTCAATATTTGTACCAGTAGAAGAATGCACAAAATGTGAGAAAAATGAAAGTAATATTGTATGGTTTAGTAAGGATGTTAATAATACTACATAACAAAATATTATAAATTTTAAAATTGATTAGTTGTAGATTTGCTATTTGGAATAAAAACAACCTCTCAAAACCAGATTAGATAGAGCAAGAGAAGGAGATATATGATTTAGTTAGAAGCCAACTTTGTATAAAATTTGAAATTCGATGGATAAATAAGTAAAAGATATTATATTTAAATATGACTAATTTCGAATAAGATAATGGATTAAGGTATATATTCTGAATAAGATAAGAGATTCGAGATTCAAATCCTTCTATCCTATATGGATAAATAAGTAAAAGACAATATATGACTAATTTCAAAAATAACATAATATAATTGATTAAAGTATATACTCTGAACAAGATAAGAGGTTTGAGGTTCAAATTCTTCCACACCTCTGCATGTTGATGAATTCTTCAAGGAAAAAAAAAGAGACTAATTTCGAAAATAGCCATTTTTCAATATCAGAAACTATGAGATATTTTTCATTCTAAAAAGGAAAAAGCTATGAGATATGCTTCATTTTCACCTATTTATTTTTGCTATTTCTGACAATATCTGAAATAATTAGACCCAGGCCCAGTTCCTACTTTCCCATCGAGCAGTCCAATATAATGCACCTTAACCAGCCCACAGCCCATCACTGAACCGACTTTATGAAGAAAAAAAAAAGAGTTTGCCCTAGCCGCCACCCTTCCTCTCTTGCTTCACACCATCACCCGATCTCTCTCCCAGCCTGCACTGCACTCATTGTAACTCGTAACCTTCCTCTCTCAATCGGGAAATTTTTTAGTATTGGAGTAGTATGAAAATTTTTATTTATTGCTTATAGCATCTTTTTAAAAATCATGTAGAATTCAATAAAAATTATGTAGGATTCACCGATATTAAAAAATTATTTATAAATAAAAAAAATATGGTATAAATAAAGGGAATAGGTGCCTGGGTATCCTAGGATGCCCATTCGGAGGGCATCTGGTTAAATTTGGATGCCCTTTTGAAACATGGGTTTTTAAGATTCCCACGTTGAGAGTATCTGCTAATGACATATTTGCCCCTAATCAATTTTCTTAATTTTACATTTTTATTTTTATTTAAAAATAAATTAATGAATTTATGCACTAATAAACGATCAAATGTAGTTAGCTATATTTATATTTTACATGTAGATATAAAATAAAGCTTATTTAAAATTGAATTAATATTTAATATTAAATATTTTATAAAAATATCAAACTAGTATAAATTAATTTGTTCTACAAAATAACACATAAATATTAGTATAAAATAAATTGATATACAAATATAATATTAAATTAACAACACCAAAATGCATGTGATATCAATTTAATTATATTAAACTAATAATTAAATTATGTAAAGGTTAGCAAGGACATTATTGGTATAACACATAATCTTAAGACATTCCCATATATAAATCATGTAAAACAAACATGACTATCTAAATATTCTCAGACATCCTTATAAATTTTTCTGCAAAACAAACATGGTAATCTAAAGATGTCAGACATCTAAAATTCTAGACATCTAAGATTCTAGGCATCTGAAGATGCCGGAAATCATGATTCCCTAAAAACAAACGACCCCTTACATCTTTTTTTTTTCCTGATAAATTTCTATATATGTCTTTAAATTTAAAGCACTTTCAGATCGTTGTTTTATAAATTTAAACGGTCTGGAATCGAAATCACAAAACCCAATCAATCGGTTTGTTCGGTATTCGGTTTAGATAAAAGTCGAGAAACCGAACCGACGCCTTTTTTCACTCTTCAATCAAAGAGTGGCTGCTACTGGCAGTTCTGTAATTAGAATCAAACTCCACATATCGGCCCAAGCCCATCACTCCTTCCCTTTACTTTAGGGTTTTTTTTTTCTTCTTTAATTTATTAATTTTCTTCGGCAGCCGCAGCATAACCGGTTTTCTGTGTATAAATCTTCTCACCGAGCTTCTCCGCCTTCTGCCGCCGCTTCCGTGAGTCTCTCTTCACAGAAAATGAAGACCATTCTTTCATCCGAGACTATGGATATCCCCGATGGGGTCAAAATCAAGATCAATGCCAAGATCATCGAGGTTGAAGGTCCTCGTGGTAAGCTTGTTCGTAACTTTAAGCACCTTAATCTCGACTTTCAACTCATCACTGACGAGGCCACTGGCAAGAAGAAGCTCCGGATCGAAGCATGGTTTGGGTCCAGGAAGACATCCGCTGCTATTCGTACCGCTCTCAGTCATGTTGAGAACCTTATTACAGGCGTCACCAAGGGCTATCGTTACAAGATGCGTTTCGTGTACGCTCACTTTCCCATCAATGCTAGCATCACAAACGGCAGCAAGTCTATTGAGATTCGTAACTTTCTTGGAGAAAAGAAGGTATTATTTTCTCTATGCTGCTCATATTTCTCATTCATTTTTAATCGTCATGTGTTTGGTTTGACCATCAATTATTATTTTTTTATTTGTGTTTCGATCTTGTTGTTTAGTTAGTGTTTTTCTTGGAAATATATATTCTAAGTAACTTCTGTTTATTAAGAATGAGCCTTCCTTTAGTTATGCTAGTTTTCTCAAATTTATGCCACGTTCCATATTTTGATTTATACTGTTTCCATTAATGTTTGTACACTCGTATGGACTTGTGCTGTTACTTGTTTGCAAACTCACGCCGTGGTTCGATGCAACATATTTTTATTCATCGGAATCTGCTTGGTGGTTTGATTTTACATGAAAAATAAACCTTCTAATGTTCCTTAGCTCTAACCAATTTCTATGAGGTAGGTGGAATTATGTCTTGATCAATTTTTCCTATTGCTTTATTTATATTGTTTTCCATGCTTGTTGGACGTTTGAATTGCTATTTTTACAGATAGGTACTCCCTTGTATCTTGATGTACATATGGGTTGGGACCTATGGAGCAATTACTTAGAATTTAAAAGTATATTTTGTGCAACTGCAACAGCCCTTCGAACCTCATTCCTGTTTTGTTAGTAATTCATATTTCGGTTTAGTACCAAAGCCAACATAAAAAGAAGCCTAGGCCAATGCTTAATCTTAATCTTCAGAATATAAAATTTTCATTTTAAATAGAAATTGATTTGAACTCAATATCTTATTGACTGTCACCTTTCAAAGGTGTATAAGTTGGCCCGGATACTCATGAATAGAAGAAAAAAAGGTCATGTATCATTCGTATGCTGCTCTTCGATGCAGAGTTTTGTATGTTTTAGATAATTAGGATGGTTGCTTCAAATCTCTTATTTTCACTCGGTCTCTAATTATTATCGACAAGCTCGTTTCTTATAGAAAAAAGAAAAAACAGTTGGAATTGGAGTTATTATTATTTTTAATTCTTTTGTATCATGGCTTTCTTAGATGTCGTCCTTGGCTAAAATTTCATGCTCGTAAATGTTGCATCAGGTGAGAAAGGTGGATATGCTTGATGGAGTTTCCATAACCCGATCTGAGAAAGTCAAAGATGAGTTAGTTTTGGATGGAAATGATATTGAACTTGTTTCACGGTCTTGTGCCCTTATAAACCAGGTTTGTCTTTTATCACACTCACGTCTGCACATAAAAGAAAAGAGTAAATGGTGCATTTCTTAAATCATTCTGTGGCTTATTCTTTCTTGCCTTCTTTTGCAGAAATGTCATGTCAAGAACAAGGATATACGGAAGTTCCTTGATGGTATCTATGTGAGCGAGAAGGGGGCCATTGTTGGAGACGAGTGATCAATAGAATTGTAGGTTATATCTGCTCTTAGTTTCAAGAGTAGTTTATTTTCTTTTGGAATTGTTTTTTCACAACTTATTGCGTAATTTTGTGATGTTTCGTGGAAAACCTTTTAAACTTTATTACAGTTTTGTTTTATGGATGTTTTCTATTCGAGGCACAAAACCGGTGTTCAGTAACCCTTCTTCTACAATCGTTTATGTTACTTGATTTCTACGTACCTTTTAAATCCTAATAATAATCTAATCTAAGCAGCGGTCTTAGGAGAACCCCCCAGTTTTCTTGCATTTGCTACCTCTGCCCATTCACATTCTCTTAATCATGAATTCTCTTGGTGATGTGTGCTTGGATGCGCTCGGGGCCACAATTTCTTTTATGTTGGTATTTGGCATAAAGTAAAATTCTATAGTTCTTTGCACAAACATTCTTATTCCAGAAAAACTATTGAAACACCTTGCAATATATACGTATATTTTGTGATGCATCCTAATTTATTGTTTATTTTATAAATTGTGTTGTAGAGCTCTTGTTTATCGTTATTTGTATTATGTTGGTAGTTCTCTCGCTAATTTAAATCACTTCAATTTAGATATTAAGTCATATACTACGATTTTTACAAGATGTTTATATTCTGCATACGAATAATGTTAATAGAATATTAAAAAAAACAAAAACGAATGATGTAAATAAACCTACCGTTTGAATATTTATAACTTTAAATTAATTTGTAAAACCTCTCTCGTGATTATGAAAAATTAATTTAAATAAAATTTTGAGTAATTTGAATTTAATGAAAAAGTCACAACCTCGCTCTTATTTTATATCATAAAACTATACAATCAATTTTATATAACAGTTGAAGAAGAACCATTAATAAGACAGGTAATGAATTTTTTATTTTATATCCAGTAATACAATTGAAATATTTGATAGCAAATATGAACCTCCTCTTAGTTGAGATTTTTAAAATCATGGTTTCTTTTTCTTTCGAGGATTTAAGTTGATGGATTAGTAATGTAAATTAAAGTAAATAGATAGAATATAGTTTAAAATAGACACTGTATTTTGATTTTATAATCAAATCTCATGTCTGTGCAGTCTGTTGAAGGCATGCATTCCCGGATCAACATATATTCCATATGAAGATGGAAGTATGAAAAGTTAGGAAGGGAAGACTACACAGAACCCAACAATCTGTCCCATCCTGAGACTGAATGCCAATCAGCATCAACATCAAATGCAATTGCATTTTATCCAAACAAAAGAGACTGAGGGTGTTTGGAAGTAACTTTAAGAATATGTTCTATTTTCCCTGTTCCAACAAGCATTTGGTTTTTTTACTCCACATTCTAAGGTGATATTTTATTGTCCTTTTTACAATTTTTGATCAGTGTCCAACAAGCCAAGAAATCACATCAGACATCTCAACACATAAGTCTAGATGACTTAATCAAGCTGTACAATTTATTTCCAAAAAAGATAAGTGTGCACATTTCAAATTTTAATTGAACAAGTCTTTCCCTTGAGATGAAGGCACCAATTGAGCATAGCTCATGGTTAAGGCACTAAGGTTGAAAATTCAAATTCTCATCTCCATACATGTTAAACCAAAAATAGAATATCTGAACAAATTGCAGGCATGACTCTTTTGAACTCTCCATATCTTCTGTGAACAAATTAAATAAATAACATTATGATAGGTCTGACGGATCTTTCTAGTTTATACCGTGTCTAAGAGAATTGACAATATGAGTACAACTTGGCGATAATTGGCATCTATCTTTAAAGTCGAAAGTCTAAATCTTCATACCTCACATTTGATTTACCTAAAAAAAAACTGTTTAAGAGAACAAGGCCATAGCTCAACTATTTATACTTGTAGAGAAGGGAAAATATGGTGGCCCTAATGGGTCTTTTTACTCCCTCTGAAAGTGAGGGAAATGCATTGCAGCTAAGCTAAACTTAAAGGGTTAACTACATGAATAACATATTTGGAACCAAATTTTACACAAATGACACGTTTTGTTATTAATATTGGCTTTGTCACTTTTTAAGCCAAATAGAAGCCAAATCTAGAGGAACATTACTCATTTACCCCTCTATTTATTGCTATATATATATAAGAAATAAAATATATTGATATTTTCCATAAACATTGAAACATATATCTTTCCCTCCAAACACTATTAATTTTGAATAATAAATAAAATAGATGAAAAATTTTCACGATTTTCCTCCTAAAATCTAGGGATTTTAAAAACTAGACAACTCTTTCCATTATCGACGATTCCATTCGTAGGGGGTATATATATTATATATCTGAGAATATACTAGGGGTATATATAATATATATCTGAGAATATAATAGAAGTATCATGTCATCCCAAACATATAAAATGATTACATGCTGATGTAACAAAGCATATGACGATTATTTACCTATGTTTATATAATATATGTTTGTGAATATAACTATGTTTATTGCCTATATAGAATATAATAGAATTATATACAGATGTATATATAATATATTTCTATGTATATTTGTTTTTTTACAATATACTTAATATTATATATTTGATGTCAAGTATTTTAAAAATGAACCAAAAGAAATTTTCAAATAAAACAAAACGTAAATTAAAAAAAAACGTAAATAAAAGTCAATAAACAATAAAGAAAATTAAAACATAATTTGAATATCAATATATTGGAGAATAAAATATATTTATCAATCTAAAATATATCTTTATGTAATTAATGGTAAATTTATTTACCTAAATTGAATGATATGGTTATGGAAAGAATAAATAACCTAAATTGAATGATATGATTATGGAAACAATAAATAATAATAATAACATTATTACAATAATGAGAAAAAATTGTAAGGGCATCAATGGAATAAAATATTCTCATAAATGTGAGTCATGCTAGAGCTGAATTTTTTTTAATAATGCATCATTTATGAAATATATAGGTGAAAACGTGCTCTTTGCCATAATTTCCCAAACTTAAACACCATCAGATACTGAAAACATGTTGTTCTTTTGTAGTTAAATTATGCAAAACGTTCCTGAATTTTGCGAACTAAAAAAAAAGTTGAATTTTAGAGTTTGTTTCAATTATGCCTATACTTTCTAAAATGAAGGTTCTATTTTAACTTGTAACTATTAAAATTGTTTTGGAATAACCATTCTTTTAGTTTCTTCATTAAAATGAAGACGAAATATGATGTAGTGATGAGTTGTAAAAATGAATGTTACACATGAGGCTCATATGGTGGTAAGCTGTAAAAAAAATCTAAGGGTTTTAGTCGCACTTAAATTGTGTCAATTAGAAAGAGAAATAGATTTAAGAGTTAAAGAATTTTCGTGGAAGTGGTGAGAGAAACCATGCATTGTGAGAAAAGTTATGTACCAATAAAGATCAACAATGTCATTGACTATGAAAAATCAAACACTAAAAAATTCAAAGAAGAGTGGGTCAAGAGAAAAAGCTTCATAAGAGTAATATGTTTTATGAGAGAAAATTTGTGGAATAATTGGGTTGCTAGAAAGCATGGGTTTGTGGAAGGCAGGAAAATAAACATAAAAAACAATGGTATGATGAAAGAAGTTAGTTTTCATCCCAAAAATTAAGAAATTTATAGAGTAATAATGGTCGGTAGATTTGATTTTTTTCAATTTCATTTGTTTGTCTATTCCTCTTATCTTTTATGCACTAGCCCCAGTTTTTGTCAATTGAAATGAGATATAGGCTCCAAATTTATTTACTCTATGGTTTGATCACCTCTAAAATTTCCCCCTAAATCTGTTAATCGTGGAAAAAAGAAAACAATACTTTACACTAATACCTCACTACCTTCCAAATCAAATGATAAGATGAATAGGACTCTTGATTTTCTTTCTTTTCCGGCGCCACATTTATTTTCATTTTAACAAGGAAGATAAGAAATGAAGGTTTAAAAAAACGAATTAACAGTTTAAGAGTAAAAATGAAAGCCAACCCAAGAAAGAAAGAAAGAAAGAATGAATTGAGTAGTCATTTAAGATTGTTTTGTCAAAGGTCGACTTAACAGCGTAGCGGAAGTGGATCTGTTCGTCTTCTCGAGGCTTCGGCTGCAAGAAAGAAAAAGTGGAACTGGGGTGGACGAGGTTTTACTAGGGCTTTATTATTATCCTACTTGAGGTTCAGTTCAGGCAGTGGCTGCTAAGCTCGAAGTTTCGCTCCGGAAATGATGAATAGTTTCAAGTCCAACGCTTCTTCCACCCTTAGAATTCTTCAATTCATTGCACATTCCAGACATCTCTCCACCCTTTCCCCATTGACTCCAAGGCGCTCTTCCTTTCTCTTCTCCAATAAGCCTTTTTCTCCTCAACCTTCTTCTCTCTTCTCTGCCGCCACCATCCGCTTTCTTCGTACTGGTCGAGATCCCAACATCAGGTGACTTCTCCTCCCTACATACATTCTATTGTCTCCAATTTTTTCTTTATACAAAGTAATTTGTTGTCTAGTCATAGTCAATGGTTTTCTAACCGGCGTTCTCTTAGCTACGAGATTACTCCTCCTATAAATTGGGGTATTCGAATTGTCCCGGAGAAGAAGGCTTATGTGATCGAACGATTTGGAAAGTATGTGAAGACACTTCCCTCGGGAATTCATTTTTTGATTCCATTTGTCGATCGGATAGCCTATGTGCATTCCTTGAAGGAGGAAGCCATTCCTATTCCGGACCAGTCTGCTATCACCAAGGACAATGTCAGCATTTTGATAGATGGGGTGCTTTATGTTAAGGTATGAGGTGAAGCTTTTCGTGGGCGTTTTCTGGTTTGCTTGATTCCAACTGTTGAAAGTTGATCTAGTTTTCTTTCTGTTACAATTTACAAATGAAAAGAAAAAAGTCTCTGTTACCGTGCAGATAGTGGACCCCAAGCTGGCATCTTATGGTGTTGAGAATCCCATATATGCCGTTATTCAGCTCGCTCAGACTACAATGCGAAGCGAGCTTGGGAAGATTACTCTTGACAAAACATTTGAGGAAAGAGACACGCTGAATGAGAAGATAGTGGTACTTATTTTACGCTCCCCTCTTTTTATGCTCTATATAGTTTTTTTCTCTTTTTTGTTCTCTTCTTTTCAACCTGCTCCCCAATTATGTCTTTCGACTTTGAGAATTCTGGTTTTGTTTATTTGCTGTGGAATAAATTTTGCATTTGGAAACACATTTTTTCTCTTCTTCTTCTTATAGTTTTGTACTGCATTTTACCTTGATTGCCTGAACGAAAATAAATGAATGATTTAACCGATTAGTAATCTTTTAATTGGGCCCTTCTGTAGGAGTCTATCAATGTAGCCGCGAGGGACTGGGGACTGCAATGCCTTCGATATGAAATAAGTTTGTTCTATATTACTCTTAACTATAGTTCTATCATATCTAAAGTATAATTTTGAAACTGACTTAATGATTTTGTTTTTCTTCCAGGGGATATTTCTCCCCCTCGAGGGGTGAGGGCGGCTATGGAGATGCAAGCTGAAGCAGAACGCAAAAGGAGAGCTCAAGTTCTTGAGTCTGAAGGTAAATAAACGATTAAAATCATCTTGACTGAATTTGATAAAATAACCTAGTTTTCCATAGGTCAAATAGATTCAGTTGATCAAAATCTCATCAATAGATTCAGTTGTTCAACTGGGCAAGTTAGCCTTAATGTTTTTGAGCCATAGGTTTAAATTATGATGGCTACCAACCTACCATGAGTTTCTGTGGGAATGGATGGCCACAGTTACAAGGAGAAGTAAAAGGATTAAGTATTTTATATGTTGGGGTTATTTGTGTGTGTGTGGAGGGGGTGAAAACATAAATTCTTGAGGAACTGAATTAGTCTCTTTCTTTTGGCACTCTCTTAGGTTCTGATATTCATTCATGGAGATTGATGCCCTTCAATTTTTAACAGGAGAAAGGCAGGCCAACATCAATATTGCTGATGGTAAGAAGAATGCAGTTATATTAGAATCCGAAGCTGCAAAAATGGATCAAGTTAACAGAGCGCAAGGTCAGTCTCCATTACTATTTCAATTCAGTCTCCATTACTATTTCAATTCAGTCTCCATTACTATTTCAATTAGTGCTGTGAAAATGTACATCTGCTTTCCTTGAGTGATTTAGTGTGATGGAACTAATTGCTCGAGTGCACACTCAGTTAAATATATGTCACTTCACAGTATTCTAATTTCTAACAAAAGTAGGTTTAAAGAAGGGGTAGATGGTTTCACCTCACCCCTCACTATCCGAGAATATAAAGCTTTTTTCCTGTGAAATTACATAGATACTTCTATATTTTCCTCTTCTTCACCTTTCTTCACCTATCTCAAATAAGTACGTTTGAAAGCTTTCTTGGTGTAAAGATTATCATAGTCAGTTTTTTTTTCATGGTTCATCCATAATGTTGAAGTAAATTTCCAATTCCATGTCCATTCTTAAATATGTTTTTCTCACTTATTAATTGAATGTTTTAGTGGAAGTTGAAAATTTTCTTCAATGGAAGTGTTAGGTATCCGTTAATCTCAACCTGCAATGATAACTCTGAAAGATACAAATAACAAACACAACACAAATTGAATGGAAACCAACCCTCCAATATAGATAGTTCTTCAATATGGAGGGGGTTTATTAACTGATATATAGGGGTGTACATGGGTCGGGTTGGTCAATTCTTCAACCCAACTAACCCTATTCATGATAGTAACCCAACCCAACCCAACCCAACCCAACCCAATATTTTCGGGTTGGGTCGGGTTGGGTCATTGGGTTGGATCATTTTTTTTCTTTTTTAATTTTAATTCAAAATTTATTTGTATACCTTCAAGTTTTATATAAATTAATATAAATATTAAAAAAAATCAAAAATTAAAAAATTCCAAATGTCTTTATACTAAATAGCAACCATAAAATTTAAATGATTCTATTACAATCATCACAATAAACTTCTAAATAAATCACAATCATTTAAAACAAAGTTCAAGTTTCAATAATGTAACCATTAGTCTATTACAATACCAAAGTCTTAAATTTGAAGCACCACAAATTAAAAAACTCCAAATGTCTTTGCACTAAATAACAATCATAGAATTTAAATAGTTCTATTACAATCATCACAAGAACTTCTTAATAGACTTCTAAATTCTTAAATTTGAAACACCACGAAAATTGACAGCACCACGCGCATTAAATTTAGTTCTTCAATCTTGAACTTTCACTTTTTAATTCAATGTCCTGAAAATACAAATGCAACAAACAAAATTTTAGATTATAAAGAATCGTCTCTAAGAAAAGAAAAAAAATATTAATCAATATAATGATAGAAAAACTTACAATTAAAATCATCAATCTGCTCGAATCCTATTTCCCAACAACAAAGGACGATACAATCTCTAAAAAACAAACACAACAAAAGTAATATATATTATTTGATCACAATACACTTAAGTCAACAATAATTAGAAAATAATTTAATTACCTGATTCGATCTTATCACAAGCCTCTAACTCTTCAAGCTGTGGAGGTAGATCTAATAATGTTGAGCTGCCACGAATCCAGTTTTGTGCATATATCAAAGCTTCCACCGTTTTAGGAGTCAAAGAACTCCTAAAAGAATCAAATGCTCGTGCTGTTTGGTGCTGTCTCTTTGGGGAGTTTAACCTGTCTTTTGTCAGGCCTCAGGATGGTAGAGAGTTGGTGGTGGAGCTTCTTATGTTCTCGCCTTTTCGTGAGAAATGGTTGTTTTTGTGGCAGGCCGGGGTTTGTGCTGTTCTGTGGATTTTGTGGGGGGAGAGAAATAATCGAATCTTTAGGAGGCGGGAAAGATCAGTTCAGGATGTGTGGTCCCTTATTAGATTTTATGTTTCTCTTTGGGCTTCGGTGTCGAAGTTTTTTTGTAATTATTCTCTAGGAATTATCTTGCTTGATTGGAGCCCCTTTTTCTAGGGTGGTTCCCTCTTTTTGTGGGCTTTCTTTTTGTAAGCTCGTGTATTCTTTCATTCGTTCTCAATGAAAGTTCGGTTATTCATCAAAAAAAAAAAAAAAAGAACTCCTAAAAGAATCAAGAATCCTCCCTCCCGTACTAAATGCAGATTCAGAAGCTACTGTAGACACAGGAACCGCCAAAACATCTTGGGCAATTTTTGATAAAATACGGTATTTATGACCATTCAATTTCCACCAAGACAAAATATCTAAATCATCATTTAACTTCTTCATTAGGCTCAGACAAATATCGATCCACACCATTCTTCACTTCCAATGAATTTCTCTTCTCTCTTCTTATATCTTGATTGCATCGGACTTTCCTCTTCTTCACCATCATCACTACTGTCCATACTAGTGATAGTGCTTGATTGTTGAGAATCACTACTACTAGTAACTCTACTACCTCGAGCACCAATGTCATGTGATTTGTAAAAGTCATACATACGAATTAAATATGACTTGACATCATCAATCATTGTTATGACCACAGCATCCTCATAAATATTAGAAAAACAAAACGACACATAATCCAACTTGTAACGAGGATCAAGCACCACAGCAAGAAATATCAACTTATTAATCTTTTCAACTGAACTCCAATACTTGTCAAACTTTTTCTTCATATTTGAAGCCATAGTACATAGAATAGAGTTGGGATTTTGGCTCCATTTGATTAAAGTATATTGAATACCATAAAGTTCATGAAAACCAACATTAGAAGTCACATATCAAGAACCATTTATCTTTGTAGTGCATCATAAAACTTCTTCAAAAACTTAATAAACACCTTAACATTTGCCCAATCATCGGCAGATGGTGGCCCCAATCTTTTATTTCCATGGTCATCTTCCGCAAAATAAGCAACAAAATCAGACTCCTCTTTCTCTTCCACTAAAATCTTAAAAGCTTTTTCAAATTTCATTGCATGGTCAAACATTAAGGAGCTGTTTGGGGCAAGGGTTATAATAACCTGTGTTATAATAATCTGTGGAGTACTATGCACACCAAACGCATACTATTATAACCCCAGACAACTCTGCATTTTAAACAATATTATATTATTTCACATATTGTTATAACTCACAGACTATTATAACCCATGTTATTATAACCCACTCAGTGCCCCAAACAGCCCCTAAATAAGTAGAATTCCACCTAGTTGAAACATCTAAACAAACAAGAGCTTTACACTGAATTTTCTCTTGTTTCACACAAGCTTTAAATTTTTCCAATCTCTTAGGTGATGATCGAACATATCTTACTGCATTACGGACACTAGCAATGGAGTCATGCATATCTTTCAACCCATCATTGACAATCAAGTTAATTATGTGAGCACAACACCTCACGTGTAATAGTTCTCCATCTAAGACAACAGATTTCCAACTTTTGAGTCTTCTCTGAATATAAGCAATAGCCACATCATTGGAACTTGCATTATCAACAGTGATGGAAAAAAATTTGTCGATCCCCCATTCCAACAAACAACTCTCAATCACCTTGCCAATAGTCTCTCCCTTATGATTAGCAACTTGACAAAAGTTTAAAATCTTTTTATGCAAATTCCATTCATAATCAATGAAGTGTGCAGTGAGTACCATATAGTTAACATTCTGTAATGAAGTCCAAGTATCTGTTGTAAGACAAACTGTTAGGCCACCGATTGTTAACACGTATGCTAGGAGGGGTAGATTAGGAAATGCACTTCCTCCTTAGGTGTTAACTTAATATATATCTGTTTTGGGCTGGTGTTAGGGGTTTATCGTTTTGTTTTGTGTGAGAGATAGGAATTCTAGGAGAGACCGCCTTCTCGAACTGGCGAAACCCGTGTAACCCTGGTTTGTGAGTAAATAAAGGAATTACAGTTTCTGTACGCTTGTTGTAAGTGAATACCTTACAATTTGGTATCAGAGCCTTAATCCTGGGGAAAATTGGAAAGATGGCGCAGAGACGGATAGAGGAGAGGTTGGAGGAGTCTGAAAGAAATGTGGAAGCGGTGAGGGAGGAGTTGCAGAAGATACCGGATTTGGAGAAATCAATGACAGACATGGTGAAGAATATTGAGAGGTTGTATATTCAAATGGAAGGACAACATGTTATTAATGAAGACAATCACAAAGCGCTGGCGACCCTGTTAACGGATGTGTCGCGAAGTCGGTTGGGGTTGGTATCAGAGAGAAAACCGCGAGAAGAAGAAGCGGAGTCTTCGAGCAAACGAAACATCCATAATGAAGAAACGACGATTGAACAAGGCGGACAGGGGATTACGAAATTCAAAAAGGTTGAAATGCCGGAGTTTACCGGAGAGGGGCCAGATGCTTGGATATTCCGTGCAGAGAGATATTTTGATATTCATCAACTAACGGACGCGGAGAAATTGACCGTGGCTGCCGTGAGTTTTAGCGAATTGGCCGTAACGTGGTACCGATGGGAAGAAGGGAGAAACCCATTTATGAGTTGGCAGGACTTACGAGTGAGGGTCTTGGATCGATTCCGACCATCCCAGGAGGGATCTTTGTGTGCGAGATTTCTGGCCGTCCGGCAAGAAAGTTCGGTGGCGGAATTCCGGCAACGATTTGAAGCTTCGGCGGCGCCTCTACTGCATTTGACCGAAGAAGTTCTCGAAAGCTCTTTTCTGAATGGGTTGGATCCGGATGTACGGGCCGAAGTCTTGTGTTATGAACCGGTGGGCCTGGAGCAAATTATGAAGGCGGCCCAAAGAATAGAGGATAAAAATAGCGCTCTCCAAGTAAGAGCAACGCACGGCCCAAAACCAAAATTGCTCAATTTAAATGGGCAAGGCCCAACTAAGCCCGTGATAGCCAACCCGATTCGTACTATAACACTCGCTGGCCAAAATTATCCTCGAAGAGAAGCTCCTTTCACTTATAACCCAAACCCACGAAGAGAGGTAGCCTTTAAACGCCTCACTGACGCTGAACTACAAGCGCGAAGAGAAAAAGGGCTTTGTTACCGTTGTGATGAAAAGTACACAGTCGGGCATAAGTGCAAGAGCAAGGAGATGAGGGTGCTGTTGGTGAATGACGAGCTGGAAGACGATATAGAGCTGGGAAACCCGGGGATCGCTGAAGAAAGTTCTGACGACTGTGTAGGAGATGCGGCCGAGCTGTCACTGAACACCGTGATCGGTTTTTCCGCTCCAGGTACGCTAAAATTAAGGGGAAAGATAGGGGAAGAGGATGTAGTGGTGTTAATTGACTGTGGAGCGACCCATAATTTTGTGTCGAGACAATTGGTGGAGAAGCTGAGAATTCCAGTGACCGAAACAACAAATTATGGAATCATTATGGGCATCGGAACAGCAGTGAAGGGTCGGGGAATTTGTAAGGGCGTGTCTATTACACTGACCAACATCTCTGTAGTAGAAAATTTTCTACCAATTGAACTGGGAAACGTTGATTTGATCCTAGGAATGCAATGGTTAAGCACTCTTGGAGTAACTGAGGTGAATTGGAAGGCACTGACTTTGACAATTCGAAATGGGGAATCGATAGTGGTATTGAAGGGAGATCCATCGCTTACTCGGGCTGTTGTATCCTTGAAATGTTTATCTCGTTCGTGGGAAAGGAACGATCAAGGGTTCCTGGTTGAGATGCGAGCTATCACTACTGCGGATGTGCCTGAAAATATGGAGATGGAAGCTGTTCCCCCACCTGCGTGGCCGTTGGAAATTGAAAGGATGATCACGGATTACCGAGACATCTTCCAAGTTCCTTCACAACTTCCCCCGCAGCGGGAATTTGACCATCGGATTCATCTAAAGGAAGGACAAGGACCGGTGAACGTAAGACCGTACAGGTACCCACATATACAAAAGACTGAGGTTGAGAAATTGGTCCACGAGATGCTTATGGCAGGGGTGATCAAGCCCAGCACTAGCCCTTTCTCCAGTCCGGTACTATTAGTCAGGAAAAAAGATGGCAGTTGGAGATTTTGTGTTGACTATAGGGCTCTCAACGATGTGACCATACCTGACAAGTTTCCTATACCGGTTATTGAAGAATTGTTGGACGAGTTGCAGGGATCCACAATCTATTCGAAGTTGGATTTAAGGTCGGGATATCACCAAATTCGTGTAGCCGAAGAAGATGTTCACAAAACGGCCTTTCGAACTCATGAAGGCCATTACGAGTTTCTAGTGATGCCGTTTGGACTCACTAATGCACCTTCTACCTTCCAAGCCTTGATGAATCGAGTATTTCGGCCGTTCTTACGTAGATGCGTTCTTGTTTTCTTTGATGATATTTTGATATATAGTCCTGACATGGAATCTCATGTGCATCATCTGGGAATGGTATTGAATGTGTTGCGAGAGAATTCGCTGTATGCGAACTTGAAAAAATGCTGTTTTGTGCAAGATAGAATTGAGTACTTAGGCCATTGGGTCTCAACCGCAGGGGTAGAAGCTGACCCTGAAAAGGTTCGAGCCATGATGGAATGGCCACGACCCCAGAATGTAAGAGAATTGAGGGGGTTTCTTGGGCTAACAGGATATTATCGACGATTTGTCGAAGGATATGGTAACACTGCGTATCCTCTTACACAACTACTTCGAAGGGATGCCTTTGAGTGGACGACAATGGCTACCGAAGCGTTTGAGAGACTTAAACGAGCCATGGTTACTCTGCCCGTACTAGCTCTACCAGATTTTAGTCTTCCTTTCGTTATTGAGTCTGATGCATCGGGTACAGGATTAGGAGCGGTCTTGACTCAACAAGGGCGACCGATTGCTTATTTTAGCCGTACTTTATCAGCCAGAGCGCAGGCGAAACCTATTTATGAGCGCGAATTGATGGCAATTGTAATGGCAATTCAAAAATGGCGACCGTACTTGTTGGGGCAACGGTTTATTGTTCGAACTGATCAGCAATCCTTGAGAAATTTGGTGGAGCAACGGGAAATCCAACCTGAATACCAAAGATGGGTATCCAAACTGTTAGGATACAATTTTGAAATTCAGTATCATCCAGGGGTGGAAAACAAGATTGCAGACGCCTTGTCTCGAATGCCACCTACAGTTCACTTGGCTAATCTTACTGCTCCTACAATTCTCGATGTGGCCATTGTACAGAAGGAAGTGGAAGAAGACCCATATTTGGTCAAAATCAGGACTGACTTGGAAGAGGATGAAAATAGTCATCCCAAGTTTTCCGTTCGCCAAGGTAAATTGTTGTACAAAGGGCGTCTGGTTTTGTCTGCAAATTCCAACCTAATTCCCATGATTCTCCATACTTATCACGATTCCGTAGTGGGAGGGCATTCAGGATTCCTGAGAACTTACAAACGCCTAACGGGAGAACTTTATTGGCAAGGAATGAAGACGGTGGCAAAGAAATATGTGGAAGAGTGTATAATTTGCCAAAAAATAAATCATTAGCAATGTCTCCTGCTGGACTTCTACAGCCCCTGCCAATCCCTGATAGAATTTGGGAGGACATATCGATGGACTTTGTAGAGGGATTGCCTCGATCTTATGGGATGGACACGGTATTTGTGGTAGTGGACCGATTAAGTAAGTATGCCCATTTCATACCGCTATCACATCCTTATACTGCTAAGTCAGTGGCTGCCGTTTTTGTTAAAGAAATTGTCCGGTTACATGGATTTCCACGCTCGATTGTGTCAGATAGAGACAAAATTTTTGTTAGCCATTTTTGGGCTGAATCGTTCCGCACTCAGGGCACCCAACTTCGTCGAAGTACAGCTTATCATCCACAATCTGATGGTCAAACGAAGGTCGTAAATAAATGTTTGGAGACATATCTACGATGTTTTTGCGGAGAAAAACCGAAACAATGGTCCCAGTGGCTATCATGGGCTGAATACTGGTACAACACGACGTTCCACAGTTCTTTGAACACTACGCCATTTCAAATAGTCTATGGGCGCGATCCCCCACCTCTTCTTTTCTATGGTGATCAACGGACCTCGAATGCGACTTTGGATCAACAGTTGCAAGATCGAGACAGGGTGCTAACCAATCTCAAGGGTCAATTGGAGCTGGCGCAAAACCGAATGAAAAAATTTGCGGACAACCATCGACGTGAGCTGCAATTTGAGGACAGCGATTGGGTATTTTTTAAGGTACGCCCATATAGACAAATAACTCTGGCCAAGAAACGCAACAAGAAATTGTCTCCAAAATTTTTTGGCCCATATCAGATCTTGGAGCGTGTTGGTAAGGTCGCATATCGTCTGGATCTACCTCCGGAAAGCACCATCCATCCTGTCTTCCATATTTCACAATTGAAAAAAGCAATAGGTGTGACCGACGAAGTCCAGCAGACGCCTCCAATCCTATCGGAGGATTTTGAGTGGATGGCGGTTCCTGAAGATATCATGGCTACACAGACTAATCCACACACTCAGGAACTCGAGTTATTAGTTCAATGGCAGGGTTTACCCGAACATGAAGCAACTTGGGAAACGGTTGACACTATTTGCAATCAATTTCCTTCATTCCACCTTGAGGACAAGGTGGATCTGGAACGGGGGGGTATTGTTAGGCCACCGATTGTTAACACGTATGCTAGGAGGGGTAGATTAGGAAATGCACTTCCTCCTTAGGTGTTAACTTAATATATATCTGTTTTGGGCTGGTGTTAGGGGTTTATCGTTTTGTTTTGTGTGAGAGATAGGAATTCTAGGAGAGACCGCCTTCTCGAACTGGCGAAACCCGTGTAACCCTGGTTTGTGAGTAAATAAAGGAATTACAGTTTCTGTACGCTTGTTGTAAGTGAATACCTTACACAAACCCTTTGAGAGTTTTTACATAAAAATGATTTCAACTGCTTTTTCTCTTCAAGATAAAGTTGAAACACATCTCTAGCAATTGTTACTCTTGATGGAAGGTCAAACTTAGGACATGAAATACTACAAAAGTGTCTAAAACCCTCATTCTCTACGAATCTGAAAGGTAACTCATCAATAATTATCATTTTAGCACATGTTGTTCTACATGCCTGTTGACTAATAACGTAGTCACGAAGTTACTAGCATTTCCTCCTTTTCCATCATTAGAAGGGACAATAGTTAAGGTGGTTTGTCATTTTTCTTGTTCTCTATATGGATATTTTTTACACTGATTTTTTAAGTGCTTCCATAAAGTGCTAGTCCCACAACTATTAGTGTCACAAGCATAATCCTTATCACAATAATTGCACTTGCACCTAGCTCCATCGTTAGCACTCACTTCTATTTTTGTGAAATGGTCCCAAACAGAAGAGGTTGGTTTACTGGGCCTTTTTTTCCTAGACTTTGGAGGTAAAGTTGGTTTAGGAATTTGGCTAGGATTGGAAGGAGGAGTTTCATCATTACATCCTGATCCTGATCCACTAGTATTTGCATTACCACTATTGTTGTCCATCTATAAAATAAATTAAACTAAAATAAATAACAACAAATTTACAACCTATGAATCAGAAAATCAAAAATCCCAAGTATATAACTATATATAAAGCCATAAACTATATATAGATAACAAGCCTTTTTACATTTAACTATGAAAACAAAAATTTAAAGAGACATACTATATGCATAAAGTCATAAAACAGTGAACAAAATGTGTATAAAGTCATCAAACAACAAACTCTTTGACCGTGTATGTTCCACTACGTTATAGGTCAAAGTGTGCCTAATGAAAGTAAAATGCATTACAATGATGTGAGTACTAAAATTCTTAAAAGTACCCCAATCAACTCGTCAATATCAAAATATATAAATTTATTTTATCTAAGCTGTTTTCCCACAATTTGCTATATATTTATATGTCAATTTGTTCGAAGTTGTATATAATCAAAGCAAGATATCTAAAGTCTTGATTGGAAGCCAAGCTTGCATAAGCACTAATAAGCTCCATACAAGAAGGGTGGGACAAATTACTCACAATGAAGTTGGATATGAGTGATTCTTCCGAGTCCGACTCCGTGGTGACGGCTTTGAAAGAGCCTAACTATGCTACAATATAGAAACAATAGAAAAAATTTATATATAACCATATCTAAAAAAAACAGGTTCAAATTTTCAAAATAGAAACAATGGAAACAAAATTCTAATTTCATGAACCTACATCTAAAAAAATAGAAGGAAATAAATATGAGATTTTGTGAGATTGGCGACCAAGCAAGCTCTGTTACCTTCAGATCTGAGAACGTTGACTACTGCGTACGAGGCGTGACCGCGTGAGACTTGAGTGGCTTATCAAGGATTCAAGGGGCAAAGGCAAACTGCTACTGCTTGGTAGGGTTTCTTTTCTATTTTATTTATATATATATTTGAAAACACACTAAAGTTCGGTTCGGTTCGGGTTGAACCAAGCCAAAAATTGGTCAACCCGAGAACCGAACCGAATTTTCGGTTCTCCTTAAAAAAAACCCAACCCAACCCAAAAAAAATTCTAACCCAACCCAACCCTTACGATTTGGGTTGGGTAGTCTGGGTTCATCAGGTTATCGGTTTATTTGTACACCCCTACTGATATATTACCCAAGAGAGGGAATGATAATAAGGGAAACTCCCAACAATTCGAGAGGCTGGTTCTCTCCTACAGACCAGAATATCCACAAAATTCCTAACCAAAAAGCCTGAGGTACAGACACTGCACTAATACCTCACTCCCTAGCTCCCCTCCGTACACCAGAGCTCTCATTCTCCCGTGGTCCTCAATCCCTTACTAACAATTACCTTCCTACCCCTTCTTTCATATTTCTTAATAATCGGAGGCCTTACAATACCCCTGGGATTCACTGCCACCTTGTCCTCAAGGTGAAGTTAGGGTGCTGTTGGTTGATGCCATGATAAGATTCCCATGTAGCTTCACTGTTGTGGCGGTTCTTCCACTGAATGAGACATTCCCATTCCTTAGTTTCTCCATTCCAGCGTACTCTCAACACATCTTCAGGCTCTTCAATCCATTCATATTCATCAGAAAATAAAGGAGCAATCGCTTGGATGGTCGTGTGTGGTCCTACTGCTCTCTTCAGTTGAGAAATGTGGAAAACAAGGTGGATAGACGCTAAGAGGGGTAACTTCAGTTTATAAGCTACTTTGTCTACTCGTTTGAGAACTTCATAGGGTCCATAGAATTTGGGGGATAGTTTTTCACATCTCCGTTGAGCCACTGACCTTTGCATGTATGGTCGTAATTTCAAGTAGACCATGTCTCCTTCATTGAATTCCAATTCCCTCCGATGCCTATCTGCTTGTTTTTTCATCCGGTCTTATGCGAGTCTCAATTACTCTTTAAGAGCCAGCAATGCAACATCACGATCCATCAGTTGTTGTTCCAATGTGCTATTCGTTGTTTTTTCCTCACCATAGGATGTCAAGGGTGGCAGTTGTCGACCATAAACAACATTAAAAGGGGTTATATTCAAGGATACATGGAAGTTGGTGTTGTACCAGTATTCTACCCAACAAATCTATTGTTACCATTTCTTCGGCTGCTCATTGCAAAAACACCTTAAAAAAGTCTCTAAGCATTTGTTGACTCTTTTTGTCTGTTGGGGATGGAATGTTGTGCTCTTGTTCAGCTGAGTGCCCTGTATCTGAAATAGTTCACTCAAAAAATTACTCATGAAAATTACATCCCAATCGGATATAATGGATTTGGGAAACCCATGTAGACAAACTATCTCTTTGATGAATCGTATCGCTACCTCCTTAGCAGAGAAAGGGTGCTTTAGAGTCAAGAAATGAGCGTATTTTCTTAGTCAATCAACCACCATGAGGATTGAATCCACTCCATGAGATTTAGGTAATCCTTCCATAAAGTCCATGCTAATTTCTTTCTAGATTCGATCAAGGATCGGAAGGGGTTGGGACACTGCTTTGGTTTTGTTTCTTTGACATATCACGCATTTTTCCACATAATCTTTCACATCCTTTTTAATGCCTTCCAATATAGTTCTCCTGTCAATCTCTTGTAGGTTCTTAGGAACCTGGGTTGACCTCCCATTATAGAATCATGGAAAAGTTGCAAAATCGAGGGAATTAGAGCAGAGTTGCTAGATAGGACTAACCTATCCTTGTAGCGCAATTGACTCTGGAACAGAGAGAACTTTGGGTGGGTCATTGGATCCTCCTGTAATTCGCCGATAACCTTTTGTAATTCACTATCTATTGCTACCTCCTTCAAGATCATGTCCACATTGACAATGGTTGGCGTTGTGATTGTCGGGCGTTCTCCCACGGAAGTTACTCTTGACCGGGCATCTACGGCTTTATTCTACAATCCCAGATTAAATCTGATTTCAAAATCATAACCCAACAGCTTGATCAACCACTTTTGGTACTCGGGTTGGACTTCCCTCTGCTCTAACAAACTTTTTAGCGCTCTCTGATCAGTCAACATCGTGAATTTCTGCCCCAAGAGGTAATGTTGCCACTTTTGCACGACAAACACAATTGCCATTAGCTCCCACTCATAAATGGGTTTCAATCTTGCTCATTCGGATAAAGTCTGACTGAAGTAAGCAATAGGCCTCTTTTTTTTAGTCAGAACAGCCCTCAACCCTGTACCTGAAGCATCGGTTTCTATGACGAAGGGGATTGAGAAATCTATAAGAGTCGGTACTGGAATAGTAGTCATTGCTGTTTTGAGTTGTTGGAAGGCATCTTTTGCTTCTTGAGACCAGTGGAATGAATCTTTCTTAAGTAGTTGATGTAATGGAGCAGTTATGGAGCCGTAGTTCAGCAAGAACCTTTTGTAGTACCCAGTAAGACCCAAGAACCCCCAATTTTTTTAAGGAG
This sequence comes from Trichosanthes truncata, assembly GCA_033996785.1. Classification (NCBI taxonomy): domain Eukaryota; kingdom Viridiplantae; phylum Streptophyta; class Magnoliopsida; order Cucurbitales; family Cucurbitaceae; genus Trichosanthes; species Trichosanthes truncata. The sequence continues at coordinate 92,192,477 of JAWPNB010000003.1, forward strand.
CGAGGTTGTGGCCAATTCAACATGGCTTTAATCTTCCCTACGTCTGCCTCAACCCCGTTCGCGGTAACCCAGTGTCCAAAATATTCAACTCTATTCTGAGCGAAGGTACATTTCTTCCCATTAAAGATGAGCTTGTTGTCACATAGCACATTGAACACATTTCTAGATGCTTCATATGAGTCTCAAAGTCAGGACTATATATAAGGATATCGTCAAAGAAGGCGAGTAGGCATCTCCTTAAGAATGGCCGAAAGACTTGATTCATCAACGATTGGAATGTCGCCGGTTCATTGGTGAGAACGAATGGCATCACCAGAAACTCGTAATGGCCTTCATGTGTGCAGAAGGCTGTCTTGGCCACATCATCTTGATTCATTCTAATATGATGATACCCTGACTTTAAATCCAGCTTGGAGAATACTGTCGAGCCATGAAGTTCATCCAAGAGTTCCTCTATCATTGGAATCAGAAATTTATTGGGTAAGGTCACCTGATTAAGAGCTCTGTAATCAACATAGAATCTCCACCCCCCATCCTTTTTTTTAACAAGAAGCACAGGGTTGGAGAAGGGACTTATACTCGGTCGGATAATTCCTGAAGTGAGCATCTCGGTTATCAATCTCTCAATCTCATCCTTCTACGTGTGTGCATACTTATACAACCTGACATTAATCAGTAATCCTTCAGCCATTCTGAAAATATCCGGATAAGCTGCTATCATTTTACTCACTTCATACGAAAGGTTATTTGGAATTTCAGACTCACTCTGTTCTGCTTCCTCTTCAGACGCTTCTAGCGAGAGATCTTGAAGCTCCACCAGGAACCCTTGATTAGTATCACTCCAGTTCTTTGTCATCATCTTCAGCAAGACTTGGGCTTTTGTTAAAGAAGAATCCCCCTTGAGAGTAACTTGGCCCTTTCCTAATGCAAACGTCATGGTCAGCTCATTCCAGTTGATCTCCATGATTCCTAACATTCTTAACTAGAGCATGCCAAGTATAACATATACCCCTCCCAGCTCAAAAGGTCACATATCCTCCTGAATCGTGATCTCTAGAAGGTGGATCATGACCTCTTTGCATATTCCTTGGCCCTCGGCAGTCATGCCATTACCCAACACTATTCCATTGTTCAACGTGTTTGTGCGTGGGAGTTCCAGCTCATCAGCCAATTGTTTCGAGATGAAATTATGCGTGGCACCACAGTTGATCAACACTACCACGTCTTTTGATCCTACCTTGCCACATATCTACATGCTTCCAGGGTCGAAAATCCAATCACGGATTTTAATTCGAGTTCCACATAATCTACTTCAAGTGCCTCTGCTAGCACCCATTCTTCTTCAAGCTCAAGTTCTTCTTGCTTGATTTCAATGTCTTTGAAATCACTCTCCCACATTACTCGGAACTCGCGTAGCTCAATTTTCTTGCAATAGTGGTCCTTGGTGTATTTTTCATCACAACGGAAGCACAGTCCTTTCTCACGTTTGGCTTGGAATTCGGCATCGGTTAATCTTCGAGGCAATGGTCCTTTGCGAATAGGGTTTCCCTTATTTGGTATTCACAACGTTTCATTGGGCCTACTGTTACTCTTCTAGGCATTGGGCTCTTGGAGTTTACTCTCATGGCTTTGGCCCGTTTTACCAATCTCGCTCATTGGGCCCAAATAGGCTTCGTTTTCTGCTAACTTCAGGGCCATCTCTCGATCCTCAATCAATTAGGCATGCTTCATAATATCCTCCAACCAACGTGGTTGCTTACTGATAACTGTTTCCCTAATTGACGGAATCAAGCCGTTAAGGAATGTGTTCTCCATGAAGTCCTCTGCCATCTTCGGTAACGGTCATAAGATTCAAATTTTGCCCGAAATTCCATGATGGTGCCATCTTGCTTGATGGCCAAGAAACGAGCACATAGACTCCCTTCTTGAGATGGTTTATATCTATCAAACCTTTCTCTCAAATCCTCCCAGGATATGATTTTCTTGCGATTGTTCATCCAACGATACCAATCTATTACCGTGGGTTCGAAACTGACGATGGAAACGTTGATTTTCTCAATATCACTCATCTGATGTACCTCAAAATACGTCTTTGCTCGCACTAACCAAGCATCTAGGTTCGTCCCTGAGAAGACAGGCATTTCCAGCTTCTTGAACTTGCTATGGTCAGTGTTTAACTCCCCTTTCTTACTCTAGGATGACTCTGCTTCTTCCATGTTCACATTGACGGTAGTTTCATCCTGTTGTTTTGCTTTGGTTCCACTAATTTCAGTATTACTAGAGATTTTCCTGCCCAATGACCCTTCTGCTATCATCAGAACCAAGGCCTTTTGATTTTCACGCATATCAATTGCTACCTTTTCCCAACCTTTTTCCAATGATTTCTCAAATGTTCTTAATGGTTTCCCTCATTTTGGAGATTTCCTTCGTTGCTCCAGAAAGCCTTTCCTCCATGGTCATCTTGCGTGTTCTCACCAGGACGAACCTGACTCTGATACCAATTTGTTAGGTATCCGTTAATCTCAAACTGCAATGATAACTCTGAAAGATACAAATAACAAACACAACATAAATTGAATGGAAACCAACCCTCCAATATGGATAGTTCTTCAATATGGAGGGGGTTTATTAATCGATATATTACCCAAGAGAGGGAATGATAACAAGGGAAACTCTCAGCAATTTGAGAGGCTGGTTCTCTCCTATAGTCCAGAATGTCCACAAAATTGATAACCAAAAAGCCTAAGGTACAGACACCGCACTAATACCACACCCCCCGCTCCCCTCCGTACGCACGAGCTCTCATTCTCCTATGGTCCCCAATCCCTTATTAACAATTACCTTCCTGCCCCTTCTTTCATATTTCTTAATAATCGGAGGCCTTACAGGAAGATTGGATTTTGTTGACTGCAATGAGGAGGGAGATGAGGACTTGAGAAAGGAAGAAATAAGACAAACATGGTTGTGGGGTTAGGAGGATTTGGAGAATGAGAAATGAGAGCTACTACAATATTTGATTTGTAAATCTGAGATGCGGTCTGCTTTGTGGGGGTGGGGGTTGTGAGTGATACGGTCTGTTTTGTGGGGGTGGGGGTTGTGAGTGATACGACCAAGATGAAAGGGGCCTATGCAATCCCAACCAAACTATTGAAAAGAAAACTCAAAGGCTTGCAAAACAAGGCTTGAGACAAGATCACAAGATGAGGATAGCAATTGTTCTCTATCATCTCGATACTGGGATGACTTTTTCCCCTTTTTTCATTCGTTTATTTGTCTTAGTTAAAATCCATGATGATGCTTTAAATTTCTATCCAGATATAGTTTCATCCCCATCTCAACTTTTGTTGTGTAAAATGCAATATCGCAACTGTACGGGTCAAATTTTAATATAGTGAATGAGTGTTCGAGTATTGTTCATAGGATTGGTTTTCTAGTTCACTTAAGTACCATAAATATTCACCCAATTGTATTTAGAGAAAGAAATAGCAAGATAGGAATCAAAATTAAAATAAAGCGATAAATATAGAGACAAATCAAGAGAGATATATCTTAGGGAATTGATTTCACCAATTAGACCAATGAATCAATTAATTAAACAACAAAGATTGATCATGCAAATATTCTATAGGTCTAGAAGTTGTAAATTATGAATGACCCTTTCGAAGGCAACAATTCTCATGCAAAATTATCAAACCTACATTCATGCTGATTTTAATAACATGCATGGCATTAAGTTGTCAGAACTACCCTTAATTATGCAATTAAGGTCTAATCTAAACTACTCTTTCTCAAGTGTAAATTCAGATCAACAAAGCAAATAATCAATGACCAAAAGATTATAGGCATGAGAGTACATAAAAGCATGAATGGAAGAAAAGCAATCAATCTAAGCATTTAATTAATCAAAATATTAAATCTAACATCTACATCAAACCCTAAGACAAAAGAGTTTAGTCACTCATGTTCACTATTACAAACCCTAAACTCAACAACAATTCCATAATAAAAAATTACAAAATAAAGGAAAAGAAAGATAGAACTAATGTCGCATGTCGATCTCCCATCTCCATTGCGATCTCCACGAACTCGAGCTTCAAATATCTCTCTCATACTCCACCAAGTTCCTCTAACTCTCCAAATAGTGTAGAAATCGAAAATAGGGTTTTGTCTCTCCAAATGGGCTCCCCTTTTCCGCAAGCACAATGTTGTATCTAGAAAAACGGGGTAGCGTCGAGATGTTAGGGACAACATCGAGATGCTGTACCCTAATGCGCGTGTTTAAGATGGAAAATTGATGCAGCGTCTTGAAAGCTCAACAAAGGCGTGCACGTGTTTTCAATCTAACGAAACTTCATATTCGTAGCGTCTCGACGTTCTAAAGGCATTGAGAAGCTACCTATGCAGGTTTAAACACTTTGAATGACTACATTTTGGGTTTCTTGACGCTCATAGGGCATTGAGATGCCGTGCCCTTGGATTTATTGGCTCAATTTACATCCTCTCTTTCATTTGATTGCTCCAATTGATGCCAAATTAGTTCCTTTTTCACCATAAAATTCCTAAAAGCTCAGTCTTGCTCCAAATGCTCGAAATCTACAAAATAACCAAATATAATCGTAAAAAGCTACAAAACTAACAATAACTAAAACCTAAGAATAGTACATTTTGTGTGCTATCACTTGGTTGCCAAAATATTAACTTCTTTTGCAAGAAATGTTAGAGAGAGATAACCAAGCAAACTTGAAAACCTATTATTGTTTAGCAATACCTTCTCTCTCTCTCTCTCTCTCTCTCTCTCTCTCTCTCTCTCTCTCTCTCTCTCTTCGTGGTGGGAATGGGGTTGGGGTGTGGGAAAACTTCCTATGTTGCATGAAATTTTGAGCTTCTTTTTTTTTTTTTTTTTTTTTTTTTTTTGTCAATTGCCATTTTTACCATTTATACCATTTATACGACATGCCTTTTTCCAATCTCTTGTTCCATTTGATTAAAGTGGCATTTGAATACCTGGGAGGATGAGATTATTTTTCTATCTTCATCCTTGAACACTACCCCACTTCACCAGGTGAAGCTGAGGCCATTCTTGTAAAAGCCCAAGCAACAGCCAAAGGACTTGCTCTTGTGTCACTGGCCCTCAAAGACAGTGGAGGTGTCGAGGTGAGGTTCTTATCCTCATGCTTTAGCTTTTAATACATTGGTGCTTTGGATTCTCAGTTTGTGCCTAAATCAGAACCAACATGATCAAACGAGATCACTTTTTGAACTTCAATGGACAATCACGATTAATTTGCATGTTGAAACTTCAGGTGGTGATGATGCCTTTTGGCTTCCTTTTAGTTAGATCTTATATATATTTTTTCTATTACCATGGTATTGGTTTGAACCCCACTAAACCATGGGAAAACTTGCAAGCACTGGGACACACTAAGAGTTTTCTTTTATTAAACTTTCCATCTCGAAGATTGACACTAGGGCTAGGACCTGGATATAAACGTAACCAACCCCCAAAGACCACGACCAATGAGGCCACCCCTGGGGGGGAATAGTGAAAAGTGAAAGCTACATGTAATTTTTTCCCCTGATCGCAACTCTTGTTAAAATCGAACTTTTGAGCTCTGATTTTAAAATTATCATCCTTATTTTTATTTAAATCACTGAACTTATTATGTACATATATATTGAGAGCATGTGTGGTACCCTAATTCTCCCCTTTCTGATTAGCAAGTAATTAGTTTAGGAGATAGCCCTGTTTCTCTTGTAATGTTGAAATCTGCAATGATACCCTCCAGTGTTAAACTGTTAAACTATCAGACTTTTTTAGAGTATTACAACACAAACACGGGGTGGGGTTTAAACCTATGACCTCGAGGTAGAAATGAAAAAATTATGTGGGAAAGATTAGGCAAGTTTTCATATTTGGAACATCAAGTTAAATTTCTAAGAGATTCCAAACCAACCCCCCCCACAAAAGAAAAAAAAAAAAGGAAAAGAGAACGGTAATAATGTATTGTTCCGATTTCCTACAATGGAAGATGTATTAGTAACAATGGTGCTCTAATTATTTATAATAGTTGCTTCCCCCCATTCCTTCACAGTTTTCCGCAACGTAGTTTTGTTATTTGCTTAGATTATTAATAATAGAATGCTTGATGTATTAAATTTGAATTCCTTATAATGACATGTGGCTAAATATTTCTTCCCTTTCGAATATTTAACTTTTCCATTTTTTTAATGTTATGCAAACCTTCAGTTGATAACTGTAGAATACGTACCAATGCTTTTTTTTTTTTTTCCTGGTTGTAGTATTCCTTCTCTTCATTGTGTAATTTTTATAATTTTTTTGAGTTCAATAAACAAGGTGGAGGGATTTGAACCTCAACCTTTAAGGGGAAGTAATGTATTGAGCAATACTCGAGACGTTTTTTTTCTTTGTAATGCCTATATTGCATGCAGTGGTTCATTGTGAAGATCAAATTATCAAGTGATTGCTTATGGCATGCATAACTGAAGTATCTCTGGGTTATTGACAGGCTGCTAGTTTGAGAATCGCTGAGCAATATATACAAGCCTTCAGTAATATTGCCAAAGAGGTGAAGTTTGGGCTTGTAATGATTTATTTGACTGTACACCATTCATAATAGGGTCTTAATTCTTATCTTGAATTTCCTCTTCAGGGCACCACAATGTTGCTTCCTAGTTCAGCTGCCAATCCAGCTAACATGATGGCTCAAGCCCTTACTATTTACAAGAATCTCGTTGGCAATGTCTCGGGCGGTGAAGCCAGAACTAGTGGATTAAATGAAGGCATAAAGGAAAGCAATCTGGCAGCAGAAATCGGGGAAGAGAGCAACCAAACTGTTAGAGTTGTTGACGAAGTTCAAAATGGCAGCCCAAGATTTTCTCTACAGAGCCCCAAGAATGCGGAATGGTAAATGGATTTAACAGAATTAGTGAAGGGTTTCCTTTTTTCTGGCTGTGGGGTTCTTTTTGGGTGAGAGTAAACTGTACGTATACCAGAGGCCACTCCGAATTCATTCTCAATCCAATATTGTTTCTTATAAGTTTTCTCGTATGCTGTGGCTGTGGGCTTCCCTCAGATTCAATGGCGCAACAGCGGTTCATATTTCGTTAAGAATGACAGTAACTGTCTATCTCGACAAATTCAAATAAGATCACTGTTTCCGACTATAAATATTTTGAAAGCTATTCAATTCAACTTGCATATAAACGTCTTCTCCTTTTTTATAAGGTTAAATTACAAGTTTAGTTTCTCAATTTTTTAGTTTGTCTATTTGGTCTCTAAATTTTGAAAAATGTCTAATAGGTCTTTGAACTTTCAAGTTTTTGTCTAATAGATTTCTGAACTTTAAAAATGTCTAATAAGTCTCTGAACTTTTAATTTTGTGTCTAATTAGTCTTTGACATATTCAAAATCTTCAAAAATTAATAGATTTATTAGATATAAAATTGAATTTTATGTTTAATAGGATCTTAAACTTACAAATTTTTTTGTCTAGTAAGTTTATGAATTTTAAAAAATGTTAACTAGGTCAATGATATATTAGATACAAAATTAAAAATTCATGAGCCTATTGAACACAAAATTTAAAGTTTAAAGACTTATTAGACACATTTTAAAGTTTATGGACTAAATAGACATAAATCTAAAGCTTAGAGATCTATTAGACATTTTTTTTTTTAAAATTTAAAGACCAAATAGACACAAATTTGAAGTTCGGAGACTAAACTTGTAATTTAATATTTTAATGAACACTTCCCCTACCTTGTGAAATCAAATTAAAATGCAGTGACAAATTTCAAACAGGCAAATCAATCAATATTTCTTTATTTACTTTGAGGAACACTTTGATGTACTTAGATTTGTGCATCATATTTTACAATTTACCATTAATCAATTAAATTAATGGTAAAATATAATTGTTGTCTCTTAGTTTAAGGATAGAGTTCTATTTAGTCTTAAAAAACTGACGGTTTAACTTCTAACCTTTAGAAAATAGTTCAAAAGAAGAAAGATTTGATAGCTAACATGCTGATTATATTTGTTGACTTGGAAGATTATTCTGATTTTTTTTAAGCTTATGTGGCATTTCGCTCTTTTTTTACTTACCTTCTTCCTCATTTTTTTTCCTTCAATGAGCCTGCCACTAGCCCCTCTGCACCCATTGTTGCCGCCCCTTTCTCCATAGTCTGTTGATGTACTTCATATTGTAAACATATAGGATTAAAAGAAGGAGATTAAATGAAGGGTTATTTTAGACTTTTGGCAGATTCTGTTTGGGCTAGATCGACTTTTTTTTGCTATATTTGCAAATGGGATAAATAGGAGACACACTTGCAATTGAGCCAAACTTTTTTGCCATTGTTGCAACTCTCCCTTATATTTATGTAGAAATTCGGAGGTCTTAGGACGGATAGATTATTATGCACAATGGTTGCAATTGAAAATCTGCAAGTCCTAATTTCATTTGGGATGTAGGTTCAATCGCGTGTGTTTTCAAACTTAGGTGGAAATGAGTAGGGGGCGGTGATAGTGTGTGCGGAGGGTCCGGTCCATTATTTAAAATGTCGAGCGACATCTCAACATTACGAGATGACAAGGGATAAAATATCATTTTCCCAAGATGTTGAGAAAATGTGGAGATGTCGAGAAATATCAAGGAAATGTCGAGGAAATGTTGGAAAATTTTGGTAACCCTTACAATCTCTCTATCTCTAGGCCTCCCATCTCTCTCTTTCCACTACTTCTTTTCTCTCTCCCTTCTAACCTCTCCTGACATATAATTTTATAATTATATAGTTATTTTTTAAAGTTTAATACAATATCGTGAAATGGTGCATGCATCTACAAAGTGTTGTATTAAATTTTTTATATCTATCTTTGTGTAAAATTTTAATATTTAGGGCAAAATACACTTTTGGTCCCTGAGGTTTGAAGTTGATGTCTATTTGGTCCCTGAAGTTTCAAAAGCAACACTTTGGTCCCCAAGGTTTGAGAAATAGTTCTAAATGGTCCCTCAGCTTCTTTGACCGTTAGTTGACTAACGGAAAAAATGATGTGGTGGTTAAATGTATGACTGTATCAGTTGATTTGGCAAAATATTTTAATTTAATAATTTTTTTCGATGATTGGACTCGCTCTCGTCTTCTCTTCTCCTTCCTCTCCCGGAAAACCTTGCCCTCGTCGAAAGCTTTGTTGTTGCCATCGGTGAAAGCCCATAGACAATGAAGAAAGAGTTCCTAGCTATAAACTTAGTTTTTTTCTCAATAGAGCTTGGTTTTGGTTCTATTGATGATGTCCATGGCCAGTACTGTTTTCGTTGGAATGATTCGGTTGTTTTGGGACCTGGGTTTTGGAGAGAAGTGTTTGGACTTGAGATTATTACTTAGTGATTCTGTGTGATTTTTTTTCTTGCTGGGTGGATGTGGGTCCTCTGGTTGGAATCTTTGATTAACTTCTCAAAGCATATTGTTGTTCTGATTCTGAAAAGATGGAGAGCTTTCTAGGTTGATCTGAGAATGTCGGAATCTTCTTGTTTTTTTGTTCTTGTTTGAACTCTCTGTCTCTGTCTCTATCTCTCATTTTGGCTATTTTCTGACCCTGAACCTGGTGATGGATTCACTTAAAGAAAAGGGTGTCATCATTTTTCTTGTTCTAATGTTGGGTTCTGATTTGATTTTGATTTCTTAGCAATTGACAGACTCCGAACTCTGCAACAATCCAGCCACAATTTCGCCGGCGATTGTAATGTTAAAAAATCCGACCCAAAGGTGAATGACGACTTAAATTCGTTCTTCTGGCGCATTCCTCGTCAGAGGGCTACTTCTCCGGCGAGAAACATTCCAGATCTGGCATAACTTTTCAGATTGAATCGTTGAAGAACTCTTTCCTTCACATTATGGGCTTTCACCGGCATAGAAGATGAGGGCTCCGACAACAGTGACGATGACTGCTTCCGACGATGACGACGGCTAGATTCGCAGGAGATGAAAGAAAGGATGGAGAAGAGTTAGAGTCCAATCAACGAAAAAAATTATTAAATTAAAATAGTTTGCCAAATCAACTTATACAGTCATACATTTAATCACCACATCATTTTTTCCGTTAGTCAACTAACAGTCAAAGAAGCTGAGGGACCATTTAGAACTATTTCTCAAACCTTGGGGACCAAAGTGTTGCTTTTGAAACTTCAGGGACCAAATAGACATCAACTTCAAACCTCATGGACCAAAAATGTATTTTGCCCTAATATTTATGAATTTATTATATTTTTATAACCATTTGTAATTTATCAAGATTTGATATGTCTCTTAATCAAAGTTCAAATTCAAAATGTCGATGTTGACAGAAATGTCAAGATCCAATTTTATAGAAATGTAGGCATATATATAAATACTAAATTTGTAGTAAAAATGATGAATTATATCATCGTTAAGTTATAATTAAAGTCTCATTAATTAATTAAAATAAGTTTCATCAATTTTTCACGTTTTTAATGGTTTTTAATTTTTTTGAAATTTCCATCAACATTGACATTCATCATATAAATATTATTTATATTTTTAGATATATGATGATTATAAAGACCAATTATAGCCATAGTTAAAATCTCATTCACTAATTTAAATAATTTCCATCAATTTTCATGATTTTCATAATTTTTTCCAAAATTTCCGTCGATATCAAAATTTTCATCGACATTTTGGTAAAATCGAGACCTCGACATTTCTATCAACATCAACATTTTGAACCTATGGTAGTCTCGCCAGAGGTGAAAATGAGCAAAGGAGGAAGAAGGGTAAGGATAAAAAAGAGAGAAAAATACCGAATAAGTTAAAAAAAAATTAGAATAGCTTTTTACAAATTTAGTGAGTAAATTGCTATCTCATTAGTCAATTAACAAATCAGCTTTCCGTTAGTGTAACACCTTTTAGAACCATTTCTTAAGACTAAATTGTTAGTTTTTTAAACTTATGACCAAATAAAAACCTATCTTTAAACTCTACCAAAAGTGTACTTTACCTTGAAATTAATTAGATAAAAAGAAACAGCAGGACAATTTATCTTGGGTAAATCTCATCATCCGCTTTTTGAATAGTTTCTCCTAGAACCAGATCACCATAATCCTTCCATGTGTAAATAAATGATCTTCTATTTAGGTCTTGAATGAGGAGAAATTATTCGATGAGGCTATCACAACATAACTGACAGTTTTTCACTGTTAGATGTAGAGAGAGAAGTATCTCAAATTTAATCTAGTGGTTATTAGGGGCATGAAAATTATTGAATCATATCCAACGGTTATTATGAGGCAGCCACATTGTGACGGCCTCATTGAATAATTTGTCCTAAATGACAGGCAATGACAAAGTGTTAGGATTATTGGGAGTTCGACCAAAGTCCATTGGCTAAATAATAAGGGAGAAGATCATAGATATATAAGTGAGGACAATATCTCCATTGGAGTGAGGACAATATCTTCATTGGTATTGGGTAAAACCAAAAGCAAAGCCATGAGGGCTTATGCTCAAAGTGGACAATATCATACCAATGTGGAGATATGTCGAAGGTTGTTATCTCTAACAAGTGGTATCAGAGCCATGCCTCTGACTTAACAATGCCTCAGGTGCTGAACAAAGAAGTTATGAGCCTCGAAGACATAGTCACGGTGGAGATTATTAGCTTTACGAGCTTCAATCATACGACCATATGTTTTGATGATAACAAATTAAATTACTAATGATTTTAGTGTTTTAAAATGTCCACAATATAGAGCTCGAAAAGACGATTCCAACACATTTGAATCACTCAAATCATACATCAAATGGAAAAGTTATGGCCAAAAGAAAATTGAGAAAAACTGTTATTTTGCAATGACGCAGACGAATAACATTGTGACACGTGACCATTTTTAAAGACTGTTGGAACCATTTTTTATTTTTTTTAATCATTCTTTTACCATTTTCCTCCCAAATTTCCTCCACCCTTGATCTACTAAACCTAGATCCAATGGCTCAAATTTTACCTTAATTTTGAACCTTATTTAAACATCATTTTCCCTCTTTTTTCAAAATCTCTCATCTCTCAAATTTATTGAAAGGTTCTCTCCAATACTTCGTTGTTATCCATTCTTCAAAGTAGGGGCATATCCACCATGGGCTCCCTGAATTTAAAAAAGATTTTTTTTAAAAAAGGTGATTATTTTCTTTAAATGTGATTTGTTTATACAAAATATAAATAAACATGGATAAAAATATTTTTATTTTTTTGGTTCATTTTTTTTTAAAAGTAATCCCATAAAAAAACTTATAAATCTTATAATATAAGAAAAAAAAATCTTCTTATTATTTCAAGTTTCATTTTCTACCTTATATATTTATAAAAATTAGTTATATTTCTTATTGAACAATCTAATAACAAAATATATAAATGAAGATCAACATATATAAATGCTTCAAAAATTCTATTTATAGAATTGATCCTTTAACATAAAGTTTTGGTTTCACTATCGATGATGAATGTATTATGCGCTAAGGGGGCTCAAGGGCCTCATTTTCAAAATTTAAAATATAAGTACTATTTTTTTTATTATTTCAAGTTTCATTTTCTACCTTATATATTTATAAAAATTAGTTATATTTCTTATTGAACAAACTAAGAACAAAATATATAAATGAAGATCAACATATATAAATGCTTCAAAAATTCTATTTATAGAATGATCCTTTAACATAAAGTTTGGTTTCACTATCGATGATGAATGTATTATGCGCTAAGGGGGCTTGAGGGCCTCATTTTCAAAATTTTAAAATATAAGTACTATTTTTTTTTCCCTTTTCAAATTATGGATGTATATTCATAATATTCATAATGGGCAAGCCTCCTATCAGGAAAAAAAAAATTATGTATGTGTGTGTGTGTATATATATAGAGAGAGAGAGGCTAATTCATTCAAACCCTAATTTTTTAAAATTATTTTTATTAATATTTATATTGAAAAATATTTATTTGATAAGATAGCTAATGTTAGTCTTACCGCTTATATTGAGAAAAAAAATTCTTATGAAATGATTTTATAATATGAAAACTCATTACAGACAATTGCAATTTATTAAGTTAATAGTTAAGCTTTATTTATAAAAAATTTAGATTGCTTACGTATAGATTACTTCTACGAAATTTTAAATGAGCACCCCTATACACAAATCCTAACTTGATTAATTCTACTATATTTTAAATGAAGCACCTCCTAAACATAAATCCTGGATCCGCCATTGCTTTAAAGCTTCATTTTTATTATAATCTTTTTGTGAGGATTAGATAATTTTGAGTGCTTCAAACTTATGTATCTACTATTGTGAGAGTTGTTGGAATATAAATTTTGGCCAATCAGAAATTGTCATGTCATTAATTAAAATTAGTGACAAAATTATTTATTTAATTAGGGATTATTTAAATTTGCAAGTATCCATAAATTAAATTAAGTCAAATCCAAATATGCAATTGGGTTATATGAAATTTGGGCCAATTTTAGACAAAGCCCAAATGGGAGGCCCTAATCCAGCAAAGTCTAAGCCCAAGGTCAGCCAATCTCAGTCCAAAGGCCAGGCCCAAAGTCAACCATGCAGAGTCTAAAGGACATGACCCAAAGTCCACCAAGCCCAGTCCAACAGTCAGACCCAAGCCCACTTGGGGGCCTTGGGGAACTCTATAAATAGAGAGCTTCTTCTTCCATTTGAGGGGTTCAGAAGTTGAAATTCTCCAGAGAACTGATAATTCTCATTTATGAGGATTATTTAACCCTAAAACTAAGTTGTTCTTGCCATTTTTCATGCTTTATTGATTACCGAGCAAGTTAAAAATAGTGTTTATAAGATAAATTCATGCAAACTTGTGGGAATATGATAAAAGAAGGAATTAAGTAAAAAGATGCATGAAAGTTGGCTTAAGTTGAGTTTTTGTGCAGAATTGAAGAAGTGAAGACATTGCAAATGGAAATGCAATTGCATTCCCTTGGGAAGGCAAGGTGAAGAACAAGGAAGAAGAATGCAATTGCAATGCAAATTGCATTCTCTGGACTTATAAATCAAGTACGGAATTCGTGGAGATTCACCAAGATTCACGTGATTTGCTCGATTTATGGAGAAATTCCAGCTTCAATATCACGCCCAAAGTCTACCCAATAATCAAGGAGCCAAAGATGGAAGGAGGAGGCCTCGAATTCTCTTTAAAAAAGGAGGAAGGCCGAAGAAGGAGAGGAGGAATTTTTCTTTGGAGAATTCAATTTTCTGGGTTTATTTTTCTCTCGACAACAGCGACAATTAATTTCATTCTCTTTATTAGTTTTCGGTTTTCTGTTTTCCCTTGAAGAATTAATTCTCTTTTGTTTTAGCAATTCTTTCTTACAGTTTAGCTCAATGAATTTCTGAATTTAACTTTATTCAACGAGGAATTCAAGTTTCTGCACTTTATTTTCATGGGTTTTTCTGTTTGCCTTCAACACAGCAGCAAGCCAACAATTCATTTTCTGTTTTTTTTTTCTTTTTATTAGTTCATGATTTGGTTTACTCCTTAAATCCTGAAGTAAGATCTCTCCTCAACGAAGGTTTGAAGAGATTAAGATTCAAGTTTTTGAAAGAATTCTGAATCGATCGCATTAAGGGATTTTGGGTAGCACTTCACTGTTGAGTCCGTTGAGTTATTTTCTGGATTTTGCTTTGGTTAAGTTCTAAATCCTGTAGGTGGTGAGATGGAAGAGTAATGTTGAATTCTATATTCAAAATTCTTCAATTCCATATATAAGCTTATTTACCCGTGGGTTTTTCTTTGGTAAAAAAAATTGAATTCCAGTAACATACTTTGGGACCTTTGATTTTCTTAGTGGGCATTCTTAATTGGTGATTCAAATAGGTTTGCCTTGAGATTAATTACCTCTTTCTTTTGTTAGCCATGAAATTTTTAACAAATAATTTTTGGTTTTTCATTTCTTCCATAATGAGCTAAATTTTCTCTAGGGGTTCAAGTTGGTGAAGGCCCTAAGGAAAAATGTAAAAGCTCTAAAGCATAACCAATCTAGCTAGCATGTGAACTTAGTTTGCTTTTGTTGAGTTTAGATTTGGGTAAACCTAGTCGGCCAACTAGTGATTGCTTGTCAAGCTTGAACTTAATATCGAAAGAGTTAAGAGAAAGCCGATGTCACAAAAGCAATGGAAGAAAAGGCTTAGAAATAAGTTTTGAACATCGACCCTAGACATAGGGCGAGACTCCAAAACCACTAGAGTTGTGTATGAAAGTATCTAAGTTAGATTAGCCATAGACATATAGGTTTAATCACTTAGTCTCCTAAAGATTTTGAATCAAAATTGAATAGGAGTTGAACTCGGTTTACTTAGTCTTCACATGTTTAGTCAAGATTGCAATTGCATTTGAATCGCATTTTTCCAAAGGTGCTTGAATCACTTGAATCCCTATGTTAACTCATTGATTTTTCACTCATTCTTTGTCAACAAACCAACCTCTTAAATTTTTACATCTTCGGTTACCCAATTGCATTTTGTAAGCAAAGTTGTGTCGTCTTCATAAGATTTTGTTAAAATCCGTTCCCTTGGGTACGATACTCTGAAATACTTTCAGTTTCTTTATTACTTCGATCACGTGCACTTGCGTGTTGTAGCAAAGCATAGCGATCAAGAACTTAGAGAGAATTCAGAAACAAATATTAGAAAACTTCTTAAACTTTTGAAAATCAAACACTCTCTGAACCAAAGCCTTGAAGACTAGAAGACTTAAAAGATTGAGAACAAGTTGCGAAGCCCTAGAGACAAGTATACATTCAAGAACAAGCTGCAAAGCACTCGAGACAAATCTACATTTGAGAATAAGCTGTGAAGACCTCGAGACAAATCTACACTCGAGAACAAGCTGCGAAGGCCTCGAGACAAGTATACATTCGAGAACAAGCTGCAAAGCTCTCAAGACATTGTACATGAGAGAAAAAGAATCAAAGGAACAAATTAGATATTGTACTCCAATAAATTCAAATTAATACAAATATAAATTTATTTACACGTATCTCATTTTCCTTTCTTTGTTGAAATCACGTGTAAGAGTTTTTATTTTTGTGGAGTTTTTAATTTCATCTTTCAAATTGGGTTTTATATTAAGGTGTGGGTACTGTTTACACGAGATTTCAACAAAGAAATAGAAATGAGACACGTGTAAATGAATTTAATTTGTATAAATTTCAATTTAGTGGAGTAAAATCTCTAATTTGTTCCTCTGATTCTTTCTCTCTCATATACAAATGTCTCGAGAGCTTAAAGCTTTTTCTCGAGCGCGCTTGTTGGTCTTTTCTGATCGGCCTTTGGCTTGTTGACCTTGTTGGATCGACCTTTGGCTTGTTGATCGTTGGATCGGCCCTTGGCTTGTTAATCGTTGGATCGGCCCTTGGCTTGTTGTATTGTTGGATCGCCCCTTGGCTTGTTGATCGTTGGATCGGCTCTTGGCTTGATGATCCTCTTGAAGATATGTAAGATCCAATTTTGGATTTCTAATATTTATATGGCATAATGGTTATTTGATTTTCAAATATCTTGAAAGAGGAGAAATTTGGAATAAATTAGAAGTAAAAGTAAATTGAAATTTATGGGGTGAATTTTTGTTAAAAGAAAAAGGAAAGAGGAAAGTGAAAATATGTATGGTTTTTTTTTGTATTTTTGAAATAATAATAATAATAATAAATAAAATAAATAATGTGTGGCTTCAAAGAAGCCACATGTATGTTTATTTTATAAATTGCAAGCCACATACATTATTTTGGTTTTAAAAAAAAAAAAAAAGGGGAAAAAGAGGGGTTCACGAAAAACAGAGGAGAGGAGGAAAAGAAAAGAAAGAGAAAGAGAAGGAGAAGGAGAAATACATAAGAAGAGAAATCTATTTGGGTAAATCAACCATTTGAAGTTGAAATTGGAGTAAGAAGGTCGTTCAAACAAGATTAAAGACCGGTAAGCTCTCTTCTCTCCCTAGAGATTGAACTATTAGGTTGAACATTGAAGATTGAGATTTATTTTTCATGGACCTCTTTTCCTTTGCTTGTGGATTTTTTTATGGATGGTAGAAAATCAAATAAGACTGAAAGATTAAGGTTTGATTGTGGTGTTAATTGCTTAAGTAGCAATGAAAGAAATAAATTTTGAGTTTATGAAATGTTGTTTTCTTTAAAGAAAGAAATTTTAATGTTTATAAAGGGAGAAAGAAAGGGAAGGAATGAAAAATAATGTTGAATAAAAATGGAATAAGTTATTTTGTTGGTTTTATTTTGTGGGTTGGAAAGATAAGGCACCAAACAGAGGAGGAGGAGGAGAAGAAGAAGAAGAATAAGAAGGGTAATTAGGTAAATTGAAAAGGGAAATGATTGGATGGTACAAAGTGGAGTTATGAGGAGAGAAAAGTGGTATTGAAATTGGACGTCTCACGTGGGAGACATAGTGGGAAAAATAAAAATTATTTATATTTAAAGAAAGGATGGATTGTGGAAGAGAGAGAAGAAAATATTAGTTAATTGGAGAAAATGACAAAATACTTCATGGATCTTGAAAAGAAAAGAATTAGAAATGATAAAATAGTTTTATTTGGGAAAAGACAATTAGTATATTGGTGAATGTTGAGATGAGAAAGAAGGCATAATTTGGAAAATTGGAATAAGGGAAATAGATTGGAAATTAGTTAATTCAATTAAGAGGAAATTCATGTTATTTCTCTGTTGGAATTAGTTTGTAAATTGGTGATTTGGTTATTGGAAATTTCAGATTGGACAGAAATTGGACTAGTATATGATTTGAAGAACCGACGTTGATATTTCTGTGAGTGGTTTATTTTACGAATTGTTTTCATTATTTGATTATTATTATAGATTTTTAAGAATTCTATAATTATGTGTGAATTTAGAGAAACTGCAAAAAGATTTTTAGAGAATTGTTATGAATTTCCAAAAATGGAATTGAAATTTCAATATTTTATGCTTTTAGCATAAGTTATTATTTGAGAAATATTTGAGATATTTTATGATTATTGAGATGTTTGAAGAGTTTAAATATTTGTTGAGAAATGTATGAATTTCATGAGATGTAGTTTAAAAGAAAATATGACTTTGGAAATGTTTGATATTATTTGAGAGATTTGATGATTATTTGAGAAATTATAAATGTTTAATGTTATTTCAGAAATCTCTCAAGTTTATGAAAAGTTTTTTTAGAGCAAGGGAACACGATTTTAAGAAAGAGTTTGAGAATTAAGGATTTTATGTTAAAAGTGGATTTTTAAACCACTATATTTTTGTACCCATGGTGATTACCCATATGCTATGAGAATGTGTTTCCATAGTATGTAGCATGCTCAGGTCGCAGGGGAATGCCGGGGCCATTAGATGCCAAATCCGGATTCCAAATCCTGATCCCAATCCTGGTCCTGAAGCATTACAGATGTTAGAGTTTGCTCTACGTGCACGTATGACAGAGATTGCTGTGCGTATTGAGATTACTCTACGCCAGTATGACGGAGATTTGGGTACAGATTTGGTGATAAATTTCACTAGTTATGTTTATGATTTCCAGAGCTGTAATTGCATATTTTCCTATCTATGTTTTACGAACTTGTGCTTATATTTCTAGAGTTGTTGACTTAAGAGTTATTGTTACACATTGTTTTTAACGTGTTGAAATGATCTCAAGCATAAACTACATTATTTGCACATACAGAAAATTGATTTATGTTTATTAAGAAAAGTGTGTTACTAAACATTATTATTTTTATATGGAAGCACCACTCACTGGGCTTTTTAGCTCATCCTTTTGTTTTTAAATTTTTTCACCAGGCCGCTCTTGAGTTTCAATCAAAGTTAGCTAATCAGAATCTGCCACCAGTCTTATCAAGTCATTGCATATCATCTAGTGTAAGTAAAAGGAAAAATTTTTACTGTGCTGTTTATGGGATATCCATAGATAAAGTTAGATAATGAAAGAATAGATAAAGACTTGGCAATAGATTCCATTGCACACATTTGGGGTCTACTGCCATCACATCTCGTCCTAGGTTTGGTAGAGTTAATCTGGGGCGGGGTGTGACAAGATATGATCGAAGCCTTGGAGTCTTGTGCACTTTAAATGCCTTCGACTTGTCTTCAAAGATATTTTGTTTTTTAAAGTCTTCTGATCTTCAAAGAGTCTTTAAGTTTCAAGGAACGTTTTGCACCTAAAGACTTGCCTTGGAGGGTCTTTGGTCTTCCAAGAGTGTTCAGCACTTCAAGGAGGCTTCACCACCTAAGGACTAGTCTTGAAGAGTCTTTGGTCTTCAAACAAGGTTCAACACTTAAGGACTTGTCTTGAAGGGTCTTTGGTTTTCCAAGAGTGTTCAACACTTCAAGGAGGCTTCAACACCTAAGGACTGGTCTTGAAGAGTCTTTGGTCTTCAAAGAGGGTTCAACACCTAAGGACTTGTCTTGAAGGGTCTTTGGTTTTCCAAGAGTGTTCAGCACTTCAAGGAGGCTTCAGCACCTAAGGACTAGTCTTGAAGAGTCTTTGGTCTTCAAAGAGGGTTCAGCACCTAAGGACTTATCTTGAAGTGTTCAATACCTAAAGACTTCAGATAGTGTTTGCCATCTAAGGACTTTAGGGAGTGTTTAGCACCTAAGGACCTCAAGGATTCTCTCTGAATTCTCTAGAGAATAAAATTTCTGAACCTTTCAAATGAAGAAGAGCTCATCTATTTATAGAGAGCTTTCCATGGCATGTGGGCTTGGACTTTAGTGGCCTTTGTGTCCAACCATGAACTTAGGCTTTGGTTGGCTTTGGGCTTAATCATTTGGATTTGGATTTTATTTAACTTTGACCCAAATTCCATATAACCCATTTGACCAAATTTAATTTAATTGTTTGGTCGAATTATCATAATGAAGACATGTGGCATTTTTAATTTTTAGAATTTTCCAATTTCTGTCTTCAAATCAAATTTGGGACACATGTCAATTTATAACTGATCCCAAATTTAATTATTTGTAGTTTCGTCATTAATTTGGAATAATGACGTGGCAATTGAAGATTGGCCGAAATTTCTTAGTCAACAGGTACACCTTGGGATTTTGAGTTAACGGCTTAATCCTAAACCCAAAAAAGATTTGTAGTAGTTTGATCCTAAACCTGTTTAAAAGGATTGTAGTGGTTTGATCTTGAACCCGTTTAAAAAGATGGAATATAGGTTGGATCTGAAATCTGTAAAAGGATCAGTTGTGAGTTGACTCTTGAACCCGTAAAAGAGTGGCAATCGGTTTGGTTTTCACCCGTAAGAGAACTGTCGCAGTAAAATAACTAAGAAGGCATCTTAAGGAGTGGAGTAGGGATTTCTGAACCACTATAAAAATCTTCGGTGTTGTTTCTTTTCTCTACTTTTAATTTTTGCTATTTAATTATTTATTTGAGTAGATTGTATGCATAGAAAAATTATTCTATATTTCTAGCATTTTAGGGTGCTTATTTTTATTAGTTTAGATTGAATTAATTTAGTTTAATTCCTCGAAAAAGTTTTAAATTTTATTAAGAAACCCTATTCACCCCCTCTAGTGTTTACATACGATCATACCATTGGTATCAGAGTTGGTAGCTCGATCTTTGTTTCAAAAAGTTTTTTGAAATCTTGTTTTCAATTTTTGAAAAACTGTTTTTTATTGTTTTTTTTTTCAAATATGAACTTTTTTATTTTTGGAAAGAAAAAAACTTGGAAAATTGAGTTTCAAAAGCCATTATTTTTCTTGAAAATTAGTTCTTAAAACTATTTTTTTTTAACTTTTTTAATTCTGAAATTCTTTTTGTTTAGAAGAAACTTTTTGAAAATTATTTTTTCCTTGAAATTCAAATTTTGAAAAAGTGTTTTGTTTGGAAGGAATTTATTTTCAAAAATTATTTTCCTTAAATTGTTTTTCAAAATTACCTTTCTTGAAAAGTTAATTGTTTGAGTTTATGGCAAACATTAGAGTTAATCATGATTTGATTGAATCTCCATCTTATATTTCTAATGGTTTTCTTGATGTGAAGGAAATTTCTAAAACTAGAATACAACAAAATTGTCAAAAATTGAAGAAAGAAGATTTTCAGTTATCACATTGGTGCTTGATGACTCACACTAATGATGAAAACAACGACGAAGAAGTAAGTAGTGAAAATCTCTCTTATGATGAGCATATGGATGTCTATAATGAAATTAAACTTGATTTTGAAAAAGTAGGCCCTAAATTCATGTCTCTTAAAAAGAACTCTAAATTAGCTTATGAAAATAATGAGTTATTGCATGAGCTTAGTAGTGTGAAGTAAGACCGTGAGAAAATTAATTCCTCATTTTTAGAATTGAAAATTGACTTGAATGCTTTAATTGTTGAAAATAAGTCATTAGTTGAAGAAAATGCTTGCTTGAAATTAACTGCCAGTAATGTTGTGAAACATGATGATGTTGAGAATTAATGTGATGAAGAAAAATGTGTTATGCTAGATAAGATTAAATTTCTTGAGCATGATATCTCCGAATTACATGAACTTATTAAAGCTCTACGAGAAAAGGAGTCAAATCTTATGACTGAGTTTAATTGTGCCAAGTGGTCTATTAAGAAATTGACAATAAGTGTACAAAAATTAGATAAAATTATTGAAATGGGCAAACTATTAAATGACAAAACAGGTCTTGGTTATATTGATGAGAGTGTTACTTCCTCTAGTTCCAAAACTGCCTTTGTTAAATCATCTTCTATGCATAATGATGTTTTGCCTAATGTTTTACCAAAATGTGATGTGCATAAGCATGATGCACTAAAACATGTGCATAAGCATGATGTACCAAAATTTATGCATAAGTATGATGTACCAAAGTTTGTGCAAAATCTTTATCATGCCAAGTCTAATTTTGTGCATAATGCTAAATTTGTGTATAATGCAAAATTTGTACCTTAAAGGTCATATTAGACCAAATTACTATAAATTGAAAAATGTTCTTAATGGTTATGGAAAGAAAAATGTTTCTTAGGAAACAAATTTCCAAAATACTTATAAAATGAGCACTTATGTGAAAAAGAACATGCATAGAGATCATGTGAATGAAAAGTTTATGCAAAATGTTTATTGTTTCTTTTGTAGCAAATTTGGTCATAAATCAAATTCATGTTATAATTTGCCTAAACCAAATGGTATAAATGTTATGAATGTTGGAATTAAAAAGATGGTTTCCAAAAATTGAGACTAACCTACGTGGACCCAAACAAGTATGGGCATCATAGATTACTTGCTAATTTATTTTGTAGGTGTGCTCCAAAAGTCAAATTTCAAAGGATTGATTGAGTTTCAAATGGAAATTATTCAAAATTCAAATACAACATTCATAGCTCTCACAGTGCTTCAAAAGGAAATATCTATATTTAGTAACTTTATCTTTTAAATGATTATTGAGTTAATTTGAGATATCTTATAATATTATCTTTGAATTTGAATTTAAAATTTGAGATTCTTGGATAGTTTGAATTGATTTGTTTTATTTATATTGTGATATGGTGTAGAATTGAAAGTTTGAAATTGTTTTTGATACTCTTGGATTGTTTTATTGTAAAGTTTTTATATTTGGAATTTGAAATTGATATTTTTTTTTTAAGTGTTTGAATGGGAGGTTATTATTTTCTTTATTGTGATATTTTGTGAAATTGAAATTTGAATATGGTTTTCTTATTATTGTTTTTTTTTTTTGGAGAACTCAATACATTTTTTTGCATATTAATTTAAATTTTATATTTTTATTTTATTGATAAGATAAATTTCTTTTATTGTTGTTGTTGAACATTTGAAATGTTCATTGTTTTGAAACTTTGTCATTATTGAATTGTTATTTACTTACTTTATTGGTCTTTGAATTAGACTTTTGAATCATTGATGATTAAAATTATTTTTGGAAACTTGTGTGGTTTATGTATTGCATGATTGTTGAAATTGGTTTGAATTGTTGAAATTGTTTTGAAATGTTTTTTTTCACCATCTTACTTGATACTTTGTTGTTTGAGTTTCACTCTTACAATTGGTGTTAAGTCTTGATATTTTGAAAACAATTTGAATTGCTTAAATGCTTTATGAACTTGAAAGTTTATTCATTGATTAAAGCATTATGTTTTGATGATTTATTTTTTGTTATTATGAGGTATGGAAAAAGAGTTGTTAAATTCCTTTTAATAGGGGGAGTGTTTGATTTTTTTTTTTTTTTTTTTTGAATCCCTATTAGTTGTGAATTTGAATTTATTTTATCTTTAAATGAATTTTGTTTTGCTTGTATTGATTTTTGACATATTTCATTTATGGATAATTTTTTTCTTTTTATGAACAAAATTTCTTTGATTATTGTTGTTAATTAATATCTTATTTTGTCTCTCATATTGATATTTTGTTAATTTTTTAGTATAATATATATTTGTATGAAATAAATATGATATTTTGTTTAAATTCCATGAATTTGATTGATATATATTGATTTGATCCTCATCAATTGGTATGTGGTGTGAAATTCTTTGGGTGTTAAATATTTTAAAAAAATTAATCCTATTTTTTAATTGGTATCTCATATTGCCTAATTGTTTGAATTTTTTTATATGATTTATTTTGTGTTAATAAATACCTTGAATTGATTGTTATGTTATGGATGTTTGAATTGGTAGAAACTTGATGTTATTGAAGTTTGGAATATTCTTGTTAATAATTGATTTTATAGGTTGTGATTTGTTTTAACATTTGATATTTGTTTGGTTATTGTGTCTTTTTAATATATTTGTTCTTTATATGAAGTATGTTGTTCAATGAGAATTATTTTGAGTATATTGGTTGTTCTTTTGAAAAGAATGTGCTTAATTTATGCTTGAGAAGATTTGTTGAATTGTATTTCATAGGGAGAGAATATTTATAGAAATAATTTATATTCTTGAATTTCCTTTAGCATCTTGCTCAAATTTGACAGAATTCCTATTTGAGATGCTTCCATGCTTATAGTTGTTTGATAATATTCTCCTTATATGTTATCTAATATGTTGATGTTATTTGGCTATTATTTGATATCAATATTTGAATTTCAGTATTTTCTAACATTTGATATTTTGGTATCTCATGTTTGAATTTTACTTGGATTTGATAAGTTGATTGCTTTGAGATTAATTTGCTTAATGTATCCTTTATAGATATGAAAATTTTAGTGCATATTCATGAGTATTAAATTGCTCTATTAGAATCTTATTTGTCTTATGTCATATTCTTCTTGAATGAGTATTTTATTGGAAAATATTGATGATTTGTTTGAGATATAGATTGAACTATCGTGATCTTTCTAAAATTAATATCTTGTGCAAAGTATTATTCTTGGATGAATTTCACTTGAATGATTTATCTCCTTAGTATTTATTGGTCATGTCTTATACGAAGGAGAATGCATTTTTTTAGGGAGAGTTATACCCTTTATATGTGAATTTGAGGATATTGATTCTCCAAACTGCTTTATTGATATGTACCCCTCTTATGCTTATTATTTATTTTTTTGGAGTACTTTTTATTTGTCCATTTATTACATGACCCACATGTTTAGGGTAGTCATTTCCTTGTGAAAAGATTATGTTGTTTATCTTTATAAGGGTGATGTTCATTGATTTATTGATCATTACTTACATTTTGTTGTTGAGTTTATATGTTTTGATGAGTTGATTATATTTCTTCATCATTTTTGCTCAAATTGATTGACTTCATTTATTTGAGGAGCTTAAATAAACTTATTATTCCTAATTACTTGATTATTGTTTTGAAGGGGAGATTTATCTTTTAGTTACTATTTTGAGGGGAGCTTATGCCTTTAATTGTTATCTTTTGATGATAACAAAAAGAGGAGAATTTGTTTAGAAAAATATATGTGATGTATAGTGATTGAATGTGATGTTTACTAATTGAATTCTTTCAATACTACTATTCACATTCTACATTGAGAATATTTTTCTTGAATAGTTTGTCATCATAAAAAATAGGAGATTGTTAGCTTTACGAGTTTTAATCATACGACCATATGTTTTGATGATAACAAACCTTTAAATTACTAATGATTTTAGTGTTTTAAAATGTCCACAATATAGAGCTCGAAAAGACGATTCCAACGCATTTTGAATCGCTTAAATCAACATCAAACAAAAAAGTTATGGCCAAAAGAAAATTGAGAAAAACTGTTATTTTGCAATGACGCGGATAAATAACATTGCGACACGTAATCATTTTTAAAGACCATTAGAACCATTTTTCAAATTGTTTTTTAATCATTCTTTTACCATTTTCCTCCCAAATTTCCTCCCAAATTTCCTCCACCTTTGATCTACTCAACCTAGATCCAATGGCTCGAATTTTACCCTAATTTTGAACCTTATTTAAATATCTTTTTCCCTCTCTTTTCAAAATCTCTCGTCTCCCAAACTTATTGAAAGGTTCTTTCCAATACTCCATTATTAGCCATTCTTCAAAGCTTCATTTTTATTATAATCTTTTTGTGAGGATCAGATAATTTTGAGTGCTTCAAACTTGTGTATTTACTATTGTGAGAGTTTTTATTTTTGTGGAGTTGTTAATTTCATCTTTCTAATTGGGTTTTGTATTAAGGTGTGGGTACACCTTGAGATTTTGAGTTAACAGTTTAATCTTGAACCCAAAAAAGGATTTGTAGTGATTTGATCCTGAACCTGTTCAAAATGATCGTAGCGGTTTGATCTTGAACTCGTTTAAAAAGATCGAATATAGATTGGATTCTGAATCTGCAAAAGGATCGATTGTGAGTTGACTCTTGAACCTGTAAAATAGTGACAATCAATTTGGTTTTCACTGTAAGAGAACCGTCACAGTAAAATACCCAAGAAGGCGTCTTGGGGAGTGGAGTAGGAATTTTCGAACCACTATAAAAATCTTCGGTGTCGTTTCTTTTCTCTACTTTTAATTTATGCAATTTAATTATTAATTTGAGTAGATTGTATGCATAGAAAAATTATTCTATATTTCTAGCATTTTAGGGTGCTTATTTTGATTAGTTTAAATTGAATTAATTTAGTTTAATTCCTCAAAAAAGTTTTAAATTTTACTAAACAACTCTATTCACGTCCATCTAGTATTGCTATACGATCCTACAGAGATCCGCGGTTGAGCTCTATCAGACCGATGGTGTGCTCCGGAGAAAATGAATTGGCCTAGATAAGAGCTACATAGAGATGATTATTTGAGGAGAGGCTCAGTGGTACTTTGTTCGATGAGAGAATTGTTGGGATTGTAGGGAGTACAACCAAAGTCCCACATTGGCAAGATAATAATAGAAAGATCATAGGTATATAAGTGATGACAATATCTCCATTGGTATGAAGCCTTTTGGATAAAACCAAAAGAAAAGCTATGAGGAATATGGAGATATGTGGTGTGGAGCATTGTTATCCCTAACACAAGACACAATCGTAGGAGCCATCTCATATTCATACCTTTCAGGTCGAAGCTTCTGCCCAGTTCCATACAGCAGAAATTAACAAATTCTGTACTCAGAATGCAAAATGGCCCTGAAGTTCTTAACATAACTTCCACAACCCTTCCAGACGACATAAATTCATGTGAAAGTCGGATGGAGTCCCAAGTATTTGAACTGGTTCAACTTTGTGAAATTCTCTACGACTCAAATTGTCGAATGATCGACACGAAAAGTTTTACACGTTAAACTATAGACGCCAAATCCCTCGAGGACCCCCAACCCAAACAAAAGCCAAACTCCACAAACACTCCAATCAGCACTTCTTGAATGGGCTGATCAGAATCTCATATTTAATTCACGGCTTAAATTTTCCTTTCACAAGTAGTAGCATTCAGAGAACTCCAAAAGTAGTAGCATACAGTATTATCCGGTATGGTTTTTACTTTAGTGCAACAGCGCATTATTCAGCCAGAAAAAAAAACACGTATCAACATTTCCTTTTGATGATTGAAAGTTAGTCAATAGAATTAAAAGAAAAGCAATTCATAAAAGTTTGTCTATGACAAAACAAATCTTGCAGACATATTATATAGGCCACGAAATGAGGAGTAAAATACCGGTTCCTAGAGAAAAGAATAGGATGAAATTAATTATCGAATAGTAAGCATCCTCGCAAAAGAATGTTCAAGTGAAATATTGGGTTGGGGGAAAAATTAAGAAGAAGAAGAATGTAAAGGGAAAGAAACGGATTCATACAGCAAGCCAGATAATCCCGCAGAGAGGCAAAGGAATGAAAGTGCCGGAAGATTCAGAAGAGTCCAAACAAGACAGAAACTCCAAGGATGACCAACCACAGAATATGCACCAGAAGGAGGGCCTGGCCGGGAATAGGAGCAGAACCCCCGTTGCCGACCTCACAAAATCCCATCTTGGCGACCCTGACACCTGAACACAGAGCATCGGCGCAACCACACCAATAGGTAACGCCATCAACGCCGCAGACGGGGTCCGTCCTAAAGCATTTCACTGGGCAAGAAGACGGTACCGACACGGGACAGAGATCTACATCGCCGTCGTTATTGCTGGCTTCTGAAGGCAAGCGGATGGCGGAGGAAACATCCTCAGATCGGACTGCAAAAACGAAGATAAGGAGTGAAAAGAAGAAGATGATGGAAATCGGGGGTCTAGAGAAGGGGATCATGTTCAGCAAGCTTTCAAAGCTCGCGTAATTGGGGATTATGAGCTAGATTTAGGGCAGGAAGGAAGAGACCTCTGTCGAAACCATAGATTTTGAATCCAATTTTCTTGACGGTTGGGGAAAGAACAAGGGAACGGTAAAGGACAAGTTGCCCAACTCGCCAAACAGAAGCCAATTTTCTCTGCCTCGACTCGACGCGTTTTTATTATTATTATTACTTTTAGACACATAGGAAGGCCAAAGGAATTAGGTGGCCATTTTTCTCTTTTTTCTTTTTTGACCGCTGTATTCTTTATTTAACTTTTATTTTTGGATTGTTATAAAAAAAAAAAAAAAAATTATTTTTGGAACATTAAATTTCATTAAATAACTACTTTCAAAAAGAAAAAAAATCATTAACTAAACTGAATTTGCCCCGTCGGCTACATCTCACCCAATATCCCCCTGCCCAAGTTCCAATTTTGTCCTTTGCGTCACATATGCTAGTGATCAAATTGAATTGCTTGAAGTGAATCCAATCCAATTTTACTCAATGCCAATTTCAATTGGTTCACTAAATATATATCTTCGAGCATTGTAAAGGTCGCACTAGAGAGTAAAAAAAAATTTGGGCATTGCCATTTTGACGTCTCTATTCTTAATATAAATTTATATAAATGTGAAGTGAAGATTGAAATGTAAAAAATTTATAGATACACAAAAATAATGAAAAACTAATGATTTATCGAATTAAGTAATTAATATTTGAATGTCATTTATTAAATTAAAATGGGAAAATGCATGATAAATATGCAAAGAATAATTCCCCAACTGCCATAATATAACCAAGTACAACACAAAATGAGGGAAAAGAGCAAATGTGTGGTGTCCAGATGAATAGGTCGCATTTGAAACCAACGAGTTGTCCTAAAAATTAGGAGCTCCTTCCAGTACATCCACTATAAAACCTTCCCCCCTCCCTCACCCATTCCTCGTCCTCATTCGCAACGCATCGATATCTTGACCCCTTTTGAGTTGTGCGTGTAATTCGTTTTATCTCCCACCTCCACCAGCCTCGCATTAGTCCCTCCCAACCAACATTCATTCTTTTTCCATAATGGGAGGTTGTGCGAGCAAACCCAAGGGTATGGATCTCCACCCAACCGAGGTTCCCGCCACACCCACAAACAAGCACGAGACGGGAAACAATAATGGAGGTGAGAGTTCAGCAGCACCTTTGGTGGACCTGTCTGAGTCCAATGAACCAAAACAGGAAGCTGGTGGAGATCCTGATCCAACATCTGCAGTTGCACCATCAAAGCCTGCTGAGCCTAAGCCTGAGCCTGAGCCTGAGCCTGCTGGAGTACCTGATCGTAAATCGACTACTGCCGACCTTACCCAGGCCGAGAAAGTCGAAACCATTGCCAAAGAATCAGAGGACAAGACGACTGAGGCTACTGTCCACACCCAGTCCACGGAGGGCCACCCTAAAACCCATGTCGTTGCCGACACCACCAAATCAGATGCCACTTCAACCGCCTCCGAAGATAAAAGCGTTGCACCCGTTGTAGCGGTCTAACTCCTTTATATTCATTTCATATCCACATCCACCATCATTGCCGCTTCATGCATATCAACTCTGTCTTTGTATTTGATTTATTGGGACGAGCCAAGAATTCTTGATTATTCATCTTTAACTTATGTAACAAACATATATTATTCTTATTACTCTCCTCCACTTTCAATTGACTCCCATACACTGCACTCGCTCATTATTTCCCCCGACACAACACAAACAAGTACTCACATCTTTGACATTATTCCATTATACCAAAAATTACTCAACATGTATATATACATCATTATATTTTGTGTTAGTTTAATGACGTTATCACAATATGCCTAGTTACACTGCACTCGCTCATTATTTCCCCCGACACAACACAAACAAGTACTCACATCTTTGACATTATTCCATTATACCAAAAATTACTCAACATGTATATATACATCATTATATTCTGTGTTAGTTTAATGACGTTATCACAATATGCCTAGTTGAAAGCTAGGTGAGCCTTTCATTCAGTTCCACTTGCATTACAATTTCCACACCGATACCAAGTGATGTGCACAAAGAACAAAACCGACTTACCCCAAAAAGCTAACTCAACTCGTTTCCAAAAGACAAAAACAAAAAGAACATGAATACTAAACCTTTGGATGACAAAGGAAAGTAAGAGTAGCAGCTAGGTGAGATTTTGGTAAAAACCATCGACGTATAGCGAGAGGAACTTGATTACACTTTGAAAGTGGCCTGTGTCGCGAACAAATGAAAAATGAAAATGACAATTGATCTCATTTCTAAAGTATATATGTTGGTAGCAGTTATGAACAGCTTTGTCACGAACAAATTAAAATGACAGTTGATCTCATTTCTGAAGTATATGTGGTAGTAGAATGAACAGCTTGCTTATCACAACTGGCATCACTTGACTGCTGGGTTTGCTAATGGAGGAGTAGCCTCCTTAACTCCCTCTTTGGAAACCCAGATTTGGCAGAATTTTAAATCACTTATGACTTAAATCATTTCACGTGTTGGATGCACAAAAAAATCAATGATTTCAAATTTTGTTTTCTTGAAAAAAAAAATCCGTTCCAAATAGGTTGGATTTGGCAGGATTTTAAACTTTAAAAAATATGTTTTCAATTTTATCCCAAGATTTTCCTTTCTACACCCATTCATGTACATCAATATTTTCTTCCATATTCAAGAAAACTCAATGATATTCAAGCAAATTGGTTGGAGAGGAAGTCAACAAAAAAAAGCCTTCTTTTAATTTTCTTCTTCGTGGGTGAAAAGAATAAATCAACAAAGCAAAACAAAAAATCAAAACCTCCAATGGCGCAGGTTAGCGGCT
Organism: Trichosanthes truncata; assembly: GCA_033996785.1. NCBI lineage: Eukaryota > Viridiplantae > Streptophyta > Magnoliopsida > Cucurbitales > Cucurbitaceae > Trichosanthes > Trichosanthes truncata. The sequence continues at coordinate 92,223,123 of JAWPNB010000003.1, forward strand.
TAAACTAAGGAAAAAAAATAACTTTGATTGCCCAGAGAGTTGAAGGAGTGTGAGAGGGATGGAGCGGCGATGGATAAGGCTGCAACAGTCGGGCAGGAGCAACGAGTGAGCGGCGATGGATAAGATTGCGTCGGGTAGGAGTGATGAGTGGCAGCGCGTGCGAATGTGCATGGTAATAGGAGAGAGGAAAACCTGAATGTGAAATAGGGGTAAATTAGAATAATATTGTGTTTTAAAAAACAAATTAGAGAAAGCAAGTACTTTTAAACTTATTTAGGAAAAACAAGTGGTTTTTTTGTCTTTATTGGACTACGTAACTTGAAGACACAAATTAAAATTGGAAAGAATTAAAAAAATTATTTTTTTTCTTCGGGTTTTGGGGGGCTAATTTTTAAGATAATGTTGTTTAAATAAATAATGACACAATTAGGATAGTTTTGAAACTAATAATTTTTAAAATGTATAAAAAAAATGAAATTACAAATGTAGGGTAAAAAAGAAAAGAAATGTTTAAAATAGAGTACCTAAATCGTGTACCATGTACACGATTTACATGTCAGTGGAAATTGTGTACATGGTACACGTTTTACGTGGAAATCGTGTACACGGTACACGTTTTACGTGGAAATCGTGTACACCGTACACGTTTTACGTATATCTAATACTTGTTTCACTTAAAAACTCAAAACCATGCTTTGGCTTGTTGGCTGTAGGAGGGACACAATGAACAGCTGTAAATTCAAGGTCACGAGATCAAATCCTTGTAAACGTGTCTTTTTAAATTTTTACAGTTCTTTTTTATTTTTTTTGCATATATATATATATACCAAAAAAACGCCACTTTTTAACTTCATTTTTTTTCTATTACTCTTTTAGTTTAACTTCATTTTTTATTATATATTTAATTTGCAATATACATATATAATATTATTTTAATTTTTAGTAAGTTGGGTATGGTTAGAGTTTAATTATTTTTTTTTAATTTTACTCATATATATACAAAAAGAAATAAATCTTTAGTAAATATTTTAGAAAAATTAAATGCATAAAAAAACTTAATTCTATTTTTAAAAATCTTAAATATTTCAAGTTTCATTTTTTTTTATATATATATTTAGGTGGATAATTTTATAATGACCATATTTGTGTTATTATTTTTTTAGTTTACATTATTTAAAAAAAATCTAATTTAAGGGCTAATTTTTAAGATAATGTTGTTTAAATAAATAATGACACAATTAGGGTAGTTTTGAAACTAATAATTTTTAAAATGTATAAAAAAATGAAATTACAAATGTAGGGTAAAAAAGAAAAGAAATGTTTAAATTTACATATTTTAGAAAAACTACATATTATTATTATTTATTTTGAAATTCTGGATCCGCCACTGTGACGTGTACCATGTACACGATTTACATATTATTATTATTTATTTTGAGGCCATAAATATATTTTTTTTCTCAAGAATCAAGAAATCCCACCACGATTTTTCGGGAAAATATGCAAACTTTCAATGCTGGATCTAAAAAAGTAATCTCTCCCACTTTCGATGATGGCTCACACTTATATTTATATATTAGATAGATAAATCATAACCAAAAAAAAAAAAAAACTGCTATGGAAATCGTGTACCACGTACACGAGTTACCTGGCAGCCACATGGCGGCCACGCCATCGAATGGCGCCATGTGGCACAAAAATCGTGTACGGGGTACTCGATTTTGCCTTTCCTCGTGTACATGGGCCGCGATTCATTTGGCTACTCGTGACCACGGGCTGCGACTTACATAAATCGTGACCCATGTACACGATTTATCTACCCTACATTTGACATTATTTTAAAACTTACCATTTTTGTGTTATTATTTTTTTAATTTACATTATTTTTTAAAAAAAATCCGGTTTTGGGATGCATCTCTGCTAGAGATGCATCCTACTTTTTTTAAAAAAATTAATTAATTTATTTATATTTTTTCTAATTTTTTAAATGGTTATTTTTTTATTTATAAAATCCATTAACATTTTAAAAGAGTGCCTATTTCTATTTTTTAAAATCCATTAAACTTTTTTTCTTTTTTTTTTTAATTTTAATTAATTATTTATTTATATTTTTCTAACTTATTAAATAGTTAGCTTTTTTTTTAATAAAATCCATTAACATTTTAAAAGAGTGCCTCTGTCCCAATTTTTTAAAAAAAATTCATTAAATGTTTTTTTCTTTCTTGATTATACCTAAATTTTTTGTTTAAGCCACTAAATGTTCTTTACAAATTTTGATTTAAAGAATATTATAATTTTACAAATATTATACTATACATCTTCTAAAAGATGCATTAAATTTTAAAAAAATACATAATTAAATGCATAAGCAAATTATTTTTTCTTCTTTTCTAAAACTAGTAAATATTTTTTTAAAAAGATGATCCTAAAACTTTCATAATTTTACAATTTGTAACTATATTTTGAGAATTAATTTATACTCAATGTTTTGGCTCGATTATTTTTATTTTACTTATTTTATTTTATTTAATTTTGAGTCTAACTTGTAAAAAAAAATCATTTTACAAGTTAAACCCAACTTGTAAAAGAATTTATACTAAAAAAATAGTTTTCAAGTTAGACTTAATTTATACTATTTTTTTAGTATAAATTTTTATTGGGTTATTATTGGGCTGTAGTATAAAAAATAAAAAGTTCTTTTTTTTTTTTTTTTTTTTTTTGTATAAATTTAGTCTAACTTGCAAATTATTTTTTTCGTATAAATTTTTATTGGGTTGTAATTATTGGGTTGTTAGTATAATTTTTTTTTAATAAAAAAATTAAGTCTAAATTAAGTCTAACTGGGAAATTATTATTTTTAGTATAAATTTTTTGACAAGTTAGACTTAACTTGAAAAGTAAAATTTTTAGAGCTCAAAATTAAATAAAATAAAATAAATAAAATAAAATAAGTAAAATAAAAATAATGAAGTCAAAATATTGAGTATAAATTAATTTTCAAAATTCGTAATTAAAAATTAAAGAAAAAATTTATAGTTACAACTTGTAAAATTATGGGAGTTTTACATTTACTAGCTTTAGAAAAGAAGCAAAAAATTATTTGCTTATACATTTAATTATGTATTTTTAAACTTTAATGCATTTTTTAGAAGATGTATAATATAATATTTGTAAAATTATAATATTCTTTAAATCAAATTTTGTAAAGCATAAAAAAAAATTTAGGTACAATCAATTTTGCAAAAAAAAAAAAAAGAAAGAAAAAAACGTTTATTGGATTTAAAAAAAAATAGAAATATGCACTTGTTTTTAGAATTATGGGAGTTTTACATTTACTAGCTTTATAAAATAAAAAATAAAAAAAGTTAACCATTTAATAAATTAGAAAAAATATAAATAAATTAATTAATGAAAAAAAAAGTAGGGTGCATCTCTTGCAGAGACGCATCCCAAAGCCCAAAGCAAAAAAATAATTTTTTAATTGTTTTTAATTCTAATGCGTGTCTTCAAGATATGTAGTCCAATAAGGACAAAAAAATCACTTGTTTTTACTAAATAAGTTTAAAAGTACTTGTTTTTTCTAATTCTTTTTATAAAACACAATATTGTTCTAATTTACCCCAACTTTGATTGCCCAGAGAGTTGAGGGAGTGTGAGTGAGCGGCGATGGATAAGGCTGCAACAGTCGGGCAGGAGCAGTGAGTGAGCGGCGATGGATAAGATTGCGTCGAGTAGGAGTGACGAGTGGCAGCGACGTGCGAATGTGCATGGTAATAGGAGAGAGGAAAACCTGAATGTGAAATAGGGTTTAGAAAATACAAAAGCTAAGATGGTTAAAAAAAAGAATAAAACAAGCTGCCTAATGACTAATGGGGAGAGGAAAAAATATATATATTTGAAAGAGCACAACTTGGGTGCAGCCAACCACATAAAAAAAATTTAATTTTTTTAAAAAAAATATGTAGTTATAAATTGGGCAGCTGCAGCCTAGGCTGCATCCAAAATTTTTTCTATTTGAAATAGATAGGAAAAAATAGAAAGCAATTAGGAAAGAAATAAAATATATATAGCTTTTTTTGGGGGAGGGGGGAAATGTAATGGAGGGAAATAATTGATTCATTTTGTTTAGATTTAGTTAATTTGGATCCTTTTTTTTTGTTTGTTTGAATTAAGATGTATTTGCATGTTTTTTTTTCAATTATCTTTTTGACGGTAATGATGACATTTGCAAGTTTTAATTTATTATGTTGATTTGTTTTGATTAAATGATATATTTTCATATTATATGTAATTGACATTTTTATTTGATATTAAAATATTTTTTTTATTATTAATGTAATTTCTTGCAAAATTATAAGGATATAATAGTAAAATGTTATGCTTTATTTTCATTTCTCGTGAGCATCCAAAAAAATAATAATAATTTCAGTGATTTTAAATCACTTTGGTTCCAAACATAAATATAAATTTGAAAGCATTTCCATCTTTTAAAATCTTGGAATTTGAAATCATTTCTATCTAAATCCATTCCTCAAATAGCGGCAAGAGTTTCGTCAATAAGATTCTTTAAATCCTTCACAGCCAAGAAGACCATAACTGCAGGATAACTTAGGGGTTGTTTGGCGCACATGTTTGGAATTTTAAACCTGGGAATGTTAAACTTGATGGGTTAAGTAGCCTGAGTTTAAGAGTGTTGTGCTTGGAATGCATGTTAAAGAAGTTTGGGTTTAGGAAATCTGTGTTTGGAGTGCATGTTTAAGAAACTTTGGTTTGGAATGCAGATTTTAAAATATTAAATTTATGAAATGTTTGATTGTTTTTAATTAATGGTTAAAATTTAAATTATTTTAAATTTTCATATAATTATTTATTTATTTTTATTTTAATATAGTTAAGTTAAAAATTAATTAATTTTGTATGGTTCAAATATAACTAAATTCAAAATTAAAATTATTTCTTATATTTTGTTATTTTAAATTGACTAATTTAATTATATAAAAATGACTAAACTAAAAAAAATAACATTGGGTAGATTTTTTTTAATTGACTATGTAAAAAATATATGACTAAGTTGAAATTAAATATCATACATTTATTTTTTTTACTTTGAATACGACTCATTGGTAAGTAAAATATTTTTTAATATGGATAATTTAAAATTAAATATTATTTATTTTACTAATTTAATTTAATAAGTTTGTAATTCGAATTCAACTCAATTTTAATTACTTTTCCAAAAAAATTTAAACCGATATTTGTTTCCATCAATTTTGAAATTGATATTGGACTAAAATTGTATATATATATATTGCATAATTTGAGATTTTAATTTTACTAACTAATAAGAAAATGAACTATCTAATTTGTTATTCATTTTGTTTTTAGATAACTAAATTAAATTAAAATTTTATTTAGAGGTACAGTTCTAATGTAAATTAGTTTATTTTTTATTATTGTCTCGTAGAGTTCAACTCAACAAATGAAAAAAGTTTGAGCATATGAGATAAACTTTCTTTCACCATTTTGCCCATTTTTATTATATGTCTAATTTAATTTTTCTCAAAGAAAAAAGATAATTAATTTAAGAAAACCATAATAAGAAATGAAAGAGAAAAATAATCACAAATTATTTTAACAAAAAGGGGCAAAATGGTGAAAGAAAGTGTATCCCATATAATCTGATTTAATCCTGTAGACTTATTATTTTACTAAGTTTTGAGCAAAATATCATATACTTTTGTTATTTTAACTAATTTAAAATTAAATACTAGTTTTGTATTTTAATATTAGCAAGTTCAAAATAAAATAATGTTTTTATCTTAAACTCAATTATTAAAAATTATATATTTTTGGCCAAATTACACTTTTAATCCTAAAGTTTTATTTTAATTTTTATTTGGAGTCTGAGATTTCGAAAACAACATTTTAGTTCTTAAGTTAAAAAAAATGATTCTAATAAGTCTTTAAGTTAAATTGACTAACGAAAGTTTTTTGAAAGTTATAGATAACACATTTGAAGTCATCAAAAAAGTTGTTGATATTGGTGAGATGAAAATGAAGATAAGAAATGGATGAAGGAAGAAGAAAGAAAAAAGGAAAAAAGAAAATATTTAGAAAGATAAAATAATAATAATAATGATAGAGAAGGAATGAGAGGAAGATAGAGAAATAATATTTTAAAAAAATAAAACAATTATTTTTTACAACTAAAATAATAATTAAAAAAAAAAACCAACAATCCATGGAATTGAATAGTATTTGCTATTCAACCCCATGGGTTTGGGTTTAGGAAACTATGTCCCAAACAAAGGTTGGGCTTAGGAATGCTAACCCACCCAAATCCAACCCTCAAAACAAACACCCCCTTAGTGTTGCGAGGGACCAATTCACAACCGGTTGGAACATGAAGGAGACGTGGTGGGTGTCAACTTGCCAAGCAACTACACAATTGTTGCGCAAGTTGCTTATTGTGTGCGAGTCAAATTTTAATATAGTGTAATGTGAATTACGAATGTTTTTCTGAGGATTGGTTTTTTAGACTACTCAATTACCATAGATACAATCACCTAATTTAATTTAGAGACAATACTCGAATGACAAATTTAAGCTAAAACTCAATTAAAAACAATTGAAAATAACTGAGACAAATAAGAGAGAAACGATCCTAGGGATTTGATTTCACGAATTAGTCAGGCGAATCAATTAATTAAACATCCAAAATTGAACATGCAATTATTTCATAAGTCAAAAAAATAAAGGTAACAATTATCTCTCCCAAGCACAATTGAATTTCAAACATGTCATAGACTCAATGTTCCTATTTAGATTTATAAACATGCAAGACCTTTAAGTCTACTTCTTTTAACGACTTCTAAAGGAATCCTAAATCTCTCAATCTTAGAAAAACTCTAATCATGCAATTAAGATCTAATCTAAACTATCTCTCCCGAGCATAAGTTCAGAACAATCAACATTCAACTCGTGATCAAAGTACTAAAAGCATTACACATATAATTGCATGAATGAAATAATGACAGTCAATCAAAGTATTCAATTAATCGATTCATCTAAACTAAAGGGTTGCATCAATCTCTAGGATTAAAGGTTTAGCTACACATGTTCAAGAATTCAAAAACAAAGCTTAAAATAAGTCCCAACAAAACTAAAGAAAACAACTAAATCTAATCTACTAAAAAGTAAGTAAATTTTATTATTGTGCAAATAAATTTAAATCGTCTTTATATCAACTTTATTACTTGCCATTACGAACAATTGTTTAGCTAGACTAATTTGATATGATAAATACCAACTCAAACATAGTTATGTAGATAAGACAACCCTTATTATCTTAAAGGTGGCCGACAATTGTTGAACTATACCCAATCAAAACATTAAAAATGACACAGGGTACAAAACGTTAAGTTTAAAAGGCTAAATTATCAAAAATATCCCTAAACTACAAGTTTTGTTTCAATAATACCCCTAAAAAAACTCCTAATCTTTCAAAAAACGTTCAAAAATACCCTTAGTGTTAAGTTTTGGATGGAAAACATTAAAATTCCGTTTCAATAATACCCCTAAATTTTAAAAAGTTTCAAAAATACCCCTGACCTTTCAAAAACGTTAAAAAATACCATTATCGTTAAGTTTTGGATGGAAAATGTTAAAATTTCATTAATACACTTGACATTTAATTGTGCTCATAAGATGCAGTTTTTACTTTTGTCTTTCTAACTTATGGATTATTTGCATGTTAATTTTGGTTGTTTAATTAATTGAATCGTTGGTCTAATTGGTGAAATCAACTCCTTGAGATATCTCTTTCCTGATTATTCTTCATATTTTATTTTATGTTTTTATTTTGTTTTGATCTTATTAATTTTTCTATTTCTTTCTTTAAATAAAAGTGGGTGATTGTATTCGTGGTAATTAAGTGAACTGGAATATCAATCATGTGAATGATACTCTAACTTTCTTACACTATAATAAAACTTGACTCGTACATTTATTGTATTGCATTGAATAATTTTACGCAACATTAACGCATAGAAAACCATTGTGCACTAGCCTAGCTATCTAGCATTTTTTAGCTGGCTGTTCTGTTAGTTGTAGCGTGCCTTAAATTTTCAAGTTCAATGCTACATTAACGATTGCTAAAGGAAAACCCAAAAGTTTAAAGCAAACACAAAGTCACAAATGAACTTCAAATTTGAGTGTTAATCTTGATGCAATGAACAACAACAAACCTAGAAATGGAAGTGGTAGGTGAGTCATCTATAATTTATTTTTCATCTAGGTAGTTGAATTTGAAACGAATTCAAGCTAGAAATTGATCCCACAAAGCAAGACGACCACAAATTATCCTTCAACTTTGAAGAATTGAACAAATCCTACATGAATTTGCCCATTTAAGTTTCCAAAACCATCCCAACAACAATTTTGCTCTTTTTCCTTTTTTTTTTTTTTTTTTTTTTTGGGAGTTATGGGGGAGGGTTATGGTTATAGATTTTAGGTTTTTTGAGCTTATTTGGTCAAATTGTTACTACGACTTTTCAAATGTTAATAGTCCGCTCATTCTCATTAATTTTCATGTAGGAAGAAGAAGAAACATTTTTTAATAAGAGTATTTTTGAAAGGTTAAGGGTATTATTGAAACGAAACTTTAACGTTTTCCATCTAAAACTTAACGGTAAGGGTATTTTTGCACGTTTTTTTAAAGGTTTGGGGTATTTTTTAAACTTTTGAAAGTTAAGAGGTATTATCTAAACGAAACTTTAACGTTTTCCATCCAAAATTTAACAGTAAGAGTATTTTTTAACATTTTTTAAATATCATGAGTATTTTTGAAGCTTTTTAAAGTTTCAGAATATTATTGGAACAAAACTCATAGTTTACAAGTATTTTCTATAATTTAGTCCAACTAGTTCTTTCACCACGTGTTATGCACATTTATGCTTTCTAATTTATTCAATTTTTCCTTAAGGTTTAAATTTTTTTATTAAGTCCCTCATTTTTGTTTATTAATAGTTTTCAAGTTTATATTAAGTTTTTTTTTTTCTTTTATGTAACAAATGATTAATTTATTTCATGGTAGACAAATTTTTTAGCATGATTTAAACGACTTTTATATAAATATAAAATATAGATCACATTAATCATTAATTAATATGGCGTAATTTATATTTTGTTAAAATAAATATTAATTGATGTATTTCTACTCAAAATAAAAAGTTAATGTTTTGTCAAAATTTATAAATTGTAGATTAAAAAAGAAAATATAATCTAACAAACAATTAAAAAGTTGAACAAAGAAAAAATAAGAATAGAATATAAAAATTTTAAATAGCATGCACAAACATTTGAATTACAGAAAACAATAATCCTAAAATTAATTATAAAATAATCCTAAATAATAACAATAGTGAAGAGAAAATAGATATACATCTTACCAAAAACTACCAGTGCTAGTATTCTAGTACATTAATGTTAGAAACTCCACTAAAGATAAATTAACATTAGAAACTCCATTAAAAATAAAATCTAGAGAGAGAGGAAAAAAATAAGAAAAGAAAATACAACTCAAATGGTTTAGAAACTACAAGTGCTAGTATTCTAGTACATTAATGTTAGAAACTCCACTAAAGATAAATTAACGTTAGAAACTCCACTAAAAATAAAATGTAGAGAGAGAGGAAAAAAATAAGAAAAGAAAATAAACTCAAATTGTTTAGATTATGTGAGTGGAAAATATAATTTCATAATTTGTAAGGGATGAATGAGTTACAAGAGTTTTAATTAGTGGTAATAATTCTCATGTTAATTTTTTTTTATAAATAAAGGCAAAACTTTTCCTACTCTATCCTTTTATATTCCCTTAATTTATTAATTTTAAGGGAGCATTTCATTTTCATTCTCTCAAACCCAATTTTAGGGGAGCATATATTGAAAGCTTAATTTACCGCACGAATTAAGGGAATTGGAGCGCGATCTTTGGTCAATTTCAACCCTAGGGAAGATCTACAAAGGGGGGAGGAAGAAGAGACGAAGAAGGCGTTGGAATTTTGGGAAAGAATTTTGGAACTCGAAGCTCTATTTTTTTGCAAGTTTTTACTTTGTTTCTGCCGAGAGTTCCAGTATGTTCCTTCTCGATTTTCTAATCCAATTCAAGTCAAGCTTGGATTGTCAAGGTTAATCATTCCCTAGAGATAGTGAAAGGATAAAGTTGATTGGAATGGAGGAGGAATGCGATTCTGTTTCTAAAGATCATTTTTGTTCTATTAAACTCTGTTTCTTGCAATAATTTTGATTCTATTTCTTGCAAGAATTTAAATCTGTTTTTAGATACTTTTGTTTCTTGGATTGTTACTTGCAAGGGTTTGATTTTGTTGCTTATGTTATTTGTGTACTGGTGTTCACAATTTTGTTTTCTTCATAAAGTTGATGTTTTGATCGAAAATTGAGACCAAGTTGCCTTCTATTTTATGTGCAAAGTGAGGAATTTTGGAGGTTTTATTTCAGCTACTTGTCCAGAATTTGGTAATTATTATTGCTCCAATCATCTAGCTGAAGGGAATAATCGAATTAAACCCACAGCGGAAGCATAGGAATTGTCTTTGATTTATTTAGAATTAAACTAAAATACAAGGGTTAAGCAATAAATACATTCAAAATATGGAGAATATTCTGGCGGGTCTTTATCTCATCCACAAAGTCTTCCTAGCTATGACTCGAACACAGGACCAAGGCTTGTGGGAGCCTCTTGAAAGAAAATCCACAAGGGATTGGAGAGGAAGAGGTCTAGAGAGAATTCTCTAATTCTCTCTATTGAGGAGATGTGTGTTGTTTTGAATGCTTCAACCCAAGGGTTCTATTTATATAGACCAAGGGAAGATCTTTGCCATTATTAAAATATTATATTTTAATATCTAATATATTAAAATATATCTTTTATTTATTTGAATCTCATTCAAATCTCCTACGATATTTATTTATTTGAATCTTATTCAAATTCTATAAATGTCTTTTATTTAATATATCAAATATATATTAATTATTTTAATATTTAATGTATCAAATACAATAAATATATTTTCCTCTTTTATATTTAATATATCTAATATATTAAATATTAATTTGAACACTTCAAATTAAATATTAAATTTGAACATTTCAAATTTTAATATTTAATGTATCAAATACAATAAATATATTTTCCTCTTTTATATTTAATATATCTAATATATTAAATATTAATTTGAACACTTCAAATTAAATATTAATTTGAACATTTCAAATTTTTCTTTCAACTAAATTGATCTTTTAGTGTTACTATGAGCTAGCAAGGGGACCTTATGGACCTACAGATTATAAGCTCCAATGATACAAAATTAATTAATTAAACTCTTTAATTAATTAATTTTCATTCATTAACTTTAGGGTCACTCCACTATAGACCTAGAGTTGCACTCTTATGCACTGTAGGACAAGTTGTGTCCATAGATATAATCATTACATGCAAGTCGATCCTTCACGAGTTGTTCGTAAATACAGCTGGGTCAAAAGTCCGTTTTACCCCTATAATTACATCTTGCACCTTAAGTACCACTGATCCTCTAATGAACAATTTGTTTATAATATAATTATAAACTAAGTCCCTCTCGGGCCAATGAGAGGGTGTGGCCCCATTGTTCAAGTCCCGAAATCAGCACTTAAGGGAACTACTCATCTACTTACCCTATATGGGAAGGAGTGAATTCCTTCTTGTGAGATTGTGTTCTCAGCTTCCTATTTGGTCAAGTCCCCAAAATGGTAGGCATATTGAATCGGCTACAAAAGCCACTCTCATCCATGCAAATCAAAGGACAAGCCCTCACAGGCAGGAGTTCATAACTCACTCAAGATTAAGATCGAGTCACATATGATCATCCTGATGAAATATTAATCTTCTCAATTAACGGATTTATAAAGAGAGATTAAATATTTCGTGGTCCAGTCTTATACAAACTCATTGTATAAGATACCCCCACTCACATGTCTCCACATGAATGATTTGGATCAAATCATTTGTAACTATTACAAAGTGGGCCGTATCAATAGTGTTACCAGGATAAGGCACCCAACCTTATCCATATACTATGACCTTTTAGGTTATTTCTTGAACATGATCCTCTTGTATGTCACCACATACTGATCAAGATTACACTAATAACCTTGGATTTTTCATATAATGGATAATATTATATTGCAAATAAAATAATCAGAATTATTATTAATTATTAAATAAATTATTAATTACTAGGCTTTAGGGCATAAATCCCAACACTAGCATGCACTGCTATTAGAATAGAATTTCCGTATTAATTTACTTGTTTGACCACCATTAGCAATTTACACAATTTTCTAATATGAATTATTCTTCAAAAATTAGTTGTAAGATTTTTATCTTTAATATGAGCTAAAATTTTTTAGGGGGTTCAAGGATGTGAATTCCCTAAGAAGTAATTGTAGCCAAAATTCCAACAAAAACCAAGCCTACATCTCAATTGTTTGCTTGTGTTGAACAAATTTTCGTTGAGATCCTAGATTGATCAATTAGGGTAGCGACTCAAGCTTAGATCTAATACCAACGGGGTTAGTGATAAGCGGATTTCGCACAAGTAATGGAGAAAAACGCTTAGACATAAGACAATCCTTACCCTAGACATAGGGATTAAGGACTTCAAAACCCATAAAATTGTTGAGGAGAATTTTCTAAGATAGAAGGACTATAGACATATAGGTCTCTCACTTAGCCTCCTAAAAACCTAATTTCAAGGTGAATAGGAGAAGTAATTTTGGTTTACAATTGAGTGTAAAGTAGGTTGGAATTGCAATTTTGGTTTGCAATTACAACTTAGGGCAATGACATTCTTGAGCTCCATCTTTATCTAAATTCCCTTTGAAATTTCAATTGCTAAGTCTATCTAGTTTGCTGTCAAATATTGCAATTTCTCAATTATACAATTAGATTATGCAATTCAATTCTGCAATCCTTGTCATTTCAATATTGCAATTTCTTGATTATGCAATTCAATTTTGCAATTTTTCCAACACACCAACCCAACCTTATTTTGCAATTTTAATTTTCAAGTTGCAATTTCCCTTACACTTTGCTTACAATATTTTTGTCATTCCGTTCCCTTGGGATTCGATACTTGGTACTCACATACCATTTTATATTACTTCGATCACGTGCGCTTGTGTGTACACAGATCAAACGTCCCAAGCGAAGTCTAGCATATTCGTCACATTCATTCCTTGCAACTTAAATGTACCAAGTATTAAGTAACATATGAGTTGCTTTCAAGATTTAAAAAGTCTTTTGAGAATAATGAATTGAGAGAACTAAAAGTTTAGAAAGACCGGAACTTTTTTTTATTAGTGTTAGAATTTATTCCCTAAAACCTCGTAATTAATAAATTATTTAATAATTATTAATAATTTTGATTATTTTATTTGCAATATAATATTATCCATTATATAAAAAATCTAAGGTTATTAGTGTAATCTTGAACAGTATGTGGTTGACATACGGGAGGATCATGTTCAAGAAATAACCTAAAGGGTCATAGTATATGGATAAAGTTGGGTGCCTTATCTTGGTAACACTATTGATACAACCCACTTTGTAATAGTTACAAATGATTTGATCCAAATCGTTCATGTGGAGACATGTGAGTGTGTGTATCTTATACAATGAATTTGTATAAGACTGGACCACGAAATATTTAATCTCTCTTTATAATTCCGTTCTTAATCCTGAGTGAGTTATGAACTTTTGCCTGTGAGGGCTTGTCCTTTGATTTGCATGGGTGAGAGTGGTTTTTGTAGCCGATTCAATAAGCCTACCATTTTGGGGACTTGGCCAAATAGGGAGCTGGGAACATAATCTCACAAGATGAAATTCACTTATTCTCATATAGGGTAAGTAGATGAATAGTTCCCTTAAGTGCTAATTTCGGGACTTGAACAATGGGGCCCCACCCTCTCATTGGCCTGAGAGAGACTTAGTTTATGGTTGGATCATAAACAAATTGTTCATTAGAGGCTTAGTGGTACTTAAGGTGCAAGATGTAATTATAGGGGTAAAATGGACTTTGACCCAGCTGTAATTATGAACAACTCGTGAATGATCGATTTGAATGTAATGATTATATCCATTGACATAACTTGTCCTACAGTGTATAAGAATGCAACTCTAGGTCTATAGTGGAGTGACCCTAGAGTTAATGAATAAAAATTAATTAATTAATTTTGTATCATTGGAGCTTATAATTTGTAGGTCCATAAAATCCCATTGCTAGCTCATAGTAACACTAAAAGATCAATTTAGTTGAAAGAAAAAATTAAAATGTTCAAATTAATATTTAATATATTAAATATAAAGGAGGAAAATATAGTTATTGTATTTGATACATTAAATATTAAAATTTGAAATGTTCAAATTAATATTTAATTTGAACTGTTCAAATTAATATTTAATATATTAGATATATTAAATATAAAAGATGAAAATATATTTATTGTATTTGATACATTAAATATTAAAATAATTAATGTATATTAGATACATTAAATAAAAGATTTTTATTAAATTTGAATTGGATTCAAATTAGGAAATAGATGTCGTAGGAGAATTTTAAACTGTTTGAATAAGATTCAAATTGGTTAGATAAATATATTTTAATATATTAGATATTAAAATATAATATTTAATTATTTTCCCTAAACCACTATAAATAGGACCCTAGGAGTGAGCCATTGTGCATTATTCATAACACACATCTCCTCAATAGAGAATTAGAGAATTCTCTCTATATCTCTTCCTCTCAAATCCCTTGTGGATTTTCTTTCAAGAGGCTCTCACAAGCCTTGGTCTTGTGTTCGAGTCATAGCTAAGAAGATTTTATGAAGGAGATAAAGACCTGCCAAAATATTCTCCATATTTATCTCAAAAGTAAGTTTTCTTAATTAATATTATTTTTAGTTTAATTTTAAATAAAATCAAAGACGATCCAATGCTTCCACTGCGTGATGAAGAGTTCATTCCTATCAATTAGTACATGTTAGAAGCAAAACAAAGAAACATGAAAAAGATAAATTAGAAAATAAAAACAAAAGAAATAAGCAAACGCTTTAGGTGGGTACTTCAACTAATTCTTTAAACACTGCATGCCTGATTTTATTTGCCCATTTTTTGATAACGAATATAGCTAACAAATATGCAACTTTGTTTCCATTTCTTTTGGTGAAACTAGATTTCAGAAAACCTCTTTGAGAGGTTGTTGATGAAAAATGGAGGAAGAAAACCTCTTTATATAGTGTTAGAGAATTAAAAGTTACAAAACTTTTAGAATTCCAAAACACTTTAAATTCTATTATTAATTATAATTAAATAAAGAAATCTTTAATTAATTGAAATTTTTTTTATATTTTAACTTTTCATATTCCATTTCGTTATTATTATCATAATTAATGAATAATTTATTATAAATAATTAACTAATTAATTAATTTACTATTTATTGGATAAAAAATAATAATTTACTATTTATAATTAATTGTGACGTATTTTGAAATGAAGAAATTAAAGAAGGAACATCATCTTTACTTTTTAAATATTTTAAATTATCAAATGATATATATTTTTTCCATAAAATTAAACAATAATTTTACTACACTATACTATTAATTAAATAATAAAAAATTAACAAAAAGAAAACTAAATTCATCAACTTAAATTTAATTTGATTTTTCTATAGGGAAATAAAATCTAATTTATTTATAAAATAATATTTTTAATTCATCCTATCAATTATGACATTTAACTATAATTGTAGAGAACTCAAAAAAAATTATAGGAATAATTCATCAATTATTAATAATCAATGACAAATGACATGCTTGTAAATTTAGAAATTGAAGTGGGGCATATTTGTAATTTACAAACATTTAAAAGGATAAAACGATTTAAAAATATTTGTTGAGATTCTTACTTTTTAATATAGTATAAATATAGATATAGATATAGATCAAAATTTAATCATATCACAAAAAAAAAAAAAAAAAAAATCATTATTTGATTTAAAAAAAATATAGTTTTAACATATTTTCCGGTAAAAGGAAAAACACTATCCAATGGAAGCTAGATGTTAGAATGTAGCTAGCAAGATAGCATTTAGCGGGAGTGGTGACTTGTCCTGACAGAGCTCTCTCGTCCCTCGTCGGTGGCAGCAAGGCTAAAACGATGCTCTCTGCAGCTCTTTTTGGCCATCCCCTCACCTTGATAATCTCTGCTACACTGCCGGTTAAAAACGTCAGTTCGTTTAGATTCCAGAATCGAGCTGCATCCATTCACTTCTCCCTCTCTGTAAACAACTCCGTCAGCAATGACATTAGAGATGACGGAAGCAAACATTCAATCCACCTTGATAGTCTTAGAGCGCTGGAATGGGATAAACTTTGCGATTCTGTTGCTTCCTTCGCGCGCACTTCTCTGGGCCGTCAAGCTATCAAGGTCTGTATCGCAGTTACATTCTCATATTCGTGTCCATGTTGCTGTTTCTCCTACGAAGAGCACTGCTGCACTTTTTGATTTATAGGATTAAATGTATATTGCCTATTAAGGCCGAAGGAATTCCTGATAGTTAGATAGCATCAGAACTAATTATAAAATCTAAATCTAAAAAGTATCAACTGCTACAAGATATCATGCAAGCAATTGCTCTGTTATACCCCCTCAAATTCGGCTAATACCATTTGAAGAAGAGAAATATTGGAAGCCAAAGTTCGTTGTTTGCTATTACTTTAAACAGATTGGATTGTCGTTCGGTTCATATTGAAGTTAAGAGAAATTCTTATGGCTTTGTCTGGTGTAGCCTAAATGACAGAAAGAATTTTACAAGAAATTTAATCCAAAGGATTTTATTATGATTAAAAAATGTTCAAGATAAGAGACTAACCCTTTATTTACGGAGGATTTAATGACAAACTATTTATTTAAAAAACTAGAAAGAATTTAACCAAAACTATTAAACTAACTCACTACATCAATTTCCTCCCTCTTAAAAAAAACTCGTCCTCGAGTTAGAAAATAATGAAGATAGGAGGAAGCAAGCGTACTCCCAAAGCCAAATTTTTCTTTTTTCTATGATTAAAAACTATCCCAATTATCAAACTAGGCTTAGCAAGTTTCATGATCAATTTTTCTGTCCACTGCCACCTCAAAATAATCACCAAAAACAAAACACGATTCATCACCCAAACTCCTTGGCCTTGGAGTGCAAATTTTTTCATCCAAACAATCAAGAAAACTTGAGAAAAACTCTTCTTCTACATTATTTTGTTGCTCAGAGATTGTTTCTTGTAGATCTTCCTTCGTTAATTCCTCACCTTCAGCAAGGAAAATTTTCAAACAAAATTAAAATTCATCTTTTTCATCAAAATAATGAGTAAATGCCAAAAAGAATTCGTCCTCCACAGCTTTCGACACTGCTCGATCATTGCCTTCATCAAAAAATGCAACAAGCCCATAAGTAGAATCCTCCATGTTCTTTGGTGCTGCCTGAATGCTCTCATCCTCAAAATAATGAATAAAGCCATGAAAAATTTCCCCTCTTGATATGTGGACCAAGTTTGAGGTTTATTTGATTCAAATTCCTGAAATCTTCCATTGTCAGTGAAATGCTTGCCCAAACATGAATTAGTTTTGCTATCTTGATGTAAAATTGCAAAATGAACTCTAAATCTTGAATTTGTTATTTTCTCTCTTCATTAGGAGTTTGTATCCTTTGAGCATTAGTCTCTTTTCATTTCTTCAATGAAAAGTTTCGTTTCTTGTTCAAAAAAAAAGAAAAAAAGAAATTGTTCTTTTCCATTCAATTCCTCTTGATCTTCAATTTCTTGAATTTCTTGTTGTGGGTAACTTGCTTTAATTTCTCTTGGAATACTACCCATTAAATTTTGGTATTTTCTTTCAGCTTGAGATGGATTATTTGACTCTAAGTCCAAATTGAAATTTGTGTCTGTCCAATGCTGCTTGCTGTCATGGAATCTCCATTGAAACTTTGGTGCTGTCTTTTTCTATTTTTGGTTATAAATTACTTTAGGTTTCGATGAAATTGATTTGGTAAAATTTAGAACCTTTGTACGAAATCCAAGATCATTTCTTGAACTCTTTGGATTCCAAAATTTTCTGTGATGTATGTTCTTGGTTAAAGACCAACTTCCATAATCAATCCAAAATTCATCTTTAGACAACATTTGATGGGTATTCTCATGGATCATAATAATAGTAGGAATTGAATCGAGACAACAATTCTTGACCAAAAAAATTCTTGCTTTTATCCAAGAATTCATGTTCTTTAGAGTCTTTTCCATGAATGGAAAGATATTTCTTTCTTGCACCCATCGGTTCTTGTACAAATCCATGAAATCATGAATCATAAATCCATGAAATCATGAATCATAATCAAAATATTGAGATCGATTTTGGGTGGAAGACATATTCTTCAATTCTTCGTGATTAAATGTGTCTTTCTTTGGGTATCGCAAGCTCCAAGTAGTTTTTGATGGGCTACTTTTTCTCCTTCATTTGGTTGGCTTTGATAGTTTTAGCTTTGGATCTTTTACTTGTGGAGTTTTGTTTTGGGGTTGTTTCATTGGAGCCTCGTGGTTTCTTGGTGCTGCTGTCCCTGGATCCTTTAGCTTAATGGCTCATTGTTTCTGATTTTCTTTATATATCTGTTTTGGTTGTAATGCTCCTAATTGAGCTTGTTGTTTTTTTGTTTTATTTTTCTTTCCTTTGCCTCCTCACTCCCTCTAAAAAAAAAAGAACAGGCCCAACTTTGGTCTTTGAACCGGACATATGAAGAAAGTTTGAGACTTTTGGATGAGACTAATGCGGCAGTAGAAATGCACAAGCATGGTGGCTGCAGTTTGGATTTAAGTGGCATCGACCTTCATCTCGTTAGTACATTGTCACTGATTTTCTTTTTTCTATCTTGGTCACTAAGTTAATTTAATTGCCAAAATATAGAATTTATGAAGGATGCACTTAACTGTTTGTATGAATTTATTGTTAGGCCCCCAATTAAAGCTGTTTATCAGAGGAAGGGCAAGAGAGACATTTTAGGTCAGACTAGTTAGTTAGGGAGTAGAGTATGGGAGTGCGTTTGCTGTAGAAGGGACCGCTTGGTTTCCCGAGGGTAGAGAAAGTACTTAAGGTAAGGGTGTGTTCTTTTTTTTAGGGTTATGCTTTCGTTTTGGTGATTAGCTTGTACCTTGAGAAGCAAGGCAAGGAAAGGTTACCAACCCTCTCAAATTGGTTGGGAGCTTTTGTTCCGCCTTAGGGCGTTTTACTATCTTAAAAACCAACACATTGTAAGGGAAACCTTACAAATCGGTATCAGAGCACCAACCTGGGGAAGACGAGAAGTATGATGCAAAGGTTGATGGAGGACCAAATGGAGATTGCTGATCTCGAACGGCAAGTGATGAAGGCACAGCTCGAAGGGATTAAAGAGAGGGTTCTCCGGATTCCGTCTATGCAAGAAGGAATCGACTCGTTGAATAAATCGATGGAAATGGTGATTACGGAGCTAGCAGCGATCCGTTCTTTTTCGTCGATCACCAGAATGGGTGAGAGTTTGGGGAGCAAACAAAAAGGAAGAGAAGAGGTGGGAACTATCAAGTTGAAGGGTAAGATAGATTCGCGGGAGGTAATTATACTGATAGATTGTGGTGCTACCCACAATTTTACTTCGCAGAAATTAGTGGAGTAACTAAAGCTTCTGAAACAACCAACTATGGCCTGATAATGGGGGCTGGAATGGCAGTAAAGGGAAAAGGAGTGTGTAAGGGGGTCGTCCTGAATATGGGAGATCTAACTATAGTAGAAAGTTTCTTACCTCTTAAATTGGGAGGGGTGGATGTTATTTTGGGTATGCAGTGGTTACATAGGTTGGGTGAAATGAGTGTTCACTGGAAATCTTTGACTCTTCGAATTGGGGAAGGGGAAGATCAAGTCATTCTTAAGGGAGATCCGAGCTTGACAAAAACCAAAGTAACATTGAAAAAAATGATGAAGTATTGGGAAGATACGGATCAGGGGTTCTTGGTGGAACTCAAGTCCATTGAGACCATCCAACCTGAGCAAGATGAGGAAGTGATGACCCCTGTGGCTGAACTGCCAAAGTCTGTGTTACAATTATTGGATGAGTATAAAGACACATTCGCAACGCCTAAGGTTCTTCCCCCTCATCGTAACATCGATCACCAAATCCACTTGAAGGAGGGCAGGATCAGTGAATGTCAGACCCTATCGCTATGCTCAAATCTAGAAAAATGAGATCGAGCGCTTAGTCAATAAGATGTTGCAAGCAGGTATCATACGTCCAAGTATCAGCCCATACTCTAGTCCAGTACTATTGGTCAGGAAGAAGATGGGGGATGGAGGTTTTGCATGGATTAAAGAGCTCAGAACAACGTGACCATACTTGATAAATTTCCCATTCCAGTTGTGGAAGAGTTTTTGGATGAATTAAAAGGGGCCACCATTTATTCAAAGATCGACTTAAGGTCAGGGTATCACCAAATTCGAGTGCACCGGAATGACATTTAGAAAACAGCCTTTAGGACTCATGAAAGACATTATGAGTTTGTGGTCATGCCCTTCGGACTTACAAACGCCCCGTCTACATTTCAGGCTCTGATGAACTAGATCTTTCGACCATTCTTGCGTAAGTTCGTACTTGTTTTTTTTGATGATATTCTGATTTATAGTGCCACTTATGATGACCATCTGCACCATTTGGCTGTGATCTTTGAGGTATTGAGAGACCAACAACTATTTGCCAATTGGAGTAAATGCCATTTTACGCAAGAATGAATAGAATATCTGGGCCATTGGATATCAGCAACATGGGTGGAAGCAGATCCTGAGAAAGTTCAAGCTATGTTGGAATGGCCTCAACCACGAACCATCGGGGAACTGAGAGGATTTCTGGGCCTCACGAACTATTATTGCCGTTTTGTCCAAAACTATGGCAGTTCGCTGCTCCAATGTCTTAGCTGTTGAAAAAAAGGGGCTTTGAATGGTCAGATCAAGTGACTGAAGCATTTGAGCAACTCAAACATGCCATGGTTACGATACCCATGTTGGCTTTGCCCGATTTTAGTCAACTATTTGTGGTTGAGACGATACATCAGGAAAAGGGTTGGGGGCTGTTTTATCTTAGATCAATAGGCCCATTGCTTACAACAGTCACACATTGTCAACTAAGGTCTATGCGAAATTGACCTACGAAAGGGAATTGATGGCGATTGTATTAGCGGTTCAACTCTGGCGCCCGTACCTGTCGGGCCAAAAATTTCTTGTCCAAATAGATCAACGAGCTTTAAAATTCTTGTTAGAGCAGAGGGTCATTCAACCATAGTATCAACGATGGATTTCCAAGCTATTGGGGTATTATTTTGAAGTAAAATATCAGCCTGGAAGTCAAAACAAGGCAGCAGACGCGCTCTCTCGATTACCAACAGTGGCCTAATGTGCCACTTTATTAGTACCAACACTATTAGATGTGAATACCATTCGAGATGAGGTGAATCGAGATCCAAAGCTCCAGCTCATTATCCAGAAACTCATTGAAGATTCGGATAGCGTGCCACGATATTCGTTGTTCCAAGGCAATTTGTTTTACAAGGGACAGTTAGTTTTGTCCAAGTCTTCTTCCTTGATTCCTGCTATACTCCATTTATATCACGATTCAATATTAGGGGGTCACTCAGGAGTATTGCGAACCTATAAACGCTTAACAAGCGAATTATTTTGGGAAGGCATGAAAAAGGATACTAAGGAATATGTTGAGCAGTGCCTGATTTGTTAAAGAAACAAGTCCTTAGGGACATCCCCCGTGGGTCTACTACAACCATTGGAGATACCTATTAGAATATGGGAAGATATATCTCTTGACTTTGCGAAAGGATTACCCCTTTCTTCAGGCTTTACAGTGATCCTAGTGGTGGTGGATAGGCTGAGCAAGATGGCTCATTTCATAGCAATTAGACACCCTTTCACAGCAAAGACAGTGACAGATGTTTTCATTAAGGAAATCGTTTGCCTTCATGGCTATCCTCGCTCCATTGTTTCTGATAGAGACAAGGTTTTCCGTAGTCATTTCTGGAAGGAGCTCTTTCAAGTGCAGGGGGCCAAACTTTGTCGAAGTACATCATACCATCCACAATTAGAGGGACAAACCGAGATTGTGAACAAGTGTTTAGAGACGTACCTTTGATGTTTATGTAGTGACAAACCAAACCAATGGTATTCATGGCTAAGTTGGGCGGAATTCTGGTATAACATAACTTACCATGTTGCCATTGGAATTACACCGTTTCAAGCAGTTTATGGCAGACCACAACCCTCGCTGGTATCTTATGGTGAGAACAGAACATCTAATGCAGCTCTAGATCAACAACTCCTTGATAGGGATGTAGCACTTGATACCTTGAAAAGTCACTTGTGTATGGCTCAATGTATAATGAAAATGTTTGCGGATCAGAAATGAAAGGAAGTACATTATGATGTGGGAGATTGGGTTTTCCTCAAACTCAAACCATATAGACAGAAGTCAGTGGCAAAAGGAGGAACGAGAAGCTATCTCCTAAGTTCTTTATACCTTTTGTAATATTGGTTGCATATTATGTGTATCTTTATTATTGTATTTGTAATATTTTTTTTTCCTTATTGGTAAATGGTCTTTCTTCTATATAAGAGGACCTTGTACTTTGATTCACAATACAGAAGAAATACAATAGCTTTATTTCTTCCTTAAATTTAAGTTGGTATAAGAGCAGAAAATAAAACCCTAAAAATATCCTAACCCTGACCATCAACCACCACTGCAACCATCACCATCGCTCAAACCTGTTGCCGCCGTCGAAGCCCTTAGCTGCCGGCAGAACCTTAGCTGTCATCTTGAACAACACCCATTACTTCCGACTGCAGGGTGTTCTTCTTCGCCGTTCGACTCCGACTGTAGGGTGTTCTTCTTCTCCGCCATTTGTGACCAAGAAATTGTGTGACCCGCGATCCTTGACCCGCGATCCGACCTCTGCAACTCCTCTGCAGATCGCTTCGTTAGCTCGCTGTCTTTTCTCCGTCCAGCGACTCTGTCTTTCGTTGTCTTTCTGTCTCCCACATCTCCGTCAGCTCGAATCCATCGCTTGAAGCGAGAAACCAGTGGCCGAACAATTGAAGTTGGCATCGTTCACCAAATCTTTGATCGACTCCAAGACCTTCTTGAGGAGCGAACCCTGAACAAGACGAAGTTCCAACATTTTTGAGAGAAATTGCAGAGCTAGGGCTGGGGCTGGCTAGGGTTTGGGAAAGAGCTGTAATCTGGTTTACGTGGCTCTGTGGTTGACGTGGGTTGCAGATCGTTTTTTGATCTGTAATTTGGTTTGATTCAGATTTGGTCTGATCTGGTTCGGTTTATTTTTCCAGATCTTGTCTGGTTTGGTTCATTAAATTATGGCCTTATTATTTTTTCAAGTTTGGTTTGGTTCAGACTTTATCTGGTTTCTTATTAACATGTTTTGCAGATATGTCTAAGTTGATCGTTGAAATGGCTCAAATGCAGAGTAAGACTGAGAGTGGGTTGTTCGATACCACAATCATTAACTCAAGTTCCTTTGGTAAAGAGCAAATTGATCAACCCTCTAAACTGCTGCAAACCAATTTATCATCTAGTAATCTTTGTGTTTCCTTGGCACAAATAGGTAACTGTCCCCAAGTTTTTTCTTGTAGTACTTCATCTCCATGGATTATCGATTCTGGAGCATCTGATCACATGACTAGTTTCTCTCATTTATTTCATTCCTATTCTTTTTCCTATAAAAATGCAAAAATTCGAATTACAGATAGTAGTTTCTCTTCTATTGCAGGAAAAGGAACTATTAAATTGACTGATATACTTTCACTACAGTCTGTTCTCCATGTTCCTAATTTAGCCTGTAATACCTTATCTGTTACTAAACTTTGTAGAGACTTTAACTGTCATGTCACTTTCTTTGAATCTCATTGTATTTTTCAGCAAGACTCAAGAAAGAAAATTGGGACTGCTAGGATGCTTGATGGTCTCTACTACTTTGATGAAGGTTCTTTTAGTAATAAAATAACTCAGGGTCTTAGTAGTATTAGTTCTCTCTCTATTCATGAACAAATCATACTTTGGCATCGTAGGTTAGGACATCCAAATTTCTTCTATCTTAAACATTTATTTCCAAATTTATTCAAAAATGTTGATTGCTCATCTTTTCATTGTGAAAGTTGTATTTTTGCAAAAAACCATCGATCCACATATTTACCAAAATCTTACAAAACCTCTAAACCGTTTTACTTAATTCATAGTGATGTTTGGGCTCCTTCTAAGATTATGACTCATAGTGGTAAAAAATGGTTTGTTACTTTTATTGATGACCACACATGTCTATCTTGGGTCTATTTAATGCAAAAAAATTTGAGGTGAAGGATTTTTTCAAACATTTTTATAATATGATTGAAACCCAATTTCAAACTAAAATCAGTATTTTACACTATGACAATGGAACTGAGTATTTCAATGAATACCTGAGTGACTTTTTAAAGGATAAAGGTATTTTACATCAGTCTACTTGTCGAGATACCCCTCAACAAAATGGAATTGCTGAATGGAAAAATAGACATTTACTTGAAGTTGCACGTGCCATAATGTTTTCTATGCATGTTCCTAAGTATTTATGGGGGGAAGCTGTACTCACGGTTACCTATTTGATAAATAGGATGCCTAGTAAAGTCTTGAATTTTCTAACCCCCCTTGAGTGCCTTAAAACTATTTTTCCAACTAATCGCATATATTCTCACTTACCCATCAAAATTTTTGGTTGCATTGCATACGTTCACGTACCAAGTCTTTTTCGATCAAAACTTGATCATAGGGCTATAAAATGCATTTTTTTGGGTTATGCTTCCAATCAAAAGGGGTATAAATGTTTTGATCCTCAGACAATTTTTTTTTTATGTGAGTATGGATGTTTTTTTCTTAGAAAAACAACCATATTTTACCCAAAATTCTCTTCAGGGGGAGAAATCAAGTTTAGAAGATAATTTTTGAGAAATATTTGAACCTCTTCCTTATGTCATTCATTGTGACATGTCTGTCACTAGTCCTTCGATATCAAATATAGAAACTTCTCATTCAGGGGGAGAAATACTACAAAATGACTTTACAGGTCAAATTCATGAGTTAAAGTTTTATACTAGAAGGATAGTCAATCAAAGGAACCAAGACCTAAGAGTTGATTCTACACAAACCTAGTTTGAAATTCTGGAGAATGATGCTGAAAATCCATCTCCTATTCTCAATGATGAAAGGTCTAGTAATCCCTTTTCTATCCCTAATCTTTCAATTATTCAAAATACCTTACCTATTATTTATGATCTTGATGTTCCTATTGCTATTAGGAAAGGTAGTCGAACTTGCACTAAATATCCCATTGCAAATTACATCTCATATGAAAAATTGTCCAATAGTCATAAAGCTTTCACCTCTAGGATGGACAACTTATTTGTTCCAAGGAATATACAAGAAGCTCTAGATGATCCAAATTGGAAACTAGCAGTTATGGAGGAGATGAATGCTCTAAAACAAAGTGGGACTTGGGAAATAATAGACTTGCCAAAAGATAAAAAGACGGTGGGGTGCAAATGGGTGTTTACCGTTGTTGTTAATTATAGTCAAAGTTAGGGCAATATTGTATTTTTGTATCTTAGGTTTATTATCTCCTCTTTTAATTTATATTCCTTAAGTTTATTTAAGATTTGATTAGGGCATAATATTCTTTTGTGTTGTACATTGTATTTATACTATTGTTTTGTATAGTTGAAATAAAATGAAATTATAAGAAAAACTTCATGGTATCAGAGCAGAAATAAAACCCTAGTTTTTTTTTTAACCTAGTTCGTCGTTGCCGTCACCACCGCCGGACCTCTGATCGCCGCCGTCCTTATTCATCACCTCCGACGGCCTCTCTCTCCGGTACCCTCACGACAACCATATCCCTTAGAAACTTAGACCGAAAATCGCAAAATCGCGAAATCGCGCTTCCTCTCCAGTCGCAAACACCTCAGAAACCTCCGACAGACTCCTCCGGCGCAAACACTTCCGGCGCATACACCTCCGATGGCTAGATCGTGATTCAGCGAGCTTCTCCAAAATCGTGAAATCACGAACCTCACTGTGCAGTACCTTCGTTTGACGCCGACTTGCGACTGCGACTCCTCTGACACAATACCCTGGCTGTTAAAATACGTCTGTGCAGTACCTCCGTTTGACTCCTCCGTTTGACAAAGCTCACATCTGCCAGTAACATTTTTTTTAACATATGCTGTTTGACTCCTCCGTTTGACAAAGCTCCGTTTGACATATGCTATAATGGTCGTATCTGCCTTGGCTGTTAACATTTTTTTTAACCTAATTTAGTACAATACAGTACCTACACACCCTTGCTCTTTGTCCACTTATATCATTTGCAAGTGATATTTTTTTTTACTATGTCTTCTTCCAAATCAATTGACCTAATCTCCAATGGTCAAGGAGGATATGATTCATCACCTGCCTATATCACGGGTCACAAACTGAATGGACACAATTATATCCAATGGTCACAATCAGTCTTGATGTTCATCTGTGGCAAGGGTAAAGATGAGTACCTCTCGAAAGAGAATGAGCAGCCTAAAGCAACTGATCCGGAATTCAGGAAGTGGAAAGTAGAAAATAACATGGTCATGTCATGGTTGATTAATTCCATGACTACTGAGATCGGTGAAAATTTCCTTTTGTATGGAACAGCACATCAGATTTGAGAAGCTGTCAAGGAAACATACTCTAGTAAAGAGAACACTTCCGAATTGTTTCGAATAGAATCCATACTCCATGATATTTGCCAAGGTGATCACTCTGTCACTGAGTACTTTAATATTCTCTCTCGTTATTGGCAACAACTAGATTTATTTGAAGTCTATACATGGAAGTGTGCCGATGATACAACCCAATACATGAAAATTCTTGAGCAAAAGAGGACTTTCAAATTTCTTCTTGGCCTTAACCACAATCTTGATGAAGTTCGGAGTCGAATCATGGGAACCAATCCGTTGCCAACTCTCCGTGAAGTCGTCTCTCAAGTAAGGCGAGAAGAAAGTAGGAAGAATGTAATGATAGGCAAATCAGACTTAGTCCCTACAGTTTTGGAAACATCTGCACTTGTTACCCGTAGTTTTAACCCAACAGTGCCTGGTGATAATAAGCAGAAACGAGAAAGACCTTGGTGTGAACATTGTAAAAGGGTGGGTCATATAAAAGACACTTGCTGGAAGATTCATGGGAAGCCTGCTGATTGGAAACCTAAGCATCGCAATGATCGTGATGGTAAGGCCTGTGTTGCTAATGTAGCTCATGATAATTCTGTCAGTTCAGAGGCAACGCCATTTAGCAAAGAACAAATAGATGCACTGCAAAAGATCATCGGTCACACAATTCAGGAGTAGGACTGGTGGCACAGAAAGTTATACCTACTGCCTTGACAGCTAGTAAAGGAGGGATACAACCCTTGATTGTAGACACTGGAGCTTCAGATCATATGACAGGGAATGCATCTCTGTTCCAAAACTATCAAGCTGACACCTCCAACTCCTCTGTGAAAATTGCAGATGGGTCATATTCCAAAGTGGCTGGGACAGGTTCAATTAGAGTTACTCAACATTTATATCTAAACTCTGTATTACATGTACCAGACTTGGATTGTAATTTACTTTCCATAAGTAAATTGACTCGTGATCTTAAATGTGTAACTAAATTTTATCCAAACTTGTGTGTTTTTCAGGATTTGGAATCGGGGAAGACGGGTGGCAGTGCTAAACTTTGTTCTGGACTCTATCTTCTCAACTATGATCGAGACTCAATAGCAATTGGAGACAAGTCTTCGTTTTTATCTTCCTTTGCTTCTAGTAGTAGTAGTCATTTTTCTTCTTCTGTCAACAAAGATAGTGAAATTATGTTATTACACTATCAGTTAGGTCATCCAAATTTTTTGTATCTCTCCAAATTGTTTCCAACTCTTTTTCATAATAAAAATCCTGCATTGTTCAATTGTGAGATTTGTCAGATTGCCAAGCATACTCGCAACCCCTATCCTCGCATTGCATATAAACCGTCAAGTCCGTTTTCTTTGATTCATAGCGATGTGTGGGGCCCTTCAAAAATAAAAAATATCTCAGGGGCTCGATGGTTTGTCTCCTTTGTTGATGATCATACACGGGTTACATGGATCTTTCTTATGAAAGAAAAATCTGAAGTTCACCACCATTTCAAATATTTTCATAATATGATTCAAACTCAATACCAAACCAAAATTCGTGTTCTCAAAACAGACAATGCAAAAGAATTCTTTAGTTCATGTCTTGGGGATTATCTATCAGCTCAAGGGATTCTCCATCTTAGCACTTGTGTTGACACTCCCCAACAAAATGGAGTGGCTGAACGCAAGAATCGTCATCTTCTTGAAGTCACTCGGTGTTTGATGTTCTCTACTCATGTTCCAAAATTCTATTGGGGTGAAGGCATTCTCACTGCCACATACTTGATCAATCGTATGCCCTCTCGGGTCCTTGGATTCTCCACTCCTCGTCAAGTCCTCCTCAAATCCTTTCCTCACCTTTGTGTTCAGTCTCTTGATTTGGTCCCTAAAGTTTTTGGGTGTAGTGCATTTGTCCACATCCATTCCCAACATCGTAGCAAATTGGATCCTCGTGCCCATAAATGCATTTTCTTGGGATACTCACCAAATCAAAGGGGTTACAAATGCTACTCTCCTATCACAAAACGGATATATGTCACTATGGATGTCACATTCTTTGAACATCTCCCATACTATACCAAAACTTCTTGTCAGGGGGAGAACATGAGTGACAATCAGTTGTGGATCTCATTACTTGAGACCGAACCCGGATCCGTACTTCACCCTCATCCTCAAGTCACGATTTCAACTTCACAAGGTGTTCCTGTGTCTCTCCCAGTATCTCCTGAAACAAATCCAAGTGTCGTCCCTCCAATTGCTAGTGGAAGTCTCCTCACATACACAAGGAGAAACAAACAAGTTGAGAAAATAGATTCTAGAACAAATCAACCCTCCCAAACGTCTGAACCGGTTCTTACTTCCAATGAATCCATAAGTGAGGATAAATGTGAGCTAGAAGAAATTGTAATTCCAGAAGTTGATGATTTAGACTTACCAATTGCAGTAAGGAAAGGAGTTAGGAGTTGCACCATTCACCCTATAGGGAACTATGTGTCATATGATGGGTTATCTGAATCATATCGAGCATTTGTTTCTATTCTTGATAATGTTCAGGTACCAAACAACATTCATGAAGCGCTGAAGCATCCTGGTTGGAGAAAAGCTGTACAAGATGAGATTGAAGCTCTTGAGAAAAATGGCACATGGACAGTGACAGATCTACCTAGTGGAAAACAAACTGTTGGATGTAAGTGGATATTTACAGTGAAACATAAGGCAGATGGGAGCATTGAGAGATTGAAGGCTAGACTTGTTGCTAGAGTATTTACTCAATCTTATGGGATTGACTACCAAGAAACTTTTGCACCGGTTGCTAAACTCAACACCATAAGAATTATCTTATCTCTAGCGGCCAATCTTGATTGGGGTCTCCAACAGTTAGATATTAAATATGCTTTTCTGAATGGTGACCTAGAAGAAGAAGTATACATGGATATCCCTCCTGGATGTAAAGAGAATGTTAATCCAACAAAGGTTTGTAAATTGAAAAAATCTCTCTATGGGCTTAAGCAATCCCCTCGTGCTTGGTTTGGTAGATTTACAAACTTTATTCTCAGTCTTGGATACTCACAATGCCAGTCAGACCATACACTGTTTGTCAAAAGGAAGTCTGGAAATTTACTTGCCATCTTAATAGTGTATGTTGATGATATGATTCTTTCAGGAAATGATGAACTGGAATTACAAAGGCTGAAAAAGCACTTGGCTCAAGAATTCGAAGTCAAAGATCTAGGAAATCTCAAATATTTTCTAGGTATGGAGGTTGCTCGGTCGAAAAAGGGTATAGTTGTATCTCAAAGGAAGTACGTGTTAGATCTTCTCAAGGAGACTGGTATGTTAAGATGTAAACCAACAGACTCTCCTATGGACCCTCAAAAGAAATTTGGACTTAATCGTGAGGGCACACCAGTGGATAGGGGGAGATACCAACGCCTTGTAGGGCGTCTTATGTATCTTTCTCATACTCGTCCTGATATTGGATTTGCCGTTAGCATGGTTAGCCAGTTTATGCATAGTCCCAATGAAGAACATATGGATGCTGTGTACCGAATCCTCAGATATCTAAAAATGACTCCTGGAAAAGGACTGTTATTTCAGAAAACCGACAAGAGAAACATTGAGGTATATTCTGATGCAGATTGGGCAGGTGACATTACAGATAGAAGATCTACCTCAGGTTATTGTTCATTTGTATGGGGTAATCTTGTGACATGGAGAAGCAAAAAGCAGTCTGTGGTTGCAAGAAGTAGTGCAAAAGCTGAATTTAGAGCACTTGCTCATGGCATATGTGAAGGCATATGGATTAAGAGAGTCCTAAGTGAATTAGGAAAGGATTGGTCATCACCAATACACATGATGTGTGATAATCAAGCTGCAATAAGTATTGCCAAGAATCCAGTTCATCATGATAGGACAAAACATGTTGAAATTGATCGACACTTTATCTCAGAAAAAGTCAATAATGAAGTGGTTCAACTCACCTATGTACCTACCAAGCAACAATTAACAGATATCCTTACCAAGCCTTTACCGAGACCTAACTTTGAAGATTTGAATTACAAGTTGGGATTGTATAATATATACAACCCACCTTGAGGGGGAGTGTTGTTAATTATAGTCAAAGTTAGGGCAATATTGTATTTTTGTATCTTAGGTTTATTATCTCCTCTTTTAATTTATATTCCTTAAGTTTATTTAAGATTTGATTAGGGCAGAATATTCTTTCCTTTTATGTTTTGTGTTGTACATTGTATTTATACTATTGTTTTGTATAGTTGAAATAAGATGAAATTATAAGAAAAACTTCAACCGTAAAGTGTAAGGTTGACGGATCTGTTGAAAGATACAAGGTCAGACGGATCTGTTGAAAGATACAAGGCCAGATTAGTAGCAAAAGGTTTCACTCAAACCTATGAAATTGACTATCAGTAGACTTTTGCTCCAGTTGCAAAAATCAACTCTATCAGAACTCTTTTGTCTCTTGCAGCTAACTTAGATTGGTCACTTCATCAACTAGATGTTAAGAATGCTTTTCTCAATGGTGATTTAGAGGAAGAGGTATTTATGAGCCTACCACTAGGATTTGAAATGGAACTTGGAAATAATAAAGTTTGCAGATTGAAGAAAGCCCTATATGGTCTCAAACAGTCTCCAAGAGCTTGGTTTGAACGTTTTGGAAAAGCAGTCATTAGCTATGGATACCTTCAAAGTCAAGCAGACCATACCATTTTCTATAAACACTCTGGAAATAGTAAAATTGCTATTTTAATTGTTTATGTTGATGATATTATTCTTACGGGTAACGATGAAGAAGGGACTAAAGACCATACCATTTTCTATAAACACTTTGGAATCTATTTCTCAAAACTTAGGGACTAAAAGAGTACATTTTAATACCTCAGGAACCAAACGCACCTATTCCTGAAAACTCAGAGATCGAAAAGGTAATTTTTCCTATATTCTTTATCTTTGAGAGTTAATGCAACCAAATCCATCGTAAGGAGCTTATGGTTGGAAAAGAAAAATAGTGTTTGATGAAGATTGGATTGAGGTGTTTGAGCTAGCAATATTTTGTTGTTCTTTTTGGTTTCTATAGAAAGTGCTTTAACTAAAGGTCTTTCAAAAATATAATATGATAAATTGAGTGACAAGCTGAATATGGCTATGGAAGACTTCTTCAAACCAACTCTTTATATTGTAAGTATGAGTTGTATATTAATTGTCTATATTTATGTTAGAATTTATCTTTTATTTTTTCCTTATTGGTAGATGGTCTTTCTTCTATATAACAAGACCTTGTATTTGATTCATAAAATATAAAAAAATGCAATATTTTATTTCTTCCCAAAATCCTAGTATCTTTTCACCTTGTTTCAGAAAAAAGTAGTTAGTTGCTTGCTGATGCCACTTTCTGATTTATCACTTCTGTAATTTTTTCCTTTGATTTCTAAGTGTGCCGTCTTGCTGTTGAAGGTGAAATCTGCAATAGAACATGCTCAAAGGAGTCTGCCAATGGATGGAAATGAAGCGGTGGCTGTTGCAACTCTTCTACAGTTTGCTGATATGTTGCAATTTAATTTGAAAACTGCAATCAAAGAAGATGTGGACTGGTCTACACGTTTTATGCCCCTAACAGAAGTGGTAAATGAAGCATCTGGGTATGACCTTAAACCACTGCTACATTCTATAATATTATGTGACTTTTATTTAATTCTTGATTGTAGATAATGGGAATGGTTGTAAATCAATCATTGATTAAACTGATACTGAATGTAGTAGATGAAGATGGCTCAATTAAAGATTCTGCGGTTTGCTCCTTATAAACTTGCTGGTTTTGATTTTGTTACTTATATATGCCTTTTACATTTAGAACCCTAATAATTTTTTTACAACGCTCATCTTCATGTTTTAATTGCATTTGGATATTTTTTTGAACAAGATATGAAGCTTTTCATTGATATAATTGATCGAACTGAAACGTGGGACTTAAAGAAAATATTTGTAAATTAAAACAAAGCTCCAGTTCAGTGCAAGTGCACACTGTCGATGCAAGTAATATAAAACTGGAAGTATTCCAGAGTATCGATCCCACAGGGAACGGATACAACAAAATTCAAATGATAGCAAAGACGTTTTCCAATTGCAATTTCGGTAACCAAGGTTATAAAAATAAGTGGGATGGTTTTTGTTGTTTTCGAAAAGAAGAAATAACAATGATAAAAGAGGGATTCGAATATGCTTTTGCTCTATTGAAAGAAATTGCGGCCTAATTGCAATTGCAATCCTTTGACTCAATACTTAAGCTTTGTAAACTGAATTCAACACCTATTCGACCTTTTATGAAGTATCTTTAGGAGGCTAAGCGATTAAATCGATATTTCTATGGCTAATACGAACTTAGTTAATTTTGAAACACAATTCTGTTGGTTTTAAAGGTTTTGCCCTATGTCTAGGGTCAAAAACAAATTCCTATGTCTAGGCTATTTTCCTTTATTGCTTTTATGAAAACCCAATTTTTATCTAACCTTTTCAGAATTAGACTCAAATTGTTGTATACTAATCTAGGTGATCAATCTAAACTAGTAATGAAAATTTCAATCAATAAAAGCAAACAATGCTATAAGATTAAGCAAGGTTGCTCTTACATATTAGGTCTTTATTCATTTCTTTAGGGCATTCACATGTTTGAATCCCAAAGAAAAACTTAGCTCATAATTAAAGAGAAGAAAAATAATGACTTAAAAGAATCAAAGTGCATAACTAAAATAGAATTAATAAATACTTGAATAACAATTCAACAATAATGAAAGAACAACTAAAATTCTATTAATCAAAATAAATTCAGCAACTAATTAATTTCAACAAAAGGGAAGAAGAAAACAGTAGCTAAAACCTCAAAATTACAGCAACAATTAAGTTCCTAAAATAGAAGAAAATAACTTAAATAAAACAGAAAATAAATTCTAAGAACGGGAAGAACACAGCCCCTTTTCCACTTCTTATTCAATCGACTCAACTCCACTTTTTTCAAAGGGAATTGAGCCTTCACTTCCTTCAATTTTCATTGAGGAATGATTGAATTTCGAAGTTGAAAGGGGCTGGAAAACAGAAGAAAAACAGCAGCAAACAGAAATAAAAACAGCAGAAAATTGACGGCAGTAATTTGACAGCTGAAAATCGTGGACAGCAGCAACTGTGGCCGAAAATGGTAGAAAACTGATATGTTCTTGAGGCTTCTTCTCCAATATTTATAGAGGAATTTGGGCTAGGGTTTCCTTCTTGAATGATGCATAAATATGGCTATAATCCAGCTAAAATCGTGGAGACTAAATATGACACAAAATTCCTAGATTTTA
This sequence comes from Trichosanthes truncata, assembly GCA_033996785.1. Taxonomy (NCBI): domain Eukaryota; kingdom Viridiplantae; phylum Streptophyta; class Magnoliopsida; order Cucurbitales; family Cucurbitaceae; genus Trichosanthes; species Trichosanthes truncata. The sequence goes on from JAWPNB010000003.1 coordinate 92,257,408, forward strand.
GGAGATTTGCAGATTTTTCTTTAATTTTCAGATTTCTCGAAATTGCAATTGCAATGTGTGAATGCTAAAGGTTTGAGAGAATGAGTATATTCCATTCCATTCACTAAAGAGATATATATATACAAGTGTACAAGGTTAACCTAATTAGGAGAAAGTGAAAAGACAATAAAGGACAACTCAACTATTATATTTACAAAAATACAATTATACTAATATAAGAACTCTAACACTCCCCCTCAAGTTGGAGCATATATATTCATCATGCCCAACTTGTTAGAGAGGTAATCTATTCGTGCTCCATTCAATGCCTTGGTGAAGATATCTCCTAATTGCTCTCCAGTCTTCACGAATCCTGTCGATACCAAACCTTGTTGTATCTTCTCACGTACAAAATGGCAGTCAACCTCAATGTGTTTAGTTCGCTCATGAAATACTGGATTAGATGCTATATGCAGAGCTGCTTGATTATCACACCATAATTTTGTTGGTGTTGTTATATCAAATCCTAATTCAATAAGAAGTTGACGTATCCAGACTAGTTCACATACAGATTGTGCCATTGCTCTATATTCTGATTCAGCACTTGACCGTGATACCACATTTTGTTTCTTACTCTTCCAAGAAACCAAATTTCCACCTACGAATACACAATATCCTGAAGTTGATCTTCTATCTTCCTTAGATCCTGCCCAATCAGCATCTGAGAAACATTCAATGTTAATATGCCCATGACTCTTATATAATAAACCACGCCCAGGAGCTGCCTTTAAATAACACAAAATTTGTTCAACTGCATCCCAATGATCAACAGTAGGAGAAGACATATATTGGCTCACAATACTCACTGAATAAGCTATGTCTGGTCGAGTTACTGTAAGATAATTGAGTTTTCCCACTAACCTCCTATATCGTTCAGGATCTTTCAGTAATTCTCCCTCTTTTGTGAGCTGTAAATTAGGCATCATCGGGGTACTACATGACTTAGCTCCTAATTTCCCTGTTTCAGTCAACAAGTCAATTACATATTTTCTCTGTGATAACATGATTCCCTTCTTGCTTCTCATTACCTCAATTCCTAGAAAATATTTCAGCATTCCCAAATCTTTTGTGTGGAATTGACTATGGAGAAAGGTCTTAAGAGATTGGATGCCCAATGCGTCATCACCTGTAATAACAATATCATCGACATACACAACCAACAAGATGACCCCACTCTCAGATCGCTTATAAAAGACAGAATGATCGAACTCGCTCTTTCTCATTCCAAAGCCTTCAATCACCTGAGTGAATTTTCCAAACCATGCCCGTGGACTCTGTTTTAATCCATACAAGGATTTACGAAGGCGACATACCTTTCCATTCTCCCCCTGAGCAACAAATCCTGGAGGTTGCTCCATATACACCTCTTCCTCAAGATCACCGTGAAGAAAGGCGTTTTTAATATCAAGCTGATGCAACAGCCAGTGATGAATGGATGCTAACGAAATAAATAATCTGACAGAAGCCATTTTAGCAACAGGAGAAAAAGTGTCAGAATAGTCAACCCCATAAGTTTGGGCGTAGCCTTTAGCAACAAGGCGAGCTTTCAACCGAGCTACAGACCCATCTGGATTGACTTTAACCGCAAAGACCCACTTACAACCAATAGGCTTCTTTCCTGCAGGAAGAGAAACTAAATCCCAAGTACAATTGCCATCTAAAGCAGTCATCTCCTCTACCATTGCAGCACGCCAACCAGGTTGAGACAAAGTCTTAGGAACAGTCTTAGGAACAGACAAAGACTGTAGGGATGAACAGTCTTAGGAACAGACCGGCGGCGCGTGTGGTTCACGCGCCGGTTAGTTTTCGACCAAAATTTCCGGATCGGCTGATCGGCGACTGGGCTTTCCAAAAAACCGGGCGGTGACGAAAAATTAGGCCGTGGACAGACCTCGTTGGTGGCGGCGGCTGCGAATTCCGGCGACTTCCGGCGAATTCCGGCGACAGATTCCGGCGACAGACCTAGTTGAGTTGATGCACAAAGCTCACAGCAAGACCAAAACCCTCAAAGAAGGTGTTCTAAACCTCAAACCCTAATGGTCACAAACTTCTAAGGACAAAAATTTTCCTAGAGAACCCTAGGGCTCTGATACCATGTGAATGCTAAAGGTTTGAGAGAATGAGTATATTCCATTCCATTCACTAAAGAGATATATATATACAAGTGTACAAGGTTAACCTAATTAGGAGAAAGTGAAAAGACAATAAAGGACAACTCAACTATTATATTTACAAAAATACAATTATACTAATATAAGAACTCTAACACAATGCAATTGCATTTCTATTACATTCTTCAAATTCCTGCACAAAAACATCAAGTAAGTGTGTTTTCATTTTCTTTTGCTTTATTTTCTCCATTTACTTAATTTAAAAGGCATCCAACAATAATTCAATTTAAACCAACTATTTGCTAGCCTTTTTATCTAATAACACACATAAAATAACAAGAATAACTAAGTATAAAGGCCAAATAATTCTCATAAATGAGAATTATCAATAATGAAAAGAGACTATTGCTCAAGATACAAACTCCGTAAAGGAGTGAAAACGAATTGCATTTGGATATTTATGTCGTTTCCTTCATATTTGCATTTATGGAGAAAATGTTTTAACTTAAGTGTTTAAATTTGAGAGCATCTGTTAGTTATTTATTTTATTTTTCAGTATTTACCATGGTCCATGATCTCTCTCTCTTCTCTCTTCATTAGAGTTATGCCTTGAGACAATCTCGAGATCAAGTTCGAAAGCTTGAAAAAAAGGTGAAGTCCATTTTTTTTTTAAATTGAAGTTTTAAGGAAACTTTGTTGTTCAGGGAGTTGTTAATTGTTTTGACATAAGCTTTAGTTATATTTGATGAATGATGATGAGTGTATATATTGGGCTACATTTAAGTGATTTAGTGCTCCGTATGGTTGATCTTGTTTTGGTTGAAAGCATAGGCTGATCATTCACAAATAGCTATAGTGGTTCATGTAACCCATTTTCCTATTCTTTTAGGGAAGTTGGAATGTGTTTCTATATTTAGATCACAGCTTGTCTCTTCCCTCCCTCGGGACTCTAGGAAGTGTCTATAGCTATCTTTTCCTCAATATCATAGTATACTTTTAGGGAAGGTTCCAAGAGTTTTTTTTTTTTTTTAAGCATGCTTTGCCTATCTTGGAGAGATCTTAATGTGGGGAAATCAATGGGCTCTACAACAATTTGAATATTTCTGTTTGGAGTAGGACTAAATCATTAGTTTTTCTTTGGCTTCAGTATTGAAAGATTTACATTTTGATACTCCAGTTTTATAATCTATTAAGTAAGAGCTGGGTTGTATTTCTAGTTTCATTTACTTTGAGAGGAAGCAGTCCTTTTAATTATCTCTCTTTTTTTTTTTTTTTTTGAAACTGATTATCTCTTCTTTTTCATTATAATTACTGGAAGCATTTGTTTTCATTGGGAAAAAATTTAGTTGTGCTGTAGAAAAAGCAATGACGAGTATGGACATCGAAATCCTGCACATGATAACTGAGATAAAATGATATTAGGGATTTTTTTCATGTAATGAAACTCTTGGCTTCCATTTTGGTCAAATGGTATCGTATTAATTCAATAGATTTGGCAAGACACAAGAAGAAAAAATCAACACATTTCCAACAGTGGTTATTGGGTCACCAAACAGATGTTATTGCAATAAAACAACTTCTATTGGTTTTCTTTGTTTCATGTTTTCAACCTCCATTGGGCTTTCTTCGAAGGATCTAAGGAGCAACTACCAACCACCTTTTTAGGGAGGCAAAAGGATATTCTCAACAGCCTGGCTAAGCAATTCCAAGACCGGTAGGCGAAGTTGCAATGAAGGAGGAGATGATCAATAGCTCACTTTCCTTTAAAAAATAAAATAATTTATATTTTTTTTTTAACAAGAAACAAAACTTTTCATTGAAGAAATGAAAAGAGACTAATGCTCAAAAGATACAAACTCAACAGGGGAGTGAAAAAGAAACAAGAAATCAAAGACAAGATAAAATGACAAAATACATAGGAAAAATAAAAGCAACCCAATTTAAACAAATATCTTAAAAGGAAAATCCAACAAAAAACTTGAAGAGAGAGCTCAATGAAGAAGCCTTTAAACTAGCAGATTTTTTTTTTGAACAATAGATGAAACTTTTCATTGAAAAAAATGAAAAGAGATTAATGCTCAAGAGATAAAAACTCCACGAGGGAGTGAAGAAAATGGAACAAAAACGAGATATAAAGATTACAATAAAGCGCCCAAATAAAGAAAAACTAAAAAAACAAGCTTGCAAAGATCTTATGACTCGAACCAAACTAGCAGATTTTCTAGGTATGGAGATTGCTCGGTCGAAATCATTATTTCTAGAAATCATTATTTCAGACATCCTTTTAACAAATAAAGTGTTGGTTTATGAGATTAATTCTTTCCTTATTTGTATTTATTTGTTATAATTAAATTGTAATTATGTGTTAAATTCTTTCCTTTTATACTTTAGAGTTTTCTCCTATTTAAGATAGGTCTCTTGTAACCCTAATTGTATGAGAAATAGACATATTCTATTCCATCATTATTGACATTTTGAGCATGGTATCAGAGCAACTCAAAAAAAAAAAAAAAAAACCCTAATTATTCCTAATCTTAGCCAAAGCCCTAGCCGTCGCCGTCGTTCACCTGAGCCCTAGCTGCCGTCGCCGCCAGACCCCACCGTAGATCCGCCACCAGACGTGAATGGACGCAGATCATCCGTTCAACTCAGACAGACGCGCGCAGACAGACCCACGCAGTCGCGACCCGCTCCGCTACCGCGACCCGCGTCCGTCTGTCCGACCCGCTCATCTCCGGTCGTTTCTGTCTTTCCTTCAGGCATCCTTCATCCCTGCCGGTCGTTTCTGTCCACCGTTCAACGTCCCCGGCCGCCGACCCCTATTCGACAGACTTGCCCTGTTTTTCAGGGGATTTCTCTGCTTTTTTGAGTCTGTTTTTTTAAGGCTTGGTTTGGGTATTGTTTTTGGATTTCATGGAGTGTTGTTTGATAAGGTTTATCTCTCTTTGAATTAGCAAGATGTTTGAAGACAAGCCGTTGATAGCTAAGGTCTCTGACACACGCAATCATTCCAATGTCCAAATTACTACCATCCGACTTAATGGGAATAATTTTCTTCTTTGGTCCCAAAGTGTTCGGATGTATATTCACAGACAAGAAAAAATTGGCTATATTACTGGAGAGAAAAAAGTACCTAACCAAGATGATCCGTTGTTTGCTACATGGGATGCTGAAAATTTCATGGTTATGACGTGGTTAGTCAACTCTATCGATGAGAGGATAAGCCGCAACTATATGTGTTACTCGACTACAAAGGAATTATGGGACAGTGTAAATGAGATGTATTCTGACCTGGGAAATCAATCACAAGTATTTGAGTTGAAACTCAAGCTAAGAAAAATTCGTCAAGGAGAGAACACTGTTACAGAGTACATTCACTCACTGAAAACAATCTGGCAAGACCTAGATCTATTTGATACTTATGAATGGGAGTCAACTAAAGATCAAACTCACCACAAGAAAGTTGTGGAGGATAGTCGTATTTACGAATTTCTTGCAGGCCTCAATGATGAGTTTGATGAGGTTAGAAGTAGAATACTTGGTAAGAATCCTCTCCCATCTATTAACGAGGTTTTCTCTGAAGTTTGCAAGGAAGAAAGTCGTCGCAATGTTATGCTTGGCAAGAAATCTGTTAGCACTGTCGAAACCTCCGCTATGGTGGTTGAGGCAACTGCACATAAGGCTTCTAACCAGCCAACCAAGCCTCGAGTATGGTGTGATTACTGTAATAAACCTCGACACACTCGTGAGACCTGTTGGAAACTCCATGGGAAGCCTGCCAATTGGAAGAGTACTAAGCAAAATGAGAAGAGTAACACTTAATCCATTGCCAATGTTGCTGACTCCAGTCAACTCACTCAAGAGCAAATTGATCAACTCCTGAAACTACTAAAGGTCACTTCGTCATCCGGTAATCCTAGTGTTTCCTTGGCACAAACAGGTAATTATCCTTTCGCCCTATCTTGTCTTAATTCCTCTCCTTGGGTTATAGATTTCGGAGCGTCTGACCATATGACCAGTTCCTCCCACCTTTTTTCCTCATATTCTCCTGTATATTGCAATGAAAAAATTTGAATTGCAGATGGTAGTTTCACTTCTATTGCAGGAAAGGGAACTATTTATTTAACTAGGAACATTACCCTACAATCAGTCCTTCATGTTCCCAAATTTGCCTGTAATTTATTATCTGTTAGTAGAATTTCTAAGGATGCTAACTGTCGCATTACCTTTTTTGACACTCATTGCGTCTTTCAGGATCAGGACTCGGGGGAGATGATTGGGCGTGCTAGGATGCTTGATGGTCTCTACTATTTTGATGAATTGCCAACTAGTGATAAAAAAGTTCAGGGCTTGAGTAGTGTTAGTTCTCTCTCTGTTAAAGAAACAATCATGCTTTGGCATCGTAGGCTAGGACATCCTAGTTTTTTCTATTTAAAGTATTTGTTCCCAGACTTATTTAAAGGAATTGATTGCTCAGTTTTTCAGTGTGAAAATTGCATCTTTGCCAAGAATCATCGTACCACGTATCTACCAAAGCCTTACAAGACTTCCAAACCTTTTTACTTAATTCATAGTGATGTTTGGGGTCCGTCTAAAGTTTTGACTCATAGTGGAAAACATTGGTTTGTTACCTTTATTGATGATCATACTCGTTTAACTTGGGTTTATTTGCTAACAAAAAAATATGAGGTCAAAGATGTTTTCATTCGCTTTTACAATCTGATTGAGAATCAATTTCAAACAAAAATCAGTATCTTACATTCTGATAATGGGACTGAATATTTTAATGAATACTTAGATAATTTTTTGAAGGATAAAGGAATTTCTCATCAATCTTCTTGTCGGGATACCCCCCAACAAAATGGGATTGCTGAACGAAAAAATCGACATTTGCTTGACGTTGCTCGAGCTATTATGTTTTCTATGCATGTTCCTAATTATTTGTGGGGAGACGCAGTCCTTACAGCTGCATATCTCATAAATCGTATGCCTTCTAAGATCTTGTCCTTTAAAACACCTATTGATCAATTTAAAATTTTCTTTCCTACTGTTTGCTTGTATTCAGATTTACCGTTAAAAGTCTTTGGGTGTATTGCTTATGTTCACCTTCCTAATTTTTCTCGATCTAAACTTGATCCTCGGGCAGTTAACTGCATTTTTCTAGGATATGCATCAAACAAAAAGGGTTATCGATGTTTTGATCTTCTCACCAAAAAATACTTTGAAAGTATGGATGTCTTATTTGTGGAAAATCAATCATTTTTTAGCCAAAATTCTCTTCAGGGGGAGATCTCTACCGACTTGGAAGAAAATTTCTGGGACACTTCTCCTCTCCCGAATATCATATGTTTTGAAATTCCTAGTCCTTATATGCCAAACCTGGAAAATTCTGTTTCAGGGGGAGAAATACTACAAAATGATCTTACTGATCGAAATCCTGAGCTTCAGGTTTATACTAGAAGGGCACAAGCTCAAAAGAACAGAGATCAGATAGTAGACTTATCACAGAACCAATCTAATGCTTTGACGAATGATACTGAAAGTTCAGGTAATCCCTCTTCATCTGATGTGTCTGACCTTGATATTCCTATAGCCCATAGGAAAGGTGTCCGTAATTGTACCAAATACCCTATTGCAAACTATCTTTCTTATCATAGACTGTCTGATAACCATAAAGCCTACACCTCTAGGATAACCAACCTATTTATTCCAAGGAATATACAGGAGGCCCAAAATGGTCCAAAGTGGAATTTAGCAGTTATGGAAGAGATGAATGCTCTCAAACAGAATTGCACCTGGGAGATAGTAGAGCTACCAAAAGATAAGAAAACAGTAGGGTGCAAATGGGTGTTCACTATAAAGTGCAGAGCTGACGGTAACATTGAACGATACAAAGCCAGATTAGTTGCTAAAGGCTTTACACAGACCTACGGAATTGACTATCAAGAAACATTTGCCCCTGTGGCTAAGATTAACTCTATTAGAGTGCTCTTATCTATTGCTGTTAATTCAGACTGGCCTCTTTATCAGCTAGACGTCAAAAATGTATTCCTCAATGGTGATCTTGAAGAGGAAGTATTTATGGACTTACCACCAGGCTTTGAAGTGGATCTTGGAGTTAACAAAGTATGCAAATTAAGGAAATCTCTATATGGCCTTAAACAGTCTCCTAGAGCGTGGTTCGAACGTTTTGGAAAGGCAGTCACAAGTTATGGTTTTCTTCAAAGTCAAGCAGATCATACCATTTTTTATAAACATACTGAAAACGACAAGATGGTTGTTTTAATAGTGTATGTTGACGATATCATTCTTACAGGTAATGATGAGGCTGGATTGAACAGTTTGAAGAAAAAACTTGCAAATGAATTCCAAATCAAAGACTTGGGAATTTTGAAGTATTTCCTAGGGATGGAATTTGCCAGGTCAAAAGAGGGTATTCTTGTCAATCAAAGGAAATATATCATTGATTTACTTGAAGAGACAGACTTACTGGGTTGTAGGACACAGAAACTCCTATTGAACCAAACTTAAAACTGCAAGCTGCAACAGAGAAAGAGATAAAAGATAAGGAAAGATACCAAAGACTTGTTGGAAGACTTATTTACTTATCTCACACTCGTCCAGATATTGCTTTTGCAGTTAGTATGGTAAGCCAATTCATGCATGCTCCAGGTCCAACTCACTTTGAGGCAGTTTACAGGATTCTGAGATATTTGAAAGGAACACCAGGAAAGGGCATACTTTTTAAGAAACATGACCACTTGCGTGTTGAAATTTACACTGATGCTGACTGGGCAGGTAGCTCCACAGATAGAAGATCCACTTCTGGTTATTGCTCCTTTGTTGGGGGGAATCTGGTTACCTGGCGAAGTAAAAAACAAAGTGTTGTAGCTAGAAGTAGTGCAGAAGCAGAATTTAGGGCCTTAGCTCATGGCATTTGTGAAGGTATTTGGATAAAACGACTACTGGAAGAATTAAAATTCATCCAGATGACACCTATGCTTGTTTACTGTGACAATAAGGCAGCTATCTCCATAGCCCACAATCCTGTCCTTCATGATAGGACAAAACATATTGAAGTTGATAAACACTTCATAAAGGAGAAAATTGACACTGGAGTGATATGTATTCCCTATCTCCCTACAACAGAGCAAATTGCTGATGTGTTAACTAAGGGACTTCCAAAGTTACGATTTGACAAACTAATTGGCAAGCTGGTAATGGAAGATATCTTCAAACCAGCTTGAGGGGGAGTGTTGGTTTATGAGATTACTTCTTTCCTTATTTGTATTTATTTGTTATAATTAAATTGTAATTATGTGTTAAATTCTATATAACAAGACCTATCTTTGTTAAATTCTATAAAATATTGCATTTTTTTATATTTTTTAAGTTTGCAAACCTTTGATGAATTAAAATTCTCTTCACATCCAGGAGGAATATTCATGTATACTTCTTCTTCTAGATCTCCATTCAAAAAATCATTTTTAATATATAACTGTTGAAGACCTCAATCAAGATTGATTGCTAGAGATAAGATAATTCTTATGTTGTTGAGTTTAGCAACAGGTGCAAAGATTTCTTAGTAGTCAATCCCATAAGACTGAGTGAATCCTCTAGCAACAAGTCTGGCCTTCAATCTCTCAATTTGGCGCTAGGACAATGCCTTCTATACTGAGGACACCACGAGATTCCTCTGTCATTGGTCCATCTGCAATGGTTTGAGAATTCTTTTGCGAAGCTGTTTAAGAAAGCATAGGTTCTTCGCCAGAATGAAGTTCAAGGATGAGATTGGTACCATTGGACTCTACATATTTTGCACTGATTCTAATTGGAAAGCAGAGTGTGTCGTTTGGCCTCCCTCAGGTGGTCGAAAATCCATTCGACTTTCCTTGGGTTTTCAAAAGAAAGGATGGGTGGTATTTCGTGAAATGATCTCTGACTTCCTTAAGGTTTTTGACGCAAGGACTGATGCTAGGCTGGATTCTTTGAATAAGCCTTCCAATCCACCTGATGGTTATGCCTCGTTTGGAAAAAAGAATTTCACTGAAGGGGAAAATTCTTCTATTTCTTTTCCTCCTTGTTTTGAACACAAAGTCAATCAACATTCTTTTTGGATCAAAAAGCCTGTTGCAGGGCCTTTCATTTAGAATGCTCTTGAGGTCCCTTTGGAATCGGCTATTGTGGAGAATTGTGTTCTACCCGAGTCTGACGCTTCTATCTCAAAAGGAATTGTTCTTCCAAATTCTGCACCTGTCTCAAAAGAAGTTGATCCTGTCCTTTCTCCCTTTCTCAAGAGAAGTCCATTCCAGTTAGCCCAGAAAATCAAGAAGAGAAACTTTCGATTGTAGGGGATATTACTCCTGAGAAATCAATGGCTTTTAATGATCAGAATGTTCAGTTTCTCCCCAGGTGATAAATCTCCAATTCCTTCCTCGGTAAAAGAAGTTAGGGATCGTTTTTGTGCTTCCTATGCAAAGTATTACACAAGGAAGAAAGAAAATGATTTGTTAATTGCTAATGGCCCTTCATATCTGTTTTTGTTTCATGTTTTAATTCTCTAGAAAATGCAGTGTGGTTGGTTCAGAAGGGAAAATGATTGAATCTCAAGTTTTTGCTAAAGATAATGGGAGGGAGTCAGGTGAAGTTTTGAAGGTGATGGATAAGTATAATATGTTTGTTCATCTTCCAGGGTTGGAGCCTCGAGTGAGGGAAAATTTCTTGAAGGTGCCAAAGGTTGAAGAAGGAGAAATTGTTGAGGAAGAGAGGAGATTCTTGGTTGAGTTAATTGAAGAAAGAGAAAAGGAACTAATGCCAGATGGCTTGAAGGATTCGTAGGGGTGTAAGTTATAGGAGAATGAGAATGTTAATGAGCCTTTGTTGATGAAAGAGAAGACAGGTTTAATTACAGAGGCTATTTACGAGGAGGTCTTTATTGATAATCGGCTGGAGCCTTTTGATTTTTCTCTTAATGATAAGTAGAAAGAGACTGTTGACTTGCCCATTAATAGTTTGTTAGAACGACATAATGCATTTAATGAGGCCCAATCTTCTGCGAAAGAGTTTTTTATTAAGAGCTCTCTCATTAATTTTATAGAGCCTTTTCCTAGATTTTATTCTAGGAAATCTAATCCCTTGCATTCGGATTCAGGGTTGTTTAATGGAGATGTTATAGAAGTGGATGTTTCTAATATTTTGGTCCCAACGAATAAAAAAGAAGAGCAGCCGGTGGAGAGTCCATTCATGGTTGATAAGAGCTTCTTTTCGTGCTTCTAAGAGAACTCATTCACATGCAAGAGTTTACAAATAGTAATGCTCAAAACTATTCTAGTCTAAAAGCTACTCTTTCAAGCAAGACCTTAGACTAATGAATCATGCAAACCTTGGTCAAAAGTCAACAAGCATTAAGAACATTCAAACATTAATAGTCATAAAGCATAATCAAGATATGGATTAATAACTAAAATAATAAGTTCAATAACTACATCAATCCCCTAACGAAAGTCTAGCCACTCATAATCAATGAAAATAAATCTAAACTTAAACAAAAATCCATAACAAAGATTACAAACTAAAAAGGGAAGGAAAAACTCTAAAACATGTGTTGATCCTCGTTCCCAATGCATGCCACGATCTCAAGCTTCAAACTCACGTTCTTCGGCTCCCAAGAGTGTCCCTTACCTCCCAAAATAGTGTAGAAATCGATTTAGGGTTTTGGTCTCTCCAAAATGGCCCCCAAATTCGCAAGCAAAGAGTTGTATTTATAGGAAAATTGGGCAGCGTTGAGACGCTAGGGACAACGTTGAGACATTGTGCCCTTACCGCGTGAGAAATATGGAAATTCGAAGTAGCATCTCGACGTTGTCAAGCGTTGAGCATAGCGTCTCAACCCTGTTGCAACCAAAAAATCTTCCTTTAATCCGTAGCGTTTCGACGCTCCATTATAGCATTGCGATGATATCCCCTCAGGTTTTTGGACTTGATTCTCTTTTTCACTTGACTTGGTTTCTCAAATTGAGGCCCAAATAGGATCTTTTTCACTCTAATTACTTTCAAAACTCCGGTTTTGGTTCAAATGCTTGAAATCTACAAAATAACCAAATATGATCGTGAAAGTACACAATAAAGCCACAAAACTAGCAATAACTAAAGTCTAAGAATAGTATATTTTGCGTGCCATCATGGATGAAGATTGACAATATGAGATTTTAGCTTCAAGAATCGAGAGAGGACGATGAACATTGACTTACTGTTGAGTGTTGAACGGCAAACTCGTTGAAAATGAAACTTAAGTTGAACAGTGCGGGAAATTTGTTCTCGAATCACAGCAAAATGCAAATCACATTGCAAACAAACGCAATCCATACTCGCAGTAGCCGTTGCTGATCGATATGGCCATAGTCATTGGGAGGGACTCGCTGTTCGATGGTCGGGAAAGGGAAAGAAGAATGAGTTTTCTTCACGTTCACGAATCAAATCAGTGAAATGTGAAACACGATTTACAATGATATAAATTATAAATTTAAAAAGAAATAAAAAAAATAAACACTGACGACGTGGTACTTGCCTTCACGCAAACACAAAGTTAGGAAGGAATTGGGCTGGGCTTACACTCAGAAACGAAAAAATGCAAGTAAAGTATACTCGGCTGGGCTTAGTCTTACACGCAAAAATGCAATACTCGGTCGGCTTGAGTTGGACTGCCACGCAAAACCGAAGCCGACCGAGTATAGTCGGTTTGAAGAGTTTGTAAGCCGGCTCCGAACGGTTGAGCGGAACCGAAATCAACCCGACTTCGATTTCGGCTCGGTTTCAGCGGTTTGGTCGGTTTTTTGGGTTCAGCTTGCACACCTAACATGTAGTAGCATTAGCTACCTTTGTTTCCATATTGCAAGTTACCTGCTAATGAGATACATATTATCGTGCTGCTGGCTTTGATTCAAATTATAAAAATTTCCTTGAGCTCGATGCTATAAATGGCCTTCTTAATACTAAATTCAACATCATTTCTTTATGTACAGTTATATCAGTTAATGGACAGCCTAGTTAGGAATACAAAGAGTGGAACTTCACTTTTGGTAAGAAACATCAGATTTGACTTGTATTAACTAATTGTTTATTTTTTTTAAATAAATGTTTATTTATAATGATAAGAAACATATGTAGATTAGTGGATTGATCGTGTATCTTTGTAATGATTCTACTACAATTTTGGCTTAGGAAGTGGGAAATGTTGATGGAAGGTGGTGTATAAAATCAGAGGGTGATCAATTGATGGATTTTAAGGGTCTCCTGTTGTCCAGGTTCCAATTTTTAACTTATAGCGTTCATGTTCCATTGCATCAACTTATGAAATATGCTTTTTTGACCTCTTTTCTCAATGCTAAGTTTAACGCTGGTAATGAAAATGTTGTTGGTTATCAAATGTAGCTGTGCTTCAATGACAGTATATTTTTATTAAAAAAAATAAGAAACCCGCAAATATATTAACAAAGCTCAAGTACAAAAGAGGACGACATGACATCTCCCAAGCTGCAATAAAGCTTACAAAAAGTGGCTCAGTTGGCAAGAATAAAAAGCAAGCCATAAGTCTTCATCTTCTTGATAATATACCAGTTAGAGGCTAGATATTTGATGAGATCTCAGAACTCCATGAAATTCCTTCTCCTCTTCAAAAGATCTTCCATTCCTCTCCATCCAATTCTCTCTCAAAGAATAGCTTTTACGACATTCATCCATAGCATTTTAATCTTCTCCTTGAACAGATGCCCGCATGAAAGCTGAGTGCTTTTCTTTTTGCAATCTTAGCAGAAACACTAATAGAAATGTTGCAGCAGCTTGCACCAACATTCATAACTGAAAGGGCAAAAACAGGACAAGTATCGTTGATCCTTTATACTACTCTTGCACATTATACACCAGTTAAAGGAAAGGGCGAAGGTGCAAAGTTTCCTTGCTATTTTGTCCATAGTATTCACCTTCTCTATTTACAGTCCAAAGAAACTCCTTAGTCTTTCTGATAATTTATACTTCCAAATATCCGGAACATGAAAACCCTCCAACATGTAATGTTGTGAAAATAGCAGTGTTTTATCCATGAAAATGATTAAGCATACAGTCTGAATGAACTAATGCCTGCAAAACCTCAATGATTTTGATCTAACCATAAGGGAACCTTTATCTGGTTAAGACTATTGTCTTTGTTCAATTAGCTTTTTAGGTACCCACCTTCACCGTCATTAGAATTCCTCCTGAAGACAAAAACCTGTCTGCTGCCTCCTTAAAAGACCCCATCCCTTAGTCTGAACTACAGGTTTATTCACGAAGAAATAGGCAAATTTAGAGGTATGAAAAACAACGTATACAAGTTCAGCAAAGGCAAGATCAAAACCGAAATCCTGAAGCCCCGAAATGGTACATGAGAGGACAGAAATTGTGCAAGAGATGGTAGAGGATGACAGACCTATTGTGCCATAAGGAAAGGTGTTCGCTCATGTACCCAACATCCTATTCAGTATCACTTATCTTACACTAATTTGGCTATCTTTTAGAGCTTTTGGGACTTCTTTAGATCAGATACAAACTCCCAAAACAGTTTAGGAAGCCTTAAAAAGACCTGAATGGAAGGCAGCAATTCTAGAGGAGTTACGAACTCTTGAAAAGAATAGGACATGGATTCTTATAAATTTGCCTCGAGGGAAATGCGCTATTGGATGTAGATAGATTTTTTCAACCTAATACAAACTAGATGGTAGTATAGAGCGATTTAAAGCTCGTCTTGTGGCTAAAAAATTCACTCAAGCTTATGAGATTGACTATTAGGAAACCTTTGCTCCAATTGCCAAGTTAAATACTAGGTGGGTACTTCTCTCTATTGCAACAAATCTTGATTGGCCATTGTGTTGGTTTATGTTTTAATATTTTCCTCATTTACATTTATTAGTTGTCATTTATATTGTAAATATGTGTATAAGTTTTTTTCCTTTTTTGTATTAGGGCTTTCTTCTATTTAAGAAAAACCCTTTGTACCCATTCATATTATTATGAGAGAATAGACAATTATTCTATTCAATTTACTTTGATATTTAGCATGGTATCAGAGCAGAAAATAAAAACCCTAAAAATACCTTCTTAACCCTAATTACCAAACCAAGCCACAGCCGCCGTCAATCCCACCGGAGCCGCCGCCGTCGTCCACCGCTCACGTGTACGCCGCCGATCAACTCAGACTGCTCCGACCAAACGACCTGCGACCGTGCCTGCAACTCATCGTCCGTGACCTACGATCCGCGCGACCTACGCTTGCAACCCGCGACCACTCGACCCGGATGCCTACATCTCCGTAGGTTGTCTTCGTCCAGATTCATTGCACCGCTTGCTCCGTCCGACGCCTTCTGCTCGTCCGGCCACGCGTCAGTTCGTCAGTTGCCGTCAGTCCGGTTAGGGTTTCTGTTTTTTCGCCGGTTTTTTCAGTCTAATTTGTGGGTTTATTCTTTGTTTGCAATCTCAGTTTTTTGATTGGGTCTATCCTGGTTCTGAATAACGAATGTCAGAAGACAAGTTATCGATGGCTAAGATTTCTGACATACGCAATCATATCAATAATCCTACTGTCCAAATTACAACCATCCGACTTAATGGGGATAATTTTCTTCTTTGGTCCCAAAGTGTTCGGATGTATCTTCGTGGACAAGGGAAAATTGGCTATCTCACTGGAGAGAAAAAAGAACCTCCTAAGGATGACCCGTTGTTTGCTAGCTGGGATGCTGAAAATTCCATGGTGATGACTTGGCTGGTAAATTCCATGGTTGAAGGGATTAGTCGCAACTATATGGGTTACTCTACTGCAAAGGAATTATGGGATAGTGTAAGTCAAATGTACTCCGATTTGGGCAATCAATCACAAGCGTTTGAGCTTAATCTCAAATTGGGTGATATTCGCCAAGGAGAAAATACCGTTACACAATATATCCACTCCTTGAAAACCATTTGGCAAGACCTAGATCTTTTTGACACTTATGAATGGGAGTCAACTAAAGATCAAACTCACTACAAAAAGGTTGTGGAGGATGGTCGTATTTACAAGTTTCTTGCCGGCCTCAATGATGAGTTCAATGAGGTTAGAAGTAGAGTAATTAGTAAGAATCCTCTCCCATCTATTAATGAAGTTTACTCTGAAGTTCGCAGGGAAGAAAGTCGTCGCAATGTTATGCTTGGCAAGAAACCCGTCAGCTCAGTTGAAACCTTTGCTATGGTGGTTGAAGCGACTGCAAATAAGGCTTTTACTCAGCCCAACAAGCCTTGGGTATGGTGTGACTATTGTAATAAACCTCGACACACTCGTGAAACCTGTTGGAAAATTCATGGGAAACCTGCAAATTGTAAGAGTACCAAGCAAAGTGAGAAGAGTACCAATCAATCTGCTTCCATTGCTAGTGCTGTTGACTCCAGTCCATTCAATCAAGAGCAAATTGATCAACTCCTGAAACTGCTAAGGTTACTTCATCATCTGGTAATCCTAGTGTTTCCTTGCACAGACAGGTAATTATCCTCTAGCTCTATCTTGTCTTAATTCATCTCTGTGGGTCATAGATTCTGGAGCTTCTGACCATATGACTTGTACCTCTCATTTTTTTGACTCATATTCCCCTTTGTATTGTAATGAAAAAATTCAAATCGCCAATGGTAGTTTCACTTCTATTGCAGGAAAAGACACTATTCGATTAACTGAAAAAATTACATTACAATTTGTTCTTCATGTCCCTAAATTAGCCTGTAATTTGTTATCTGTTAGTAAAATTTCTAAGGATGCTAACTGTCGAGTTACTTTCTTTGATACTCACTGCATCTTTCAGGATCGGGACTTGGGGGAGATGATTGGGCGTGCTAGGATGCTTGATAGTCTCTACTATTTTGATGCATCTCCAAATAGTGATAAAAAAGCTCAGGGCTTGAGTAGTGTTCGTTCTTCTTCTGTTAAAGAAACAATCATGCTTTGGCATCTTAGACTAGGACATCCCATTTTTTTCTATTTGAAGTATTTGTTCCCAAATTTATTCAAAGGAATTGATTGCTCTGTTTTTCATTGCGAAAGTTGCATCTTTGCCAAGAATCATCGTGCCACATATTTGCCAAAACCGTACAAGTCCTCTAAACCTTTTTACTTAATTCATAGTGATGTTTGGGGTCCGTCTAAAGTTTTGACTCATAGTGGAAAACGTTGTTTTATTACCTTTATCGATGATCACACTCGTTTAACTTGGGTTTTTTTGTTAACCAAAAAATCTAAGGTCAAAGATGTTTTTATTTGTTTTTACAAGATGATTGAGAATCAATTTCAAACTAACATCAGTATTTTACACTCTGATAATGGGACTGAATATTTCAATGAATATTTAGACGATTTCTTGAAAGACAAGGGAATTTTTCATCAGTCTACTTGTCGAGATACTCCCCAACAAAATGGCATTGCTGAACAAAAAAATAGGCATTTACTTGACGTTGCTCGTGCTATTATGTTTTCTATGCATGTTCCTAATTATTTATGGGGAGATGCAGTCCTTACGGCTGCTTATCTCATAAATCGGATGCCTACTAAGATCTTGGCTTTTAAACACCCCTTGACCACTTTAAGAATTTTTTTCCCATTGTTCGCTTGTACTCTGATTTACCGATTAAAATTTTTGGGTGTATTGCGTATGTTCATGTTCCTAGCCTTTCTCGGTCCAAACTTGATCCTCGAGCTGTTAAATGCATTTTCTTAGGGTATGCTTCCAATAAAAAGGGTTATAGGTGTTTTGATCCCTTAACTAAAAGATACTTTGAAAGCATGGATGTGTTGTTTTTGGAAACTAAATCTTTTTTTAGTCAAAATCCTCTTCAGGGGGAGATGTCTAACTTAGAAGAGAATTTTTGGGACACTTCTCCACTTCCTAACATTATCCATCCTGAGATTGCTATCTCTACTATGCCAAGCATGGAGAAATTCGTTTCAAGGGGAGAAACACTACAAAATGATCTCATTGATCGAAATCCTGAACTTCAGGTTTATACTAGAAGGACATTGAATCAAAAGAACAGGGATCCGATAGTGGATTTGCCACAATACCAATCTAATGCCTCGACGAATGATACTGAAGATTCAGGTAATCAAACTTCTATTCCCAGTCCTTTATCTATTCAAAGTACCTTACCTGATGTATCTGATCTTGACATTCCAATAGCCCATAGGAAAGGTGTTCGTAATTGTACCAAATACCCTATTGCAAATTATCTCTCCTACCATAGATTGTCTGATAATCATAAAGCTTTCACCTCGAGGATGTTAATGCTAAAGGTTTGAGAGAATGAGAATCATCTATTCCATTCACTAAAGAGATATATATACAAGTGTACAAGGTTAACCTAATTAGGAGAAAGTGAAAAGACAATAAAGGACAACCCAATTATTATATTTACAAAAATACAATTATACTAATATAAGAACTCTAACACTCCCCCTCAAGTTGGAGCATATATATTCATCATGCCTAACTTGTTGGAAAGGTAATCTATTCGTGCTCCATTCAATGTCTTGGTGAAGATATCTCCTAATTGCTCTCCAGTCTTCACGAATCCTGTCGATACCAAACCTTGTTGTATCTTCTCACGTACAAAATGGCAGTCAACCTCAATGTGTTTAGTTCGCTCATGAAATACCGGATTAGATGCTATATGCAGAGCTGCTTGATTATCACACCATAATTTTGTTGGTGTTGTGATATCAAATCCCAATTCAATAAGAAGTTGATGTATCCAGACTAATTCACATACAGATTGTGCCATTGCTCTATATTCTGATTCACCACTTGACCGTGATACCACATTTTGTTTCTTACTCTTCCAAGAAACCAAATTACCACCCACTAATACACAATATCCTGAAGTTGATCTTCTATCTTCCTTAGATCCTGCCTAATCAGCATCTGAGAAACATTCAATGTTGATATGCCCATGACTCTTATATAATAAACCACGCCCAGGAGCTGCCTTCAAATAACACAAAATTTGTTCAACTGCAACCCAATGATCAACAGTAGGAGAAGACATATACTGGCTCACAATACTCACTTAATAAGCTATGTCTGGTCGAGTTACTGTAAGATAATTGAGTTTTCCCACTAACCTCCTATATCGTTCAGGATCTTTCAGTTATTCTCCCTCTTTTGTGAGCTGTAAATTAGGCATAATTGGGGTACTACATGGCTTAGCTCCTAACTTCCCTGTTTCAGTCAACAAGTCAATTACATATTTTCTCTGTGATAACATGATTCCCCTCTTGCTTCTCATTACCTCAATTCCTAGAAAATATTTCAACATTCCCAAATCTTTTGTGTGGAATTGACTATGGAGAAAGGTCTTGAGTGATTGGATGCCCAATGTGTCATCACCTGTAATAACAATATCATCAACATACACAACCAACAGGATGACGCCACTCTTAGACCGCTTATAAAAGACAGAATGATCTGACTTGCTCTTTCTCATTCCAAAGCTCTCAATCACCTGAGTGAATTTTCCAAACCATGCCCGTGGACTCTGTTTTAATCCATACAAGGATTTACGAAGGCGACATACCTTTCCACTCTCCCCCTGAGCAACAAATCCTGGAGGTTGTTCCTAGGGGTGATACAAATAACCGAAAACCGACCAAACCGAACCGAACCGAACCGATCCATTGGATTGGTTCGGTTTTTTAGCACAAAATTGGACATATCGGTTTGTATTTAGAGAAAACCGAAAATTTTCGGTTTGGTTCGGTTTTTGATTGAAAAAACCATCCAAAACCGAACCGAACCGAGGTATGTATATATATATACCCTTAAACATAAAACCGAACCATTTGGGCCTAAAATCGAAACCGAAAACCCTTTTCTTTTTACACAAAGATGGGAAAAAAATGAACAGTGGGTTAGAAAAAGAACAAAAGCCCATTTGGGCCCAAAACCGAAAACCGAACCGACCAAAAACCAAACCGACCAAAAACCGAACCATTGGTTTTATCCTTTATTGGACATCGGTTCGGTTCCCATTTTCTCTAAATCGATCGGTTCGGTTCGGTTTCGGTTTAGTGTAAAACCGACCAAAACCGAACCGATATCACCCCTAGTTGTTCCATATACACCTCTTCCCCAAGATCACCATGAAGAAAGACGTTTTTAATATCAAGCTGATGCAACGGCCAGTGATGAATGGATGCTAACGAAATGAATAATCTGACAGAAGCCATTTTAGCAACAGGAGAAAAGGTGTCAGAATAGTCCACCCCAGAAGTTTGGGCGTAGCCTTTAGCAACAAGGCGAGCTTTCAATCGAGCTACAGACCCATCTGGATTGACTTTAACCGCAAAGACCCACTTACAACCAATAGGCTTCTTTCCTGCAGGAAGAGAAACTAAATCCCAAGTACAATTGCCATCTAAAGCAGTCATCTCCTCTACCATTGCAGCACGCCAACCAGGTTGAGACAAAGCTTCATGAACAGTCTTAGGAACAGACAAAGACTGTAGAGATGCAATGAAAGAACAGGTAGAAGATGACAAATGGTTATAAGAAACAAAAGAGGAAAGAGGATATGTGCACTGACGCTTACCTTTACAAAGAGCAATAGGAAGATATCGCTTGTGCCTGGATCCACTGATGAAGAAGCCTCTGGTTCAGGGCATGAAACTGAAGACGGTGGTCGTCGAGAATAAACCTGAGTGATAGGTGGGTGAGGAGAAACAGGAACAACTGGAGATGAAGTTCGAGAGGACTCACAGGAGGGGAGAATTGTGTAAACAAGAAAATCATCATCGTCCTCTTTATGCTCCCCCTTACTCTGACTCGAAGAAGGAGAAAAGAAAGAAGAGTCTTCAAAGAATGTGACATCAGGAGAGACAAAGTAACGATTGAGACTAGGACAATAACACCGATACCCTTTTTGGACACGAGAATAATCAAGGAATATACATTTTAAGGACTTTGGGTCTAGTTTGGTGAGTTGAAGGCGAACATCCCGAACAAAGCAAGTACAACCAAAGATTTTGGGTGTAAGAGGAAATGAAGGAAGTTTGGGGCACAAAATACTATAAGGTATCTCACCCTTTAAGACTGAAGAGGGCATGCAATTTATTAAGAAACAAGTCCTCGATACAGCATCAGCCCAAAAGTATTTTGGGACATTCATCTGAAACATTAAGGCTCTCGCTGTTTCAAGGAGATGTCGATTTTTGCATTCTGCAACCCCATTTTGAGATGGAGTATAAACACACGAGGATTGATGGAGAATTCCATGTTCACTTAAATAGGAACTAAGAGCATGGGAGAAGTACTCTTTAGCATTATCACTCCGTAGAACTTTAAGAGAACCGCTAAATTGAGTTCGAATTTCAGCATGAAAGTTACGAAAATGAGAAAGCAACTCAGAACGATCTTTCATTAAATATAACCAAGTTACACGAGAAAAATCGTCGACAAATGTAACAAAATATCGAAACCCCCTCTTAGACTCAACAGGACACGGACCCCAAACATCAGAATGAACTAAATCAAATGGAGCATTAGCTCGTTTATTGACTCTGGGATACAAACTCAGACGATGAAATTTAGCAAACTGACATGACTCGCAATCTAAAGAAGACAAATGATTAAACTGAGGACGAAGACTCTTCAAGACGGAAAGAGATGGATGACCCAAACGACAATGTTCTGCAAAGGGAGAGGACACTTTAGAGCATGTAACAGCTGTGGATACTTGTGGTTCAAAAATGTAGAGACCTCCAGATTCACGCCCTTTACCAATAGTCCTCTTCGTCAAAAGATCCTGAAATAAGCAATAACCAGGAAAGAATAAGACACAACAATTAAGATCGCGAGTGAGTTTACTAACCGAAATTAAGTTAAAGGAGAACTGTGGTAAACTTAAAACAGAAGACAGCGAAATTGAGGAGGTAAGATTGACAGTGCCTGATCCTAAAACATGAGAGGTGGTGCCGTCGGCTATAGTAACATTAGGGGAAGATGTAGACGAACAAATGTTAGAGAATAAATTGGGATTACCTGTCATGTGATCAGAAGCGCCAGAGTCTATGACCCATTTCGAAGAAGAGGAAAGGAGACATGTAGATGTGTTACCTGTGTCGGCAATGGCCGTAATGGGAGTAGAAGATGACGCTTTAATGACTCTTGATACTGAAATTTAGCAAACTCCTCAGCGGAAATCGAAATAGACTTGTCAATGTTATCAGGAGTAGAGGCAACATGCGCAGATGGGAACCTCTGGCCCTTATTCAGCAATTTTCTGCAATCACGTTTCATATGTCCAGGCTTATGACAATAGTGGCAAACAATATCTCCTGAATCTGAGTGTTCGGATTTCCTCTGGACGTGTTGGGTCCAACCCCTCTATTTCCTTTATACTCACCTGCCTGACCAACCAAGGCGCTATTAGACTCAAATGGCAAGATCGCTTGCGACTTTTCAGTACGAAGTATTCTAGTATAAGCATCTTCCAACGAAGAGATTTCTGAGCTAGACAGAACTTGATCTTTGGCCATATCATATTTAGAGGCAAGACCAACCAAAAAACTCATAATGAATAATTGTTCACGTTGGGCAGTCTGAACTTTCACATCAGTATTCACGGGCAACAGAGCATTAAATTCTGCATACTTAGTTTTGCACTCCATAAAATAACTCGTTAGAGATTTGTCAACTTGATCAGGTTGAAAGAGATTCTTACACACATCGAACACTTTACTGATGTTCCCTTTCCCAGAGTAAAGAAATTCCAAGTACTCTAAGAGTTCCTTGACAGATTCACAATGATTAACCAACCCAATGATCTCGCTCTCAATGGAGTTCTTTATCTGGAGAATAAGTCTAGAATCATCTCGTAACCAATTCTTCCTAGTATCATCAGTCGGTGGGGAATCGGCGGTGACGTGATCATCCATATCAAGACTCCGAAGATAATGACTAATATTTGTTCGCCATGCATAAAAGTTAGATCCATTAAGCTTATGTTCCGTAACCTTTAACACCATAGGAATCATCTCCGACATCACTATACCTTTCTTTTCAGCCATAAGTTAAAAAAAAAACAGATAAACAAGAGGTGAGATCTGAATCACAGCAAACCCTAAAGGTTCCAAGCAAGATATGGCTCCAAACACTATAAACCGAACACCCAATGAACTAAACCAACACAGAACACGAAAGAGGAGACCACGGCAAACTGACCCACGCAAAACGGAGCAAAATCCGGCGGCGCACGCGCCTCCATGAGCCGGCGCGTGAAACGGGCGGCAAAACTTCCGGCGGCGTGTGTGGTTCACGCGCCGATTATTTTTCGACCAAAATTTCCGAACCTGCTGATCGGCGACTGGGCTTTCCAAAGAGCCGGGCGGTGAAGAAAAATTAAGCCGTGGACAGACCTCGTTGGTGGTGGTGGCGGCGAATTCCGGCGACAGACCTAGTTGAGTTGATGCACAAAGCTCACAGCAAGACCAAAACCCTCAAAGAAGGTGTTATAAACCTCAAACCCTAATGGTCACAAATCCCTAAGGACGAAAAAATTTTCCTAGAGAACCCTAGGGCTCTGATATCATGTTAATGCTAAAGGTTTGAGAGAATGAGAATCATCTATTCCATTCACTAAAGAGATATATATACAAGTGTACAAGGTTAACCTAATTAGGAGAAAGTGAAAAGACAATAAAGGACAACCCAATTATTATATTTACAAAAATACAATTATACTAATATAAGAACTCTAACAGAGAATAACCAACTTATTTATTCCAAGGAATATACAGGAGGCTTTTTGATTCGAATTGGAATTTAGCAGTTATGGAAGAGATGAATGCTCTCAAACAAACTTGCACATGGGATATAGTAGAACTACTAAAAGATAAGAAAACAGTAGGATGCAAATGGGTATTTACCATAAAGTGCAAAGCTGATGGGAACGTTGAAAGGTACAAAGCCAGATTAGTTGCTAAAGGCTTTACACAAACATATGGAATTGATTATCAAGAAACGTTTGCTCCTGTTGCTAAAATTAATTCCATTAGAGTGCTCTTATCTATTGCCGTTAATGCTGATTGGCCACTTTATCAACTTGAGGTAAAAAATGCATTCCTCAATGGTGACCTAGAAGAAGAGGTATTTATGGACCTTCCGCCAGGCTTTGAAGTGGATCTTAGAGTTAACAAAGTGTGCAAGTTAAAGAAATCCCTATATGGCCTTAAACAGTCTCCTAGGGTGTGGTTTGAATGGTTTGGTAAAGCAGTTAAGAGCTATGGTTTTCTCCAGAGTCAAGCGGATCATACCATTTTCTATAAACACACTGAGAATAATAAGATGGTTGTTTTAATAGTGTATGTTGATGATATCATTCTCATAGGTAATGATGAAGCTGGATTGAATATGTTGAAGGAAAAACTAGCAAATGAATTCCAAATCAAAGACTTGGGAGTTTTGAAGTATTTCCTAGGGATACAAATTGTCAGGTCAAAAAAAGGTATCCTTGTTAATCAAAGGAAATATATTATTGATTTGCTCGAAGAGACAGGCTTACTTGGTTGTAGGACAACAGAGACTCCCATTGAACCAAATTTAAAATCGCAAGCTGCAACAAAGGAAGAGGTAAAAGACAAGGAAAAATACCAAAGACTTGTGGGAAGACTTATTTACTTGTCTCATACTCGTCCAGACATTGCTTTTGCAGTTAGTATGGTAAGCCAATTCATGCATGCCCCAGGGTCAACTCACTTTGAAGCAATTTATAGGATCCTAAGGTATTTGAAAGTGTCAATTTTGAGAGAATAAGTCTCTTTTGTATATTTCAAATATGTGCAATTTAGGTCTTCTTATATATGAGAAAGACCTATTACAAATATGGAAATAAATAAATACAATAAAGACAAAATATTTTACAATTAATATTTATACACAAACATTCCTAAATAGTAGGAATTCCAACACTCCCCCTCAAGCTGGTTTAAATATGTCTTCCATAGCCAGCTTGTCAATCAATCTGTCGAATTGCTTCTTTGGAAGTCCTTTAGTTAGTATATCAGCAATTTGCTCTGATGTAGGAAGATAAGGGATGCATATTGTACCTGCATCAATCTTCTCCTTAATAAAATGCTTATCAACCTCGATATGTTTTGTTCTATCATGTAGAATTGGATTATGAGCTATAGAGATGGCAGCTTTATTGTCACAATAAACCCGTATAGGTGTCTTCAGAGGGACTTTCAATTCTTCAAGTATCCTTTTGATCCATATTCCTTCACAAATTCCATGGGCTAAAGCTCTAAACTCTGCTTCAGCACTACTTCTAGCCACCACATTTTGTTTTTTACTCCAAGTAACCAGGTTCCCTCCAACAAAGGAACAATAACCAGAGGTGGATCTTCTATCTGTAGTACTTCCTGCCCAATCTGCATCAGTATAAACTTCTATTTGGAAGTGATTATGCCTTTCGAATAAAATGCCTTTTCCAGGAGTCCCTTTTAGATATCTCAGAATTCTATAGGCCGCTTCAAAATGAGTCGGTCCAGGTGCATGCATAAACTGACTTACCATGCTTACGGCATATGCAATATCAGGACGCGTATGAGATAGATAAATTAATCTTCCAACAAGTCTTTGGTATCGTTCTCTATCCTTTATTTCTTCTGCTTTTGCCACTCGTAACTTTAGATTAGGTTCAATAGGAGTTTCTGCAACCTTGCAACCAAGTAATCCGGTTTCTTCAAGTAAGTCGAGGACGTACTTTCTTTGATTAACAAAGATACCCTTCTTTGATCTTGCAAACTCCATCCCCAGAAAATATTTCAACGATCCCAAGTCCTTGATTTGAAACTCACTTGCAAGATTTTTCTTGAGATTAGCTAGACCAGCTTCATCATCACATGTGAGAATAATATCATCTACATAAACAATCAAAATTGAGATTTTATTATTCTCAGAGTGTTTATAAAATATAGTATGATCTGCTTGACTCTGAAGAAATCCATAATTAGACACAACTTTTCCAAAACGCTCAAACCAAGCTCTCGGAGACTGTTTAAGACCATAAAGGGATTTCCTTAATTTGCAAATTTTACTACATCCAAGTTCTTTTTCAAAACCTGGTGGTAAGCTCATAAAAACCTCTTCTTCCAAATCGCCATTCAGAAAGGCATTTTTCACGTCCAGTTGGTAAAGTGGCCAATCTGAATTGACTGCAAGTGACAAAAGAACTCTAATAGACTTAATTTTAGCAACAGGAGCAAACGTTTCCTGATAATCAATCCCATATGTTTGAGTGAAACCTTTAGCTACCAATCTGGCCTTATATCTCTCAATACTGCCATCTGCATTGCATTTTATGGTGAACACCCATTTACAGCCCACTGGTTTCTTATCTTTTGGCAACTCTACTATTTCCCAAGTCCCATTTTGTTTTAGAGCATTCATCTCCTCCATAACTGCTACTTTCCAATTTGGATCTTCTAAGGCCTCATGTATATTCCTTGGAACAAACAAGTCATTTATCCTAGATGTGAAAGCTTTATGACTATTTGACAAATTTTGATATGACATGTAGTTTGCAATAGGATATTTGGTACAACTTCGAGTACCTTTTCTAATGGCTATGGGAACATCAAGATCAGAGACAATTGGTAAAGTATTTTGAATAGTTGAAGTAGTAATAGAAGAAGGATTACCAAGATTTTCAATTTCATTCGTCGGAGTCTCAGATTGGCTCTGTGAAGGATCAACCATCTGGTCTTGGTTCATTTGATTGAATTTTCTTCTAGTATAAAACTGAAACTCAGGAATTTGATCAGTAGGATCATTCTGTAGTATTTCTCCCCCTGATTGAGAAGTTTCTACACTTGGCATCGAAGGACTAGTAATATTTGGACAAACAAGACTTGGAAGAGGAGTATAAATATCCCAAAAGTTATCTTCCAAATTTGGTTTCTCCCCCTGAAGAGAACTGTGGGTAAAGTAGGGTTGTTTTTCGACAAAAGACACATCCATGCTCACAAAAAGTTTTTTTGTCTGAGGATCAAAACACTTATAACCTTTTTGGCTTGAAGAATAACCCACGAAAATACATTTAACAGCTCGATGATCAAGTTTTGACCGAAAGTGGCTAGGTATGTGAACATAAGCAGTACACCCAAAAACTTTGAGTGGTAGGTCAGAATATATGCGAGATGTAGGAAAAACAGTTTTGAAGCAATCAATGGGAGTTTTAAAATTCAAGATCTTACTAGGCATTCTATTTATTAGGTAAGCAGCTGTGAGGATTGCTTCACCCCATAAATATTTTGGAACATGCATGGAAAACATTATAGCACGAGCTACTTCAAGTAAATGCCTATTTTTTCTTTCAGCAATCCCATTCTGTTGAGGAGTATCTCGACAAGTAGACTGATGAACAATGCCTTTATTTTTTAAAAACTCACCAAAGGATTCATTAAAATACTCAGTCCCATTATCAGAGTGTAAAATGCAAATTTTGGTTTGAAATTGGGTTTCAATCATATTGTAAAAATTTTGAAAAATGTCATTCACCTCAGATTTTTTTTCCATTAAATAAACCCAAGATAGACGAGTATGGTCGTCAATAAAAGTAACAAACCATCTTTTTCCACTATGAGTCCTAATTTTAGAGGCACCCCAAACATCACTATGAATTAAATAAAAAGGTTTGGAAGCTTTGTAAGGTTTTGGTAAATATGTGGAACGATGATTTTTTGCTAAAATGCAACTTTCACAATCAAAAGAGAAACAATCAATTCCTTTAAATAAATTTGGAAATAAATGCTTGAGATAAGAAAAACTGGGATGTCCTAGTCTAAGATGCCAAAGCATAATTTGTTCTTTCATAGGAAGAGAACTGATACTACTAAGACCCTGAGTTATTTTATTACTGAAAGAACCTTCATCAAAGTAGTAGAGACCATCAAGCATCCTAGCACTCCCAATCATCTTCTCCGATTCCTGATCCTGAAAAATACAATGAGATTCGAAGAATATAACGCGACAATTAGAATCTCTAGAAAGTTTGCTAACAGATAAAAGATTACATGCCAGTTTTGGAACATGGAGGACAGACTGTAGAGAAATATTTTTAGTCAATTTAATGGTTCCTTTTCCTGCAATGGAAGAAAAACTGCCATCGGCAATTCGAATTTTTTCATTAGAATAAGAAGGAGAGTATGAGTTAAAAAAATTAGAAGAACTAGTCATATGATCAGAAGCTCCGGAATCAATAATCCACGGAGAAGAAGCACTACAAGAAAAAACTTGAGGACAGTTACCTATTTGTGCCAAGGAAACACAAAGATTACCAGATGATAAATTGGTTTCCAGCCGTTTAGAGGGTTGATGAATTCGCTCTTTACAAAAGGAACTTGAGTTAATGGTTGTGGTATCGAACAACCGAGTCTCGGTCTTATTCTATGTTTGAGCCATTTCAATGATCAACTTAGACATATCAGCAAAAACAGGTTAATAAGAAACCAGATAATTAGGCCAGAATTTGAAACTAATAAGGCCAGAATTTAATGAACCAAATCAGACCAGAGCTGGAAAAAAATAAACGGAACCGGATCAGACCAAACCTGAACCAAAAATAAACCGAACCGCCTAGACTGGGAATATTTGAACCAACCCAAGAAACTGAACCAAACCTGAAATAATTTGCAACCCACGATTTGAAGAACAAAACCGATATGCAACCCAAGAGTCGAAGCTGACGATAGGGATGGAATCAGAGATGTTCGCGTCTGGGTGTCGATCGGATTTGGCGGCGTCTGGGTGTCGATCGGAGATGTTCGCAGATTTGGCGGCGTCTGGGTGTCGGTCGGACAGAGACGGAAGGAGACGAAGTGAATAGACGAAGACGAACGGATCTGAAGGTGTTCGCCGGAGACGAAGACAAACGAAGACGAAGCTCTGAAGGTGTTCGCCGGAGACGGATGGAGATCTGGACAGAGACGGACGGATCGGAGACGAGGAGCACGCGAATGAAGAAGCACACGCTCAAATCGATCTGCGAGAGAATGATGAAAACGTTCGAAGTTGGAGCTGACCGTGCCGGAAGTAGGGTGCGCCATTTTATATGGCGGCTAGGGTTCCGGCGCAATGGTAGCTAGGGTTTGTTGTTAAGTTTCCCGCTCTGATACCATGTCAATTTTGAGAGAATAAGTCTCTTTTGTATATTTCAAATATGTGCAATTTAGGTCTTCTTATATATGAGAAAGAATAAAGACAAAATATTTTACAATTAATATTTATACACAAACATTCCTAAATAGTAGGAATTCCAACAGAAAGGAACTCCAGGAAAAGGCATACTTTTTAAGAAACATGACCACTTCCATGTTGAAATTTACACCGATGCTGACTGGGCAGGTAGCACCACAGATAGAAGATCTACTTCTGGTTATTGCTCCTTTGTTGGAGGAAATCTAGTTACCTGGCGAAGTAAAAAACAAAATGTGGTAGCTCGAAGTAGTGCTGAAGCAGAATTCAGGGCCTTAGCTCATGGCATTTGTGAAGGTATATGGATAAAAAGACTATTGGAAGAATTGAAGATTGTCCGGATGATGCCTATGCGTATTTATTGTGACAATAAGGCAGCCATCTCCATAGCCCACAATCCAGTCCTTCATGACAGGACAAAACATATTGAAGTTGATAAACACTTTATAAAGGAGAAGATTGATTCTGGAGTAATATGTATTCCCTATCTTTCCACAACAGAGCAAATTGCTGATGTGTTAACGAAGGGGCTTCCAAAGTTACGATTTGACAAGTTGATTGACAAGCTGGCAATGGAAGATATCTTCAAGCCAGCTTGAGGGTGAGTGTTGGTTTATGTTTTAATATTTTCCTCATTTACATTTATTAGTTGTCATTTATATTGTAATTATGTGTATAAGTTTTTTTCCTTTTTTGTATTAGGGCTTTCTTCTATTTAAGAAAGACCATTTGTACCCATTCATATTATTATGAGAGAATAGACAATTATTCTATTCAATTTACTTTGATATTTAGCACATTGTTTCAACTTGATGTGAAAAATGCATTTTTGAATGGTAACCTAGTGGAAGAAGTGTATATGGATGTACCTCTGGGATTTGAAGGCAGATATACTAAAGGGAAGGTATGTAAACTCAAGAAATCTCTCTATGGACTGAAACAGTCGCCTTGAGCTTGGTTTGAAAGTTTACAAATGTGTTGAAGCAAGATTGTTGTACTTAATATCAATTGGATCACACTCTATTCATCAAACATTTCTCACCAAGTAAGATTACTGTGTTAATAGTATATGTTGATGATATTATTCTCATAGGAAATGTTTATGAGAAAATGATTCGGCTCCAACAATTTCTTTCAAGGGAATTTGAAATCAAAGACTTGGGACATTTAAGGTACTTCTTAGTCATGGAAGTAGCTAGATCAAACAAAGGTATTTTCATCACTCAGTGAAAATACACTTTAGATCTCTGAAGGGAAACTGGAATGACTTCAGGCCCATCATCAATTCGGTGAAAGACTTCAGGCCTATCAGTTTAATTTCCTCTTCTTACGAAATTCTTGTTGAACGTCTTAAGAAGATTATGCCAACCATTGTTTTAGTTTTTCAAAGTGCGTTTATTTAAGGCTGTCATATTCTTAACCCCATTCTTAAAGCTAATGAGGTGGTGGAAGAATACAGGGTTAAGAAAAGGAAAGGTTGGATGCTAAAGCTTGATATTGAAAAAGCTTTTGACAGTGTTGACGGGGAGTTTTTAAAAGAAGTCTTGAAATTAAATTTTTTTAGTGATAAATGGATTCAATGGATTCTTGGGTGTGTAAGAAACTTGAAATTTTCGATCTTTATCAAGGTCGGCCTAGAGGAAGAATTTCTGCTTCGAGAGGTCTTTGCCAAGGTGATCCACTTTCACCTTTCTTATTTCTTTTGGTTTCGAAAGTGTTAAATGCTTTGATTGAAAATATGTATCGCCAAGGCCATTATGAAGGGTTTATTGTGAGAAGAAATAAGGTGCACGTATCTATTTTACAGTTTGTTGATGATATACTGTTATTTTGTAAAGACGATGACAATATGTTCGAAATTCTGGTTCAAACTATTGCTTTGTTTGAGACGTGCTCAGGGTTGAAGATTAATTGGCAGAAATCATCAATTTGTGGAATTAATATGGAGGATTCTAAGTTGCTGTCTGTTGTTGAATCTCTTGGTTGTAAAATGGATCATTTGCCTTTTACTTATCTTGGTTGACCTTTGAGAGGTCATCCAAAATTTATTTCTTTTTGGCAGCAAGTGCTTGATTGTCTTGAGAAGAATCTTGACAGATGGAAAAGATTCAATTTGTCTTAAGAGGGTCGATGGACTTTGTGCAGCTCCGTTTTATCTAATATCCCTTTATACTACATGTCTCTTTTTGAAATGCCAGCCCAAGTCTCTTTGCAACTGGATAGACTTATCAGAAATTTCTTCTGGGAGGGCAAGGATGGTGGTAAAGTCACTCATTTAGTAAGCTGGAAATTGGTCTCCAAATTTCAATTATCAGGGGGTTTGGGTATTGGTGCTTTAAAATTACGAAATCAAGCTTTGTTTGCGAAGTGGGGTTGGAGATTTGTGGTAGAAGCTTTTTCTTTTTGGCGTAGAGTTAGTGCCAGTATTCATTTGGCTAGGTGATTCTCCATTGAAGTTTAGTTTTCCTCGCCTTTATGATGTCTCTTTATCTCCAAATGTTTCAGTCTTGGATTTCTAGGATTCTTCTTTGTCTTTTTGTGAAATATACCTTGTCGAAGGCTTTTAAAGTTGGTAGAAATTATTGATATCAGTTCTTTGCTTGTGGTTTTGGAAATTGCTAAGTTATCCTGTCAGGTTGTTTCAAGGTTTTGGTCTTTAGAGCCCTCAGGTGTAATCTCGATCAAATCTTAAACAAGACATTTGGCTATCTCTTCTCCTATGCAAAATGAGTTATTTTCAGCCTTCTGGAAGTCCAAAAAGAACTAATATTCTTATTTGGATTATGTTGAATAATTCTCTTAATTCAGCTGAAGTTCTTCACAGGAAGATTCCTTCCTCTACTTTACTGCCTTCAGTTTCTTTTCTTTGTTGGGCAAATTATTGAATTGGGCTTAAGCAACGTTTTTCTCCTCCTCTTTGGTTTCTCCTTGCCTCCAAGATCTCATCTTCTTTGGATCACTGCAGTCAATGCTTTAATTTCTAAAATTTGGTTGGATTGTAATCAAAGGTCTTCAAAAACAAACATCTTCAATGGTTGGATCGCTTTGATTCGGCTAGGCTAAAGGCCTCTTTATGGTGTTCTCTTTTTAATCTTTTTGAAGGCTTTTCTTTGCCAGATATTTGTTTAAATTGGGTTTCTCTTGAGCATTAGTCTCTTTTCATCTTTTCAATGAACATTTTGTCTCTTGTTTAAAAAAAAAAAGATTTTGTGATTGCTCACATGAAGATGCACATTACTCTCTTGAATATAGTTTCTCTCTCACATTAGTAATGCTGGCTAGTAATAGCAATGTGGATAATTATATGCTTTGCTTAATGAAAGTATCCTTATTCATTCTTTAGTGAACGGAAGTAAATGAAATCATCTAAATAACAAACAATTTTGTTATGCTCGAGATATGAGAAAATAAATGATGAAAATAATTTGTTTATAAAACAATAAAATTGATTGAGTTTTATTTTATTGACGCAACTTAAAAAAGCTATAATACCTTCTGAAATTTCTTAACAAGAAACAAAACTTTTCATTGAAGAGGTGGAAAGAGACTAATACTCAAAGATACAAACTCCCAAAAGGGAGACTAGCACCTTCTGAAAATTTGTACATCATATACTAGTGAAAAACTGAAACGTAATTAAATTTGAAGAAATTATTTTGCATTTGCCCCAACTTTTCGTCTTATGAAAGGAGATAAGCTCCTAAATGTTCCACATCTGAGAAGAATGTATTGTTGTAGTGCTGCAGGGGTTGGTACCATCCTAGAGCCACTCTCTGCCGTTCCTTTAAACGACGAGTTGCAACAAGCAAAGGCATCGGTGGCAAAAGCTGAGGAAGATGTTCTCGTTATGCTAACTGAAAAAGTATGGGTGAGATGGTTAAAAAATAATAGGTGATCATAAATAATGTCAAAAGTTAGTACTTCAGAGTTAATTTTGTAAATGACGTTGTTTTTGGTACACCATTATACTTCTGGCGATTTTAAAGTTTAAACTCTTCATTTTGAAGTGAAGAGAAATTATAATATTTATATTTATGTTAAATCACCACTGAACCCAAAAGCTTAAGTTAATGGGTTATGGTAAATTTAATTATATCAAAACTATAAGACTCCCTCTCACTTGTGGGCTTGAAAATTTGTAGATGGTCCAACAAGTGGAAATCAATATTAATTGTGGAGGAAATGATATTATAGGGGTTCGAACATAGGACTTCCTGCACTAATACCATGTTAAATCACCATTCAACCAAAAGCTTAAGATAATGGGTTATGGTAAATCGAATTATATCAAACTTTAATAATTTATATTTAGAATATTTTTGTTGATGATACGATGTCATATTTAATCCTAAAATTTTAAGCTTTTAGGTTAGAATTAATATAACGACCTTACTTGAACAAGATCTATTCTATAGGTTGTACATCTGTGTACTTGAGTTTTAAAATTAATATAGTTTTAATATCAATTAATAATATTTTAAAAATCTTATTTATGTTTCGTGACAGGTGAAAATGGATCTTGAAGACATTAAAAAGCTCATTGACTGTATAATTGAATTAGATGTGGTGAGTAATTATCACTACACCCTCAATCCCCTTCCTTCTCTCCCTAACTTAACTATTCTGGTGAATTATGTTTAATCCCCTTCCTTCCCCTTCCGTTCTTTGGCCAATCTAGATGTTCTCAATTTTATATACTCTCCTATTTGTGGAAGACTATTATCAAAAGCAAATATGGCCAGAAATTTTTTGGATCCCCAATTCGCAGAAAAAGAAAAGAACTCAAGGCCCTTGGAAAGATATTTGCAACACGACCATTTAATTTTTTAGAAAAATGTAAACTTCAAGCTAGGTGATGGTTGTTATGGTGCTTATATTAGTAAAGTTGTATTATTGTAAATATCTTAGACATATTGTCCTTTACTGCCCTTTTACTTTCCCCTACTTCAGTTACCCTTATACACTTGTATATATACATCTCTTTAGTGAATGGAATAGATATTTTGGTTCTCCCATATTTGATCTCACAATAATATGGTATCAGAGCACTAGGTGTTTTTCTAGGGCAAGTAGGGTTTTGTGAACCTTTAGGTTTGGGGGATTTATGACCCTTTTATTTTCTTTTGGGTTTGGTCAACTTGCTGTCACCTCTGCACCTATTTCCGTTGTCGTCGTTGCAAGTTTGGTCATATTTTGTCGTATGTTTTCATCACTGCCTAGCTCAGGAGGAAGCCCAATCGCCGATCAGAAAAAACCCAAAATCTTGCCAAAAAATCATCAGCGCATGGGCCACACGTGCCGTCGAAATCTTCTGCCTTCAGTCCATGCGCTAGAGTGTGAGGGCGCATGTGTGGCCAGAATCTTCTCTGGTTATCGTTTCTTTCTCTTTCTGACTTGTTCGTGTAGTTTTCTTGGTCATAATTGGCTCGGGTTAAAAGTCATTTTGGAAAAGAATTACAGTTTTTATTGGGAACTCCATTCATATTAGATTTTCAAAAGTTGTGTGGTCATTTTGTTCTGATTTATTGGATTTAGATTAGATTTTGTGTTTCTAGATTCGTCATTGACCAATGACCGAACAAGAGCTCGTAGTGATATCTAGTGTGGTTCAATCGAGGACTCAATCCATCCATGGTTCAACTTGTAGTGATATCTAATGTGGTTCAATCGAGGACTCAATCCATCCATGGTTCAACTTGCAGTGATATCTAATGTGGTTCAATCGAGGACTCAATCCATCCATGGTTCATTTAAGAAGCCATTTGTTGATTCTATAGCCGAGTTTGC
Organism: Trichosanthes truncata; assembly: GCA_033996785.1. Taxonomy (NCBI): domain Eukaryota; kingdom Viridiplantae; phylum Streptophyta; class Magnoliopsida; order Cucurbitales; family Cucurbitaceae; genus Trichosanthes; species Trichosanthes truncata. The sequence goes on from JAWPNB010000003.1 coordinate 92,292,638, forward strand.
TGAATTTCAACAGTACCAAAAATCATCGAAAACATCTTCATCATCTGTGCTTACCCTTATTACAACCATTGCTAGGTTAGGTAACATGAATCATTGCCTTCTTTCTTCCTCTACCAAATGGGTCATAGACAGGTAACATGAATCATTACCTTCTTTCATCCTCTACCAAATGGGGCATAGACTCTGGTGCTACTGATCATATGACAGGTATTCCCAATTTGTTTTCCACTTTGTCTTCATCTACATCCCTTGCTAATGTTTCTTTGGCAGATAGATCAAAATCGTCTGTTCTTGGATCTGGCGTAGTAAATCTAACCTCATCTCTTTCTTTGTCATTTGTTCTACATTTACCTCAACTTTCCTTTAATTTGATCTCTATTAGTGTTGTAAATTATGGTCAAAGTTAGGGTAGTTTTGTATTTTGTATTTTAAGTTTTTTTTTATCTCCTTTTTTATTTTGTATTCTTTTAGGTATTTTTTTTACGATTTTGTTTAGGGAAAATTATTCTTTCCTTTTAGGTGAGTTGCTATTCCTTGTATTTATTCTAGTATTTTGTATAGTTGAAAGATGAATAAAATATACCAAAAACTTCATAGTATCATAGCTGAAAATAAAACCCTAGTTGTTTTTGTTACCTTAGCTGCTGCTGCCGCCATCATCATCGTCACCAGAGCCCCATCTACTGTCTTCAATGGTGCTTGCCTCCGATGATCTCCTTGCCTCCGACAGTCACTCTCTCTGACACCCTCCTCGCAATAGCCTCAAATGGCGAAATTGCAAAATTGCACAAGCTCTCCCTAATCGCAAAAAATTGCGAAATTGCAAAATCCTTCACAACTGCTTCACCCATGCAAGGTTGTTAACTCGTGAAACGGAACGAGTATCGAAATTAAATTTTAGTGTATCGTGTATCGTAAGTTTTAGTTTGATAAATAACATTGAAATATAAATATAAACAATAAAGACTAAAATAGAGAAATAAGTAGCCAAATATTAAATAATCCCAAAATAAGATTAAAACATAAACTGACTTCAAAGTTCAAAATACCCAAGAAAATAAAACAACTAACTTCAAAATAAGTATGGAAAAAATTAAAGTTTAAAAACATTAAAAATAATAGAACTCCTTTGTTTCCAAGTTTCAATATTTCAACTATTGACTTCAATATCTTCAAAATCAACATCAGCTAATAGATCAGCACTGTCTTGTTCATGTGCCTCTTCTAACTTCCCCACGTTAATGAAGAGGAAAAGAAAAACCATCTAGAAAAAAAATAATAAAAAAATAAAAACAGATGGTCAAAATCTAACGGAATGGAAGAGTTACCTATCATGAAAAAGTCAAACGTGTATGAGAGCAAGGCAAGGTTTTAAAAGATATTTTAGAGTTATATTAATTAATTTATTCTCTTCCCAAATTTCAAAGTGACAACTCACAAGCTATCATTTCATTTCCCTTTTTATGTTGCCTTTTCATTTCTCTTTCTTCTTAACTTCTTCAACACACTTTTCCTTCAACCCTTTTCGTATTCCTAAGTCCCCACCTAACTTTCATTTTTGTTTTTCTCTAAGTCTCCAACCCTACTATTCGTGATTTTCGTCCATTCTATTATCCACCATTATTGACAACTGCAAAGTCTTCTTCTCCGGCTAGCTCCACGAAGTCATTATTCTCTAGCTAACACACCGGCAACACCACAACGCACGATACTTTTTTTTTTTAATATCCTTTTTAGTTTTGATTTTTGAATCAATTCAAGCCGATACGTGCGATTCAATGTTCCGAATCGTACGATACCTCTCATTTTCGATTCAAAACCACGATTTGTATCGGTTTCCCTTCGTTTCGAGTTCAATTGTACGATACAACTCGTGAATCGAACGATTTTAATAACACTGCACCCATGCACGATGTCTGACTCCTCCGACACCGACTTTTGCCATCTCCGGCGTCGACCTAACTTATGGATTTTTTTTGACCTAGATTTCTGACCTTGCTATTCTCTATTGCTGGTTTTCTTGCCTCTGTCATCTTCTCTTATATGCAGGTTGATTTTTCTTAAACATGTCTTCTTCCAAATCCATCGAACCAATCTCCAATGGTCAAGGGGGATATGATTCTTCATCACCTGCCTATATCATAGGTCACAAACTGAATGACCACAATTATATCCAATGGTCACAGTCAGTCATGATGTTCATATGTGGCAAGGGTAAGGATGAGTACCTCTCGAAAGAGAATGTGCAACCTAAAGCAACTGATCCAAAATCCAGGAAGTGGAAAGTAGAAAATAACATGGTCATGTCATGGTTAATTAATTCCATGACTAATGTGATAGGTTAAAATTTTCTTCTGTATAGAACACATCAGATTTGGGATGCTGTCAAGGAAACTTACTCTAGTAAGGAGAACATGTTAGAATTGTTTCGAATAGAATCAATCCTTTATGATTTTCGCCAAATCTGTTACTGATTACTTTAATACTCTCTTTCATCATTGGCAACAACTAGATTTATTTGAAGTCTATACATGGAAGTGTGCCAAGGATACAACTCAATACACAAAAATTCTTGAGCAAAAGAGGACATTAAGATTCCTTCTTGGTCTTAACAACGATCTTGATGAGGTTCGAGGTCGAATCATGGGAACCAAACCGTTGCCAACTCCTTGTGAAGCCTTCTTTGAAGTAAGGTGAGAAGAAAGTAGGAAAAGTGTAATGATGGACAAATCAGAATCAGTCTCTAAAGTCTTGGAAGCTTCTACAGTTGTTACCCATAGTTTTAACATAACAGTACCAAGTGACAATAAGCAGAAATAAGAAAGACCTTGGTGTGAACATTGCAAAAAGGTGGGTGATGTAAAAGACACATGCTGGAAGATCCATGGGGAAGCCTGCTAATAGGAAACCTAAGCATCGCAATGATCGTGATGGTAGGGCCTATGTAGCTGATGTAGCTCCTGATAATTCTGTCAATTCAGAGTCAACACCATTTAGCAAAGAACAAATAAATGCACTGCAAAAGATCATCGATCACACAATATAGGGAGGAGGACTGGTTGCACATAAAGTTATACCTACTGTCTTGACAACTAGTAAAGGAGGGATACTACCTTGAATTGTAGACACTGGAGCATCAGATCATATGATAGGGAATGCATCTCTGTTTCAAAACTATCAAGCTGACACCTCCAAGTCCTCTGTGAAAATTGCAGATGGTTCGTACTCTAAAGTGGCTGGGACAAGTTCAATTAGAGTTACTCAAAATTTATATCTTAACTCTGTATTACATGTGCCAGACTTGGATTGTAATTTACTTTCAATAAGTAAATTGACGCGTGATCTTAAATGTGTGACTAAATTTTATCCAAACTTATGTGTTTTTCAGGATTTGGAATTGGGGAAGATGATTGGCAGTTTTAAATTTTGTTTCGAACTCTATCTTCTCAACTATGATCAAGGCTCACTAGAAATTGGAGACAAGTCTTCGTTTTTATCTTTCTTTGTTTCTAGTAGTAGTTAGTTTTCTTCTTGTGTCAACAAAGATAGTGAAATTATGTTATTATAGTATCAACTAGGTCATCCAAATTTTTTGTATCTCTCGAAATTGTTTCCAAACATTTTTCATAATAAAAATCTTGCATTGTTCAATTTTGAGATTTGTCAGATTGTCAAGCATACTTGAAACCCTTATCCACACATTGCTTATTGTTGCGTAATTTTTGCAATACCGCAAGTGTACGGGTCATGTTTTAATATAGTGACTTGAGTAAAGAGTATCGTCCATAGGATTGATTTTCTAATTCACTTAAGTACTATGAATGTTATCACCTAATTTTATTTAGAGAACATAATCTACTGATGGTTGCAAGATTGAAATAAAACAACGCTAATAAAAATTGAGACAATCAAAGGAGATAATATCCTAGGGAGTCGATTTCACCTATTTGACTAAAATAATTAAATTACTTAAATATCTAAGATTGATCAAACAAATATTTCATACGTATAGAAATCTTTTATCATGAATAACTCTCTCGAGGACAAACAATTCTTATGCAATATGACAAAACCTACATCTTTGATGATTTTTAATGTTATGTATAGCATTAAGTTCTTTCATTAACAACTTCGAAAGGAGCCCTAATCATTATCAAATTAGAACTACCTTTAGTCATACAATTAGGATCTAATCTAAATTACCTTTCTCAAGCGTGAATTTAGACCAACACAACATTTAATCCATGATCAAAATATTAAAAGCATTAAGAATATAAAAACATGAATGAAATAAATGACAATCAATCATGGAATTTAAATAATTAAAACATAAGGTCTAATGGCTACATCAATCCTTAGAATAAAAGAATCTAGCAAAATCTAGATTCTTTAACAACACCGTAATGAAAACTACAAAATAAAAGAGGAAGAAAAACTATCGTTGGTAAGATGATCTCCACAAATCTTGATCTTGAATTAAGGTTGAACTCTCCAACTTTGCTCATCACTCTCAATTGTATGTAGAATTTAATCTAGAGTTGTGCTCTTCAAAGTTGAATGCCTTTGAATGAAGAGAATGAGTGTATTTATAGCGGGTCAATTCATATTCGATTTTGATTGGGAATCCAAAATCTAATTAAATTAGGAGTCCAATCAATTTAGGAATACATATTTCTCTAATTAAGAATTCATGATTTAATCAAATTAGGAATTTAAAATCTAATCAAATTAGAAATCCAAAATCTCATCAAATTAGGAGTCCATAATCAAATTAGGAATATTTTTTTCCTTCAAAAATTGTCACCAAAATTAGTTGCTTAATTTCTTGCCCAATTAGCTTATTTTTCACCATATTTCTTCTATAATCTCGGTTTTGCTCCAAATGCTCAATTTCTGCAAAATAAACAAATTATAGATGCGAAAGCACATATTTAAACCATAAAACTAGCATAAAATAAGGCCTAAAAATAGTACATATTGTGTGCTATCACATATAAATCGTCAAGTCCTTTCTCATTGATTCATAGCGACGTATGTGGCCATTCAAAAATAAAAAATATCTTTGGAGCTCGATGGTTTATTTCCTTTGTTGATGATCATACACGGGTTACATGGTTCTTTCTTATGAAAGAAAAATTTGAAGTTCACCAACATTTCCAACATTTCCATAATATGATTCAAACTCAATATCAAACATAAATTCGTATCCTCAAAACAGACAATGCAAAAGAATACTTTAGTTCATGTCTTTGGGATGGCCTATCAACTCAAAGGATTCTCCATCTTAGCACTTGTGTTGACACACCCCAAGAAAATGGAGTGGCTGAGTACAAGAATCGTCATCTCCTTGAAGTCATTTGATGTTTGATGTTCTCTACTCATGTTCTTAAATTTTATTGGGGTGATGCCATTCTCACTGCCGCATACTTGATCAATCATATGCCTTCTCGTGTTCTTGGATTCCCCACTCCTCGTCAAGTCTTCCTTCAATCTTTTCCCCATCTTTGTGTTAAGTTTCTTGATTTGGTCCCTAAAGTTTTTAGGTGTAGTGCCTATGTCCACATCCATTCCCAACATCGTAACAAGTTAGATCCTCGAGCCCATAAATGCATTTTCTTGGGATACTCACCCAATCAAAGGGGCTACAAATGTTGCTTTCCTATCACAAAATGGGTATATGTCACTATGGATGTCACATTCTTTGAACATCCACCATACTATTCCAAATCTGATTTTCAGGGGGAGAAGGTGAGTGACAATCAGTTGTGGATCTCGTTACTTAAGGCTGAACTCGAATCCGTCACCTTACTTCACCCTCATCCTCAAGTCATGATCTCAACTTCACCAAGTGTACTTGTGACTCTTCCAGTATCTCCTGAAACAAATCTAAGTGTCATCCCTCCAATTGCTAGTGAAAGTCTCCTCACCTACACAAGGAGAAACAAACAACATAAAATAGATTATTTCTAGAAGGTGATGATTTAGACTTACCAATTGTAGTAAGGAAAGGAGTTAGCAGTTGTACCATTCACCTTCTAGATTCTTTCTAGAAGGTGATGATTTAGACTTACCAATTGATAATGTTTAGGTACCAATCAATATTCACGAAGCGCTGAAGCATCCTGGTTGGAGAAAAGCTGTACAAGATGAGATTGAAGCTCTTGAGAAAAATGGCACGTGGACAGTTACAAATCTACCTAGTGGAAAACGAATGGTTGGGTGTAAGTAGATCATTACAGTGAAGCATAAGGCAGATGGGAGTATTGAGAGATTAAAGGCCAAACTTGTTGCTAGAGGATTCACTCAGTATTATGTGATTGACTACCAAGAAAGATTTGCACCATTTGCTAAACTCAACACCATAAAAATTATCTTATCTCTAGCAGCCAATCTTGATTGGAGTCTCTAACAGTTAGATATTAAAAATGCTTTCTTGAATGGTGATCTACAAGAAGTATACTAGATATTCCTCCTGGGTGTAAAGGGAATGTTAATCCACAAAGGTTTGCAAACTTAAAAAATCTCTCTATGGACTTAAGCAATCTCCTCATGCTTGGTTTGGTAGATTTGCAAATTTTGTTCTCATTCTTGGATATTCACAATAACCATACTCTATTTGTCAAAAAGAGATCTGAAAATTTACTTACCCTCTTAATAGTATATGTTGATGATATCATTCTTTCTGAAAACGATGAATTGGAATTGCAAATGCTGAAGAAGAACTTACCTCAAGAATTTGAATCCAAGATCTAGGAAATCTCAAATATTTTCTAGGTATGGAGCAATGTTTGAAATGTCGTGGTTCAGATTTTAGGGAAATGTCGATGGACATTTCGATGTGGATGGAAATTTTGGAAAAATTTATGGAAATCATAGAAATTGATGAAAATTGTTTGAATTAGTAAATGAAACTTTAATTGTGGCTTAATTTTTTTTTTTTTTTGAAAAGAGAAACATTTGAGGTATATTTTGATGCAGATTGGGCAGGTGACATTACTGATAGAAGATCTACCTCAGGTTATTGTTTCTTTGTATGGGGTAATCTTATTACATGGAGAAGCAAAAAGCAGTTTGTGGTTGCAAGAAGTAGTGCAAAAGCTGAATTTAGAGTACTTGCTCATGGGATTTGTGAAGGCATACGGATCAAAAGAGTCCTAAGTGAATTAGGAAAAGATTGTTCATCACCAATACAGATGATGTGTGATAATCAAGTTGCAATAAGTATTGCAAAAAATCCAGTTCATCATGATAGGACAAAGTGTGTTGAAATTGATCGACACTTCATCTTAGAAAAAGTCAATAATGAAGTGGTTCATCTTAACTATTTGCCTACCAAACAACAATTAGTAGATATTTTTACCAAGCCTTTATCAAGACCTAACTTTGAAGATTTGAATAGTAAGTTGGGATTGTATAATATATACAACCCATCTCGAGGGGGAGTGTTGTAAATTATGGTCAAAGTTAGGGTAGTTTTGTATTTTGAATTTGAATTTTTTTTATCTCCTTTTTTTTTATGTATTCTTTTAGGTATTTTTTAAGATTTTGTTTAGGGTAAATTATTCTTTCCTTTTAGGTGGGTTGCTATCCCTTGTATTTATTACAGTATTTTGTATAGTTGAAAGATGAATAAAATATGCTACTTCTATTAGTAAACTCACTTGTGACCTTAATTGTTGTGTTTCATTCTATCTTGGCTATTGCTCGTTTTAGGATCTTGTGACAAAGAAGATTATTGGCAAGAGGACATGAATCTGGAGGACTTTATATTTTTTATCATCAAGTGCCAAAAGTTGTCTATTTCAAAGTCGTTTCTCCTCTTGATGCCTATTGTCGTCTAGATCATCCATCTCTTTTAGCGCTAAGAAAGCTTTGTCCTCAAAGTTTTTGGCGCCATTTCCAAAAACTTGTTGTGCAAAAACTAACTACGCAAGCATATGCAATTGTAGGTAGTAATTGGTAAACAAGGTCGATCCCACGAGGACTAAATAATGCAAACTTGAGTACCACTAATGCTAATTCTAAAGCAATTAAGCGACATAAAATTAACAAAAAAACAAGCTCGACACGATGGAATTAAATTCTAGCAATTTAAAGGACATAGCAGCTAAAATTGATAATAAACAAGTCAAGAATTGAATGACTAAGGTGCTGGAATTTATGAAATTTTACTGCTAAATTTGGCTCGCAGATGCTGTGTAATGTTATAGCATTGTGCAGCATTACTGCATTGTATAGTAACGGGAAATCTTGAAAATAAATTCTGAAAATAAATTCTATTCCTTGAATTGCGGTTTTAAAGCAAAGTTTAACATATGTCTATGAAAACCAGCTTACAAATACATGGATAGCCCAATTTCTCTAAGTTTACAAGCCAAAAGTATATGTTTATACCCTTGAATTCATCCCTAATTCAAGGCATGAACCTACTGGTATTGCCTATGCTATTTCCATTTATTTTAACATTTTCAGAATTAAAGGAAACTTGTATTCTTTCCTAAGTTGATCGCTCTTAAGAAGAACAATATGAAATTAAAAAAAACCCATAAGCAAACTACACTCCTATAGCATTCCATAGCAAGAAGGGCTCCAAAAGTAGAGTTATGGCTCCAAAAATGCCAACCTAAGAAATTAGTTCATGGCTTTTACAAGGAAAATAAACAGAAACAAGCTACTACTCATAAACACCTTAGGTTTAAACGAAAATTCACAAAATAACAACTAGGGGTGTGCAAAAACCGACCCAACCGACAAACCGAGCCGAACCGATCCGAACCGATGGTTCGGTCCGGTTTCTAGAAAATTTTTAATTTTTTTCGGTTTAAACTTTTAAAAAATTGACATTTTGGGTTCAGCCTTCAGTTCATCCTTTTAAAAAGCCGAAAAAAACCGAACTGAACCAAACTTTATAATTAACTTTAAACAAACCTTTAGTCCAATCCACAATCCAATGGTTAATACCCAAAGCTCAAAACCCTAGGTGTCACTTTGATAGATTGATTGTACTATTCCTTTCAATCAACCATCAATCTCCCTAACTTCTCTTTCTCTCTCTTCTTCTCTTTCCCTCTACGATTTTCCCTTTCTCACCTTCTCATCTTCTTCTTTCCTCTCATTTTTCTCATACAACTTAATCTCATCTTCTTCTTTCCTTTCATTTTTCTCATACAACTTAATCTCATCTTCTTCTTTCCTCTCATTTTTCTCATACAACTTAATCTCATCTTCTTCTTTCCTTTAATTTTTCTCATACAACTTAATCTCATCTTCTTCTTTCCTCTCATTTTTCTCTTACAACTTAATCTCATCTTCTTCTTTCCTCTCATTTTTCCCTTACAACTTAATCTCATTTTTCTCATACAACTTAATCTCATCTTCTTCTTTCCTCTCATTTTTCTCATACAACTTAATCTCATCTTCTTCTTTCCTTTAATTTTTCTCATACAACTTAATCTCATCTTCTTCTTTCCTCTCATTTTTCTCTTACAACTTAATCTCATCTTCTTCTTTCCTCTCATTTTTCCCTTACAACTTAATCTCATCTTCTTCTTTCCTCTCATTTTTCTCTTACAACTTAATCTCATCTTCTTCTTTTCCTTTCATTTTTTTTTTCTCTCCAACTTAATCTCATCTTCTTCTTTTCCTCCTCATCTTTGCCCCTACCACCGCCGATGTCTCACTCTCGCAGCCACCGCCAACGTCTCACTACCACAACCACTTATGGTCACCGGCTATGCTACTTACTTTCTTTGTTTTTCACCGCAAATAACCTCATCTTTCTCTTGCCGCTTGCCCTCATCTCTTGCCGCTTCTCTTCGTTGGGACTTGGGTAAAACATGTAAGCAAAACTCAGTTAAAAACCAAACCGAACTGGTTGAAACCGAAACCGATTGGTTTGGTTTGTAACTGAAACCGAAAAAACATCAGTTTCCTCGGTTTATGACACCTCAGAACCGACGTGCTCAGTTTGGTCATCGGTCTTGGTCAAAATCGGACTGAACCAAATCGTGCACACCCCTAATAACAACCCTAGGAACAACTTAGCCTAACTAAATCTTCAAGAAAATTAAAGAGCAAGATACATAAACCCAATAACTAAGAAGAATAGAGTGAGAATGGGTGGCTAATGAAAGATCCAGAAGAAGTTTCTTCCTGCAGCTGCATTTTTCCTATCTGAGGATGTGAGAGCTGACATCGATGTTGTAAGGGCAGAAGTGGCGGATCTGAGCGCTCGAGTGAATCTCACCATGAGAGCGATGGGAAATCAAGCTCCAGCTGGGGGCATTGTACAAGTGAATAAGGTGAAAGTGCCTGAACCTAAGCCCTTCTGTGGGGCTCGTGATGCAAAAGCCCTGGAGAATTTTATATTCGACCTGGAACAATACTTCAAGGCCACAAGTACAATGTCAGAAGAATCAAAAGTTACCCTAGCGACAATGCACTTGACGGATGATGCCAAGTTATGGTGGAGGTCCCGGTATATGGACGTTCAAGAAGGGCGATGCGCCATAGATACATGGGAAGGGTTGAAACAGGAACTACGTTCTCAATTCTTTCCAGAGAATGTCGAGATTTTAGCGAGACGAAAATTACGAGAGTTGAGACACATCGGGACAATTGGTGAGTATGTCAAGCAGTTTGCTGGGCTGATGTTAGACATCAGAGACATGTCAGAAAAAGACAAAGTCTTCTGTTTCGTTGAGGGATTGCAAGCGTGGGCCAAGTCCAAATTATATGAACAAAGAGTACAAAGTTTGTCGGAAGCTTATGCGGCCGCAGAACGTTTGTTCGATCTCACAAATGACCTAAATAATGAGCAATCTCAAGATGTGAGACGGAGTCAATCTTCTCCGAGTAGAGAGAATAGAAATTATCGGCCTAACTCTCCAAAGAGTGGGGGAGGGGACCAAATTGCGAGTGAAGGAAGAGATGATAGATCGTTCCAACAAAGGAATGGGAATTCATGGCGAGGGCCACATTATCAGAATAACTACAGACCAAGGCCCCCATCCTGCTTCTTATGTAAAGGGGCCATCGAGTATCCGAATGTCCAAATCGAGCAGCCCTCCATGCTTTTCAAGCCTCGTGGGCGAGTAAATCAAGAAGCAAGGGCGAAACCTCTGAACCAGAGGTGTTGTTTGAAGGCGATGGGGGCAATCCCCACATCGGAGCATTGAAATACTTGTCAGTTTTGCAGAAGAAGGTGGAGGGAAGCGAAGGATCCACTCCACGTGGCTTTATGTACGTCGACGTATGGATCAATCAGAGACCCACGAAAAATACCATGGTCGACTCAAGAGCCACCCATAACTTCATGACTGAAGCGGAAGCACGTCGTTTAAACCTACGTTGGGTTAGAGACGTGGGAAAACTCAAAGCTGTCAATTCGGCAGCCTTACCCATTTTGGGCGTCGTACGAAGAGCGACAGTGAAACTAGCTGCTTGGACTGGACAAGCAGACTTTATGGTCGTCAAGATGGACGACTTCGACATTGTGTTGGAGATGGAGTTTCTCCTCGAACACAAGGTTATACCGATGCCCTTGGCAGAAAGTTTAGTTATCACAGGATCTAACCCCACCGTGGTCCCTGCCAAGTTAAGACAATCGAAAGGGGTGAAATTGCTATCAGCCCTCCAGCTAAATAAGAGCCAAGACAGACGTTGTGATGTCAGGGTCCATGTTGCTGATCAAGTTTATAACCCTCCCAAGGAGTGGAGGCCAAAGTCAGAAGTTACTCGAAGGTATTCGAGAGAAGCACCGAGGTGCACAAGAGAATGGGTCAAGCAGAAACGACCCCAGTTGATGAGAAGGCGGGAAGTGTCGATTCTGCCGATCACCCTAAAGAACGCTTTTGAGGCTCTGGCCTGGAAAATACCTCAAAAAGCCAATCAAAGTGAGAATATGAAGAAGTTCTTGGAAGACTGGAAGAGAAGCCAAGACCTAAAGGTCCACTGGGACCGAATTGAAGATGTACTGCTCGTGCGACCGCTGAGTTCGAGCATAGTCGGTTGACAGGGACGTCAACCATTTAAGTGGGGGAGGATGTCACGGTCATGCTTGTCCAGGGAGTGTTGCCCGTGGCCGCATGCCCATTCCAACCCCTTTTTATCATGCTTTCATTCTATATAATTCATTGTGCTTAATAGTTAGCTTTCCTTGTATTTTTATGGGCGTATGACTCCTCGCCACTTTTCATGTTCAAGCCTGTCAAAGGCATAAATCCTAGAATGTAATATAGGGGGGTATGACTAGTTGTCCATCCTTCCTACCCAGAGTTATATGCTAATCAAGCCGTTGTTTGTCCCTTACTTGCTTGCTTGTGTATAACAAAACTCTTTCTTAAATGTTTCCAAAATACTCTCTTTTACGTTTTATAAAACCATTTTCTCCCGAGACGTGAGTGGAGGCTAGACCCTATACGGACAACTTCTGTTTTTCGTATGGCTGACTTGCTTGCTTGGTTAGAACAAGTGCCGCATAATCGTTTGTCCCGCTTCGAAGTGTACGATTGTGACACTGAGCAATGCTGCACAATGCTGCAGCATCAGTACCTCAACGAGCATTTTTTCACTTCTTAGACTGTAAAACAAAAGGCAAACAAAAAAGACTAAAAATAGTAAAAGAAATAAGAAAAAGGAAAACTAAATAAAAACCTGGCTCTTAATTAAACTTAACAAGAAACTTACTAAAAACAAGATAAAAGTGTGCTTTCCACTCAATTTTGACCAAGAATAAGCAAGAGAGGATGCTAAACTAATCCCATTTCATGGGATTATCACTTGTCTTCATTAAATTGTGACTTATGTTAGTTTGCCAAATTCATTGTCTTAGTTCGAGCCTTAGAATTAATAAGCAAGAAAGTGCACCTTTTGAATTAGTTCATTTCGATATTTGGGGTCCTTGTCCAGTTGTGTCCAAATTTGGATTTCGATATTTTGATACCTTTATTGATGATTACTTTCGTATGATTTGGTTATATTTTATGAAGAATCGTTATGAGTTACTTCTCACCTTTGTAATTTTCATGTTGAAATTTGAAATCAATTTAATGTTTCCCTTTATGTTTTGAGAAGTGACCGTGTTGGTGAGTTCTTTTCTGAAGCACTTAGGTCATACCTATGTAAGCATGAAATTCTTCATTAATCATCTTGTTTTGATACACCATCCCAAAATGGACTTGTGAACGAAAGAATAGACATCTTCTTACCACTGCAAGAGCATTATCCTTTCAAATGCATGTTCCAAAGCATTTTTGGGTTGATGCAATTTTCACAACCTGCTTCTTGATTAATCGCATGCCTTCATATGTTCTTAAAGGTCAAATTCCTTATCATGTTCTATTTCCAACAAAATCTTCAAAACAAAGACACAGAACAACCTCCCAAATTTCTTTGGCAGTCGAATATAGGAGAAAATTCTCTCCAATTTCGGTGGTCATAGAATTGATCAACTAACTCATGACTTGATTATTTCCAGCCCTCCATATGCGAAATTTTGGATCCTCTAGTTTTGGTGAAGTAGCTTTGCCAGTGATATAGTCTTATCGTCCACGACCATATATGAACATCATCACAGATTGAGACCACTGAAGATAGTTGTGGCCTTTGAGTTTGTGACATGTGATATGAATGAGGTTGTTCTCATGGAGGATGAAATGGTAATTTGAGAAAATCTGATTCTGACATTTTGAGAGTGAGAGAGCAGAACCCAAAAAAACTGAGTTCTGAAACAGAAAAATCTAAAAAAATACACTGTTTCAGATCTGAAATAGGGGTAGATTTGGAATGATGTTGGCAACGGCGGCTGCGACATGCGGAGGCGACGATGTTTGAACGTGAGGGCGACACGAATAGGGCTTGAGGGCGTCTGATCGTTCTCTGAGTGCGACGGTGGCAATGGCGATGGCGGCGGAACGTCTATTTGCGGCTGGATGTGACGGCGGTAGAATGAAGGGAAAGAAAAAAGAGGAATAGAGAAGAGAAAGAGACTGCGGCTAGGGTTCTGGCGACAGTGGCTAGGGTTCTGACGACGACGGCTAGGGTTTGAATAGTTTCAAGGCTCTGATACCATGAAGCTATGTATAAAGATAATATTTTTTTTTCTATATTTCATTGAGTATAGAAGGGTTATATTTAGACAAGAGACTCTCAATCTTATAAGTTGAAAATATGCAATCAATCTAAAGCTATATGGAAAAGAAAAATACAGCTATATACAAGGAAACACTTCCAAATATAAAGCCTTAATTTATAGCTTGATTTTCTACCGAACCTCATCTTTAATTATTTTGATTTTTGCTGGTGTCCACTTAAAGAAGTGGGGATGGTTTGTCAGAATTGCTCTCTGGTTGGTGGCATAAAGAGAAGGCACGGATTATTTCGTCAAAAAATATGTATTCTCCTATTTGACCTTGTGCAAAATGCAAGAAATGAAGGCACTCGTTTATAGATTTATTACTTGACTTGCAATGTCATCAGGTGCCTTATCTCAAAAAATATTGTCTACTTAGCCGCCCTTCCCTTTTTCTTTTTAAATCGATTTCAATACTCATTAACCTTGGCAATTGGCATTGATATATCTATTTCTGAATTTCTCTGGAAACATCACAATATCCCAGTGTTCCACTCTTGTTTCTTAGTTGGCAAATTCATGTTTTAACTTAATGGACAGGTCAATGCTCGAGCATCTTATGGTCTTTCATTTGGAGGGACATGTCCCAATTTAATTCTACCGGAAGGGTGCAACTCTTCTATTGCTAATGTCTGCTTATCAGGAGACCGAACATCTGACGCATCACACCCAAAGAAGAATGAACGGGTCCTCTATTTACCAAATGTCCACCACCCTTTACTACTTCAGCAATATAGAGAAAATTTGGAGAATGCCAAGAGGGATGTCAGAAATTCTTTTACTGTAAGCCATACTGAGTCTGATATTGTGGACAGCAGTTATTTAGTAAATTGAGGCTGTTTTGAGTCTTCATTTTTCTTCTAGGAGATTGGGAGACAACTTCCTGGGGGGACTATGTCATGGAAAGAAAAAATTGTTGTAGATATTTCATTCTTAAAAATGAAGGTAATTGTCAATGTAACTTAGTGTTAGTTGATAAAATCTACTTGCACTATTATTTAGTGTATTCAATTTTTTTAAAAAATAAGTGCTTATTTTTAGGTTGAAGAATTGGAGCAAGCTTGTCCGGTTTCGGTTGATTTTTCAATATCTCAAAGAATTCGAGTTTTAGTTATAACTGGCCCTAATACTGGGGGTAAGACAGTTTGTTTGAAGACCATTGGATTGGCAGTCATGATGGCGAAATCAGGTATGTTCTAAGAATGGTCTGTAATAGATTGTTGATATAATTAAATTTACCATCATCCATTAGCTTAAGCTTTTGGGTTGATTGGTGAGTTATAATGGTATCAGAGCAGTGAGAGTTTGTTTTGTTCTACGGTGGGTATTTGATTGTGTGTTCCGTTCGGTGGGCATGTGGTTTGTGTGCGCAGCGGTCGTTTGATTTTGGTGTTGTTTGATTTTTCGTTCAATTCGTGACCCTCTCTCGGATTTGATTGCAGTGGTGTGGTGGGTGTTGTTATTCCATTCGATGGGTGTGTGATTCATTTATGCAGCGGTGGTTTGATTTGGGTGGTGGTGTTTGTTTTAAGAGTGTTTGTGGTGTGTTTTGATTTATTTGAATTGGGTGGTGGTGTTTGTTTTGTCCGTTTGTGGTGTTTGATTTATTTAATTTGGGTGGTGATGTTTGTTTTGATTGTTTTTGGTGGTTTGATTTTGTGCTATTTGATCTGGTGTCAAACATTTGAATTACTGTTATTTAGCTTTCAGATCATTTAGTCCAAAATTGAAGTGGTAAGTGGTGTTTGGTTTTCAGCTTTAGTCAAAATTTCGACTGTGTTGTGGTTGAAGAACGATTGTACTGCTATTTATTTGAATTAATTGGCCAGTGGTGTTTGGTTTTCAGATTTAGTCAAAATTTCGACTGTGTGGTGGTTGAAGAACGATTGTACTGCGTTGGTGTAGTGGGAGTGAATTTGAATGAATTATTTATTTGAATTAATTAGTAAATTTTGGTGGTCTATTGTACTTCCGTGGAGAGTTGTTTGATTTTGTTAGAATATGCGCTAGGAAGATAAAGATGATGAAGATCTAAGAATTTGTATGGAAGAATTTGCATTGGAAGTAGAACTTGGAATTTGCATAATTTGCAGTCGTTGGAATTTGGCAATTGAATTTGAAGGAGTTGGAATTTGCAGCTGGAATTTGGCAATCGCACCTGGCAGTTGGAATTCGCAGCATCAGCATCGGCATCGGCAAAGTATTGTGAGTTTGAGAGGGGATGTTAAATTAGGTTAAGTTTTATTTGATGTAGGTTTATCTTGTAAGGGTAGATTAGTCTTTTGCTTATTATTCTTATTAGTATAAATAGGCCTTTTAGTTTTGTATCTCATTATGCTATTCTATATACAATGTAAACCCTAGCCATTTTTTGTACTCTCTCCTTCTTGTCCATTCTCTAAAGTTAACATGGTATCGGAGTAGGAGGTCTTGTGTTCAAACCTCTATAAAAACATTTCCTCCCCAATTAATATTGATTTCCACTTGTTGGGTCTTTCCCAAATTTCTAAGCCCACAAGTGAGAGGGAGTGTTAGAGTGTTGATATAATTAAATTTACCATAACCCATTAGCTTAAGCTTTTGGGTTGGGTTTATTGGTGATTTAACACTTTGCTTATTATTACTATGGCAAATTACAAAAAACCACTCTTGAAGTATGGTGGTTGCTACAATTACACTCCTAATTTCTAAACTTTCAATTGTAAAAATTAAACTCCCAAATTTTCATGAGCGGGAAAGTTTTTGTGCCCCTAAACTTTTATAAGTGAAAAATTTGCACTCTTAAACTTTCAATGGTAAAAGTTAAACCCTCAAACTTTCATATGTGAAAAAACTTAAACTTTCCATTGTAAAAAATCAAAACCTCCAACTTCCATTAAATGAAAAAATTGAATCTATTTTACTCTCTCTCTCACATTTCCTCCTCCCTCTCTACTGTCTCTCCATGAGCTTGTAACATAATATCACAGCAACCGCCTGATTCTGCTGGGTAAACAAGAGTGAGATTACCCTTTTTCCTTAACCACTTCTTTCCACTGGTAAATCAAAACGAAAAAATTTCAAAATCAACCCACACCATATTGGGAAAAATAGAAATATACAAAAAAAAAAAAAAAAAAAAAAAGCAATATTTAGTTTTAGATATAGAGAATTAATGATGTATTTGTAAATTCTATATAATTGACAAATTCTGTTCCTTTAGAACCTAACCTTGTCAATTCAACAATGCACTCCTAAACTATTAACATTTTTGCCCTGCTCTCTGTCTAAACTACAATTCTCTAAACACAGAGCAAGGAGATTAAAAAAAAAAAAAGCAAAAAACTTTTTGTTAATTCTAAAGGTTGAGAGAATCAGTCTACTCTATTCCATTCACTAGAGAGATATATATACAAGTGTACAAGGTTAACCTAAGTAGGAGAAAGTGAAAAGACAATAAAAGACAACCCAATTAATATATTTACAAAAATACAATTATACTAATACAAGGACTCTAACACTCCCCCTCAAGTTGGAGCATATATATTCATCATGCCCAACTTGTTAGAGAGGTAATCTATTCATGCTCCATTCAATGCCTTGGTGAAGATATCTCCTAATTGCTCTCTCGTCTTCACATATCCCATCGATACCAAACCTTGTTGTATCTTTTCACGTACAAAATGACAATCAACCTCAATGTGTTTAGTTTACTTATGAAATACTGGATTAGATGCTATATGCAGAGCTGCTTGATTATCACACCATAATTTGGTCGGTGTTGTGATATCAAATCCCAATTCAATAAGTTGTTGACGTATCCTGACTAATTCACATACAGATTGTGCCATTGCTCTATATTCTGACTCAGCATTTGATCGTGACGCCACATTTTGTTTCATACTCTTCCAAGAAACCAAATTACGACCCACAAATACACAATATGCTGAAGTTGAGCTTCTATCTTCCTTAGACCCTGCTCAATCAGCATCTGAGAAACATTCTATGTTTATATGTCCATAACTCTTATATAATGAACCACGCCCAGGAGCTGCTTTCAAATAACACAAAATCTGTTCCACTGTAGCGCAATGATCAATGGTAGGAGAAGACATATACTGGCTCACAATACTCACTGAATAAGCTATGTCTGGTCGAGTTATCGTAAGGTAATTGAGTTTTCCCACTATGTTAATTGGTGATTTAACATGGTATCAGAGCAGGAGGTCCTGTGTTCGAACTCCTGTAAAGTTGTTTCCTCCCCAATTAATATTGATTTCCACTTGTTGGGCCTTTCTTCAAATTTCCAAGCCCACAAATGAGGGGGAGTGTTGGAGTATTGTTATAATTAAATTTACCATAACCTATCAGCTTAAGCTTTTGGGTTAATTGGTGATTTAACACTACATAGCTTAGCCCCTAACTTCCCTGTTTCAATCAACAAGTCAATTACATATTTTCTCTGTGATAAGATGATTCCCTTCTTGCTTCTCATTACCTCAATTCCTAGAAAGTATTTCAACATTCCTAAATCTTTTGTGTAGAATTGACTATGGAGAAAGGTCTTGAGTGATTGGATGCCCAATGTGTCATCACTTGTAATAACAATACCATCAACATACACAACCAACAAGATGACACCATTCTCAAACTGCTTATAAAAGACAGAATGATCTGACTGGCTTTTTCTCATTCCAAAGCTTTCAATCAACTGAGTGAAATTTCCAAACCATGCTTGTGGACTCTAATTTAATCCATACAAGGATTTACAAAGGTGACATACCTTTCCATTCTCCTCATGAGCAACAAACCCTCGAGATTGCTCCGTATACACCTCTTCCTCAAGATCACCATGAGGAAAGGCATTTTTAATATCAAGCTGATGCAACGGCCAGTGATAAATGGATGCTAATGAAATGAATAACCTGACAGAAGCCATTTGAGCAATAGGAGAAAAAGTGTCAGAATAGTCAACCCCATAAGTTTGTGCTTAGCCTTTAGCAACAAGGTGAGCTTTGATGAATCAAGTTTTTCATGAGTATCTAGACTAGTTTTTCGTTGTCTACCTCGATGATATAGTTGTTTACAGTGCCTCTTTGGAAGAACATCAAGTGCACTTATGTCTGGTCTTTGAAAAGTTGAGACAGAACTAGTTATATGTGAAGAAAGAGAAGTGCGCCTTTGCTCGACAGTGCATCAATTTTCTAGGGCATGTTATTGAATACGGACGAATCGGTATGGATAGTGACAAAGTGTAGATGATTCGAGAGTGGAAAGTTCCCTCGTCTGTGACAGAATTGCGGTCTTTCTTAGGACTGGCGAACTATTATCGACAATTTGTTGAAGGAATTTTGAAACAAGCCGCTCCATTGACAGAGTTGTTGGAGAAAAATAACCCATGACTATGGACAGCTGAGTGCCACGGTGCCTTTGAAGATTTGAAAACAACCATGATGAGGGGTCCTGTCCTCGGATTGGTCGATGTGATGAAACCATTTGAGGTAGAGACAAATGCCTCTGATTTTTCCCTTGGGGGTGTCCTCATGCAGGACGGCCACCTGATTGCCTATGAGAGTTGAAAGTTGAACGACACAGAGAAGAGATACACTGTCTCCGAAAAGGAAATGTTAGTTGTTGTCCATTGTCTCAGAGTCTGGAAGCAGTATTTGTTGGGATCACGTTTTGTCGTGAAGACGGATAACAGTGCTATCTGCCATTTCTTTAGCCAGCCCAAGTTAACATCAAAACAAGCTTGAAGGTAGGAGTCCTTAGTCGAGTTTGATTTCTTGTTTCCTTTTGCATGTCATTTTGTAATTGCATGACTCATCGACTTTTTCATGTTTATGCCTGTCATAGTGGAAAATCTTATAATGTACTATAGGGGGATGCGATTAGTTGTCAATTCTTCCTACCTGGAGTTATATGTTATCTGAACTGTTGTTGTCCCTTACTTGCTTATTAGTGTATAACAATATTTTTCTCAATGTTTTCCAAATGCTCTCTCTCTCATGTTTTAATAAAAACATTTTCTCTCGAAACATGAGTGTAGGCTAGACCCTTTGTCGAAGTTTGCGATTTTCGATTTTCGTATGGCTGACTTGCTCGTCGAGTTAGAACAAGTGCCGCACAATCGTTTGTCCTGTTTTGAAAGTATACGATTATGACACCCTGCTCAACGCTGCCAACGTCGAGACGTTGGACACTCTATCGATTTCTATATAAGCATTTTTTCGTTTTTAGGTCCAACAGCTCCTAATTTCAGCCACCATTTTCGATTTCTTCCCCCTAGCTTTACCAGTTTGGAGACATTTTGCTTTATACTTTTGAGTATTTTTGGCTTATATTTTGGCCCTAAGGTTGATGGAAGTGTGTTTCAGCTAGGAGTTCTCGACTAGTTTGCGGTAATTAGGGGAAGTTTTGCATTTGTAAAGGGTCAGATGAGAGTCGGGGAAAGGAAAGTTCTCTCGGTGAAGGCAGAACGTAAAAGGTTTGTGTTCAAGCTCTGTGCTTTTTAGAAGAAGGTGGAAATCTGTAAAGGTAAGTCGTCGAAAGTCAAGCTTTCGTTGGTGTTAGTGGCGTGGGTAAGAGACTGTTTAGAGGCTGTTGGTTCTCATGTTGCAGGGAGTTCCTTTTTTAGGAAAAGAAGATGCCCGAAGGGTTTAGTTTGGGCTTAGTTGGTTGAGCATGCGAGAGGAAGATATAGTGTAGTAGCGGTGGAACCGCTGAAGGGAAGGAAGTCTTCCATTATTGTTCCAGAGGGAGTCGAAGGTAAGGGTTGGGTAGTTGTGAGAAACGCTTTGAATAGTATGCTCCAGAGAGGACTGAGGAAAAGGGTTGGTGAAGTTGTGAATGCTCCAGTTCGTAGGTTCAACCCCCCAGAATGGTTGACTTCCTCCTTCGCTCAAGCGGTAAAAGGAGTTGGTCATTTTTTTGGGGATGGTGGAAGTTTCAGCCGAGGAAGACAAGGATGTTTTGTTCGAGGTCTCTGATTCGATTCTTCTGGTGAAGGAAATGGCAGTTGATCCGTGGGTGAAGGTGGAGAAAGGCATTAAATCTCAGTTTGGGTTGTAGCTTTGCGTGAAACCATTTAGTGGGATTTTAGCGATTATCATTTGTAGGGACAATATTCAAAGGCAAAAGCTGCTGGACTTTAGTAGAGTAGCAATTTTGGATTGTACTTTGAGGCTTGAGTTGTGGGACGCTAAGAAGGTGGCAGATGCTAAGAAGGTGGCAGAAGAAAGGTGCTTGCTGTTTTTGAAAGGGTGGGTAAAGTTTTTGGATGTGCCTCTTCATTTATGGACCATGAATATAAACTCGAGGTTGATCGAGCTTTATGGAGGTATTGAGGGGGAGTTGGATTTTTCGATTCAGGGAGAAGGATGGGAGGAAGATTTGAGGGTCTTCGTGAAGGGTAGAGAAGATGGCTTCATTCCGAGGGGATGCTTCTTAACGTGGGAAGGGGTGGATTTTCTGGTGAGGTTTTTGTCGTGGGCGAGTGCCGGTGCTGGTGACGAAGGAGGTGTCTTTTCTTCTGGTACCTCTAAGAGAGGAAAGCTGTTTCTGGAAAATTCAGACGAGGTCAGAAAACGCGTGTCAGGAGGCTCTGTGGATGATGCGGGCCTGGAGGTTGCAACATTCAAAGTGGGTTTGAAAAGTGTTATGATATATATATTATTATGTATATATGTCCTTTATAGTAATTGTACATTCTTTAGTTAGGGTTTCCTTGTGTACCTATATATATATGCTAGTCTTTCTTATGAATAACATGAGGTGTATTTTTCTTTCCATACTGAGTACATGGTATCAGAGCCACTTCTAGGGTTTTAGAATTTTTATTGGCGATTAGGGTTTTCTCTCTTCCAAGTGAGGTTAGGGTTTGAAGTTTGGGTCATCACGTTAGAGTGGCCGTTGGTCGACACCACCTACCTCAGGAGGAGTGCCGCCGTCAGGAGAGTCGAATCGCCGTCTCAGTTCTCCGGAAACAGCCGCGCGTGTGACTCACGCGCCGCCGGAAGTTGCTGTGTCTGCCGCCACGAGCCGGCGCCTGAAGGTGCGTGACGCCTCCGTTTCGCTTTCCACCGACTGGGTTTTTCTCGGGCTGTCATTTCCGGCCGTTCTGTCCACTTTGTTTCGACGATATAGATTGTTTTTGTCTCGGGTTGCACAATTTCCGTGGGTTAGGTTGTGCTTCTTGCTGTCCAGATATGTTTTTTGCCTTGGGTTTATTGGCTGCCTCTATTTTGTGACTAATGGCTGAGATGAAACCTGTGGTGGTCTCTAATATGGTTCCTCTTTGTGAATGCTAAAGGTTTGAGAGAATGAGTATATTCCATTCCATTCACTAAAGAGATATATATATACAAGTGTACAAGGTTAACCTAATTAGGAGAAAGTGAAAAGACAATAAAGGACAACTCAACTATTATATTTACAAAAATACAATTATACTAATATAAGAACTCTAACACTCCCCCTCAAGTTGGAGCATATATATTCATCATGCCCAACTTGTTAGAGAGGTAATCTATTCGTGCTCCATTCAATGCTTGGTGAAGATATCTCCTAATTGCTCTCCAGTCTTCACGAATCCTGTCGATACCAAACCTTGTTGTATCTTCTCACGTACAAAATGGCAGTCAACCTCAATGTGTTTAGTTCGCTCATGAAATACTGGATTAGATGCTATATGCAGAGCTGCTTGATTATCACACCATAATTTTGTTGGTGTTGTAATATCAAATCCTAATTCAATAAGAAGTTGACGTATCCAGACTAGTTCACATACAGATTGTGCCATTGCTCTATATTCTGATTCAGCACTTGACCGTGATACCACATTTTGTTTCTTACTCTTCCAAGAAACCAAATTTCCACCTACGAATACACAATATCCTGAAGTTGATCTTCTATCTTCCTTAGATCCTGCCCAATCAGCATCTGAGAAACATTCAATGTTAATATGCCCATGACTCTTATATAATAAACCACGCCCAGGAGCTGCCTTTAAATAACACAAAATTTGTTCAACTGCATCCCAATGATCAACAGTAGGAGAAGACATATATTGGCTCACAATACTCACTGAATAAGCTATGTCTGGTCGAGTTACTGTAAGATAATTGAGTTTTCCCACTAACCTCCTATATCGTTCAGGATCTTTCAGTAATTCTCCCTCTTTTGTGAGCTGTAAATTAGGCATCATCGGGGTACTACATGACTTAGCTCCTAATTTCCCTGTTTCAGTCAACAAGTCAATTACATATTTTCTCTGTGATAACATGATTCCCTTCTTGCTTCTCATTACCTCAATTCCTAGAAAATATTTCAGCATTCCCAAATCTTTTGTGTGGAATTGACTATGGAGAAAGGTCTTAAGAGATTGGATGCCCAATGCGTCATCACCTGTAATAACAATATCATCGACATACACAACCAACAAGATGACCCCACTCTCAGATCGCTTATAAAAGACAGAATGATCGAACTCGCTCTTTCTCATTCCAAAGCCTTCAATCACCTGAGTGAATTTTCCAAACCATGCACGTGGACTCTGTTTCAATCCATACAAGGATTTACGAAGGCGACATACCTTTCCATTCTCCCCCTGAGCAACAAATCCTGGAGGTTGCTCCATATACACCTCTTCCTCAAGATCACCGTGAAGAAAGGCGTTTTTAATATCAAGCTGATGCAACGGCCAGTGATGAATGGATGCTAACGAAATAAATAATATGACAGAAGCCATTTTAGCAACAGGAGAAAAAGTGTCAGAATAGTCAACCCCATAAGTTTGGGCGTAGCCTTTAGCAACAAGGCGAGCTTTCAACCGAGCTACAGACCCATCTGGATTGACTTTAACCGCAAAGACCCACTTACAACCAATAGGCTTCTTTCCTGCAGGAAGAGAAACTAAATCCCAAGTACAATTGCCATCTAAAGCAGTCATCTCCTCTACCATTGCAGCACGCCAACCAGGTTGAGACAAAGCTTCATGAACAGTCTTAGGAACAGACAAAGACTGTAGGGATGCAATGAAAGAACAGGTAGAAGATGACAAATGGTTATAAGAAACAAAAGAGGATAGAGGATATGTGCACTGGCGCTTACCTTTACGAAGAGCAATAGGAAGATCATCGCTTGTGCCTGGATCCACTGATGAAGAAGCCTCTGGTTCAGGGCATGAAACTGAAGGCGGTGGTCGTCGAGAATAAACCTGAGTGATAGGTGGGTGAGAAGAAACAGGAACAACTGGAGATGAAGTTCGAGAGGACTCACAGGAGGAGAGAATTGTGTAAACAAGAAAATCATCATCGTTCTCTTTATGCTCCCCCTTACTCTGACTCGAAGAAGGAGAAAAGAAAGAAGAGTCTTCAAAGAATGTGACATCAGGAGAGACAAAGTAACGATCGAGACTAGGACAATAACACCGATACCCTTTTTGGACACGAGAATAACCAAGGAATATGCATTTTAAGGACTTTGGGTCTAGTTTGGTGTGTTGAGGGCGAACATCCCGAACAAAGCAAGTACAACCAAAGATTTTGGGTGTAAGAGGAAATGAAGGAAGTTTGGGGCACAAAATACTATAAGGTATCGCACCCTTCAAAACTGAAGAGGGCATGCGATTTATTAAGAAACAAGCCGTCGATACAGCATCAGCCCAAAAGTATTTTGGGACATTCATCTGAAACATTAAGGCTCTCGCTGTTTCAAGGAGATGTCGATTTTTGCGTTCTGCAACCCCATTTTGAGATGGAGTATAAACACACGAGGATTGATGGAGAATTCCATGTTCACTTAAATAGGAACTAAGAGCATGGGAGAAGTATTCTTTAGCATTATCACTTCTTAGAACTTTAAGAGAACCGCTAAATTGAGTTCGAATTTCAGCATGAAAGTTACGAAAATGAGAAAGCAACTCAGAACGATCTTTCATTAAATATAACCAAGTTACACGAGAAAAATCGTCGACAAATGTAACGAAATACCGAAACCCCCTCTTAGACTCAACAGGACACGGACCCCAAACATCAGAATGAACTAAATCAAATGGAGCACTAGCTCGTTTATTGACTTTGGGATACAAACTCAGACGATGAAATTTAGCAAACTGACAGGACTCGCAATCTAAAGAAGACAAATGATTAAACTGAGGACGAAGACTCTTCAAGACAGAAAGAGATGGATGACCCAAACGACAATGTTCTTCAAAGAGAGAGGACACTTTAGAGCATGTAACAGCTGTGGATACTTGTGGTTCAAAAATGTAGAGACCTCCAGATTCACGCCCTTTACCAATAGTCCTCTTCGTCAAAAGATCCTGAAATAAGCAATAACCAGGAAAGAATAAGACACAACAATTAAGATCGCGAGTGAGTTTACTAACCGAAATTAAGTTAAAAGAGAACTGTGGCAAACTTAAAACAGAAGACAACGAAATTGAGGAGGTAAGATTGACAGTGCCTGATCCTAAAACAGGAGAGGTGGTGCCGTCGGCTATAGTAACATTAGGGGAAGATGTAGACGAACGAATGTTAGAGAATAAATTGGGATTACCTGTCATGTGATCAGAAGCGCCAGAGTCTATGACCCATTTTGAAGAGGAGGAAAAGAGACATGTAGATGTGTTACCTGTGTCGACAATGGCAGTAATGGGAGTAGAAGATGACGCTTTTAATGACTCTTGATACTGTCGAAATTTAGCAAACTCCTCAGCAGAAATCGAAATAGACTTGTCACTGTTATCAGGAGTAGAGGCAACATGCGCAGATGGGAACCTCTGGCCCTTATTCAGCAATTTTCTGCAATCACGTTTCATATGTCCAGGCTTATGACAATAGTGGCAAACAATATCTCCTGAATTTGCTCTCTGAGTGTTCGGATTTCCTCTGAACGTGTTGGGTCCAACCCCTCTATTTCCTTTATACTCACCTGCCTGACCAACCAAGGCGCTATTAGACTCAAATGGCAAGATCGCTTGCGACTTTTCAGTACGAAGTATTCTAGTATAAGCATCTTCCAGCGAAGAGATTTCTGAGCTAGACAGAACTTGATCTTTGGCCATATCATATTTAGAGGCAAGACCAACCAAAAAACTCATAATGAATAATTGTTCACGTTGGGCAGTCTGAACTTTCACATCAGTACTCACGGGCAACAGAGCATTAAATTCTTCATACTTAGTTTTGCACTCCATAAAATAACTCGTTAGAGATTTGTCACCTTGATCCGGTTGAAAGAGATTCTTACACACATCGAACACTTTACTGATGTTCCCTTTCCCAGAGTAAAGAAATTCCAAATACTCTAAGAGTTCCTTGACAGATTCACAATGATTAACCAACCCAACGATCTCGCTCTCAATGGAGTTCTTTATCTGGAGAATAAGTCTAGAATCATCTCGTAACCAATTCTTCCTAGTATCATCAGTCGGTGGGGAATCGGCGGTGACGTGATCATCCATATCAAGACTCCGAAGATAATGACGAATATTTGTTCGCCATGCATAGAAGTTAGATCCATTAAGCTTATGTTCCGTAACCTTTAACACCATAGGAATCATCTCCGACATCACTATACCTTTCTTTTCAGCCATAAGTTTAAAAAAAACAGATAAACAAGATGTGAGATCTAAATCACAGCAAACCCTAAAGGTTTCAAGCAAGATATGGCTCAAAACACTATAAACCGAACACCCAATGAACTAAACCAACACAGAACACGAAAGAGGAGACCACGGCAAACTGACCCACGCAAAACGGAGCAAAATCCGGCGGCTCACGCGCCTCCACGCGCCGGAGCGTGAAACGGGCGGCAAAAAATTCCGGCGGCGCGTGTGGTTCACGCGCCTGTTAGTTTTCGACCAAAATTTCCGGATCGGCTGATCGGCGACTGGGCTTTCCAAAAAACCGGGCGGTGACGAAAAATTAGGCCGTGGACAGACCTCGTTGGTGGCGGCGGCTGCGAATTCCGGCGACTTCCGGCGAATTCCGGCGACAGATTCCGGCGACAGACCTAGTTGAGTTGATGCACAAAGCTCACAGCAAGACCAAAACCCTCAAAGAAGGTGTTCTAAACCTCAAACCCTAATGGTCACAAACTTCTAAACCTCAAACCCTAATGGTCACAAATCCCTAAGGACAAAAATTTTCCTAGAGAACCCTAGGGCTCTGATACCATGTGAATGCTAAAGGTTTGAGAGAATGAGTATATTCCATTCCATTCACTAAAGAGATATATATATACAAGTGTACAAGGTTAACCTAATTAGGAGAAAGTGAAAAGACAATAAAGGACAACTCAACTATTATATTTACAAAAATACAATTATACTAATATAAGAACTCTAACACTCTTTCATCAAAAATCACGGAACATAAGTTAAATGGCTCTAATTACTATGATTGGAGTCGAACAATTCGGTTTTATCTGCGAAGTACAGAAATGGATGATCATATTGATCAGGATGCACCAGAGGATGACACAAGGAAGGCTTGGCTTCGTGATGACGCTAGATTGTATATTCAAATCAAGAATTCAATCGAGACTGAGGTTGTTGGCTTGGTGAATCATTGTGATTCTGTGAAGGAGCTGCTCCAGTTTTTAGAGTTCTTATACTCAGGAAAAGAGCAAGTTAATAAAATGTACGAAGTTTGCACAGCCTTCTTTCATGCAGAACAGAAAGAACAGTCTGTTACGAACTATTTTATGCAAGTTAAGAAAGCGTGTGCAGAACTTAATACATTACTTCCATTTAGTACGGATATAAAGGTTCAACAAGCTTAGCGAGAGAAGATGGGTGTCATGAGCTTTCTGAATGGACTTTCGCCAGAATTTGAGATGGCTAAATCACAAATTCTATCTGGATCCGAGATCCCTTCTCTAGACGAAGCCTTTAGTAGAGTCATCCGTACAGAAAATATTTCATCTGGTCCATCTGTTCCTCAGTCTAATAGTGCTCTCTTTAGTCGGAATGATTCTAAGGTCACTAAAGGGATGAACATCAACACTCAGAGATCGGGTTCTGATAATCGACGACAAGATTCACAGGATATAATATGTCACTATTGTCGTAAGTCTGGTCACATGAAACGTGACTGTCGGAAATTGTTAAATAAAGGTCCTTGGCCTCAAGTTGCTCAGCTTGCTTCCACCAATGATACATCTGAGAGGTCGGTTACTATTTCTGCAGACGAGTTTGCTAAATTTCAGTTGTACCAGGAATCATTGCAAGCATCTTCTTTCTCGAATCCTATTGCAACTCTTGCTGAATCAAGTAATAAAAATCATTGTCTCCTTACATCCTCCACTAAATGGGTCATAGACTCTGGTGTCACAGCTCATATGGCAGGTAATTCTAGCTTATTTTCTACCTCTTTATCACCTGCACCTTTTCCCACTGTCACTTTGGCAGATGGATCCACATCCTCTGTTATTGGATCAGGCACCATTAATCTCACCCCGTCTCTCCCTTTGTCTTCTGTTTTGCATTTGCCTCGACTTTCGTTTAACTTGATTTCTGTTAGTAAACTTATTCGTGACCTTAATTGTTTTGTCTAATTTTTTCCTGGCTATTGCTTGTTTCAGGATCGTATGACGAAGAAGATTATTGGTAAAGGATATGAGTCTGAAGGCCTTTACACTTTTGATCAGCAGATACCAAAAGCTATGGCCTGTTCTGGTGTTGCATCTCCGTTTGAAGTCCATTGTCATTTAGGTCATCCGTCTTTGTCAGTGTTAAAGAAAATTCATCCAGAATTTCACTCTGTCTTCGTTAAATTGTGAGTTTTGTCAGTTTGCCAAATTTCATCCTCTTAGTTCGAGTCCTAGAGTCCATAAACGAGCTAGTGCTCCATTTGAATTAGTTCATTCTGATGTTTGGGGTCCTTGTCCTGTAGTGTCCAAAACTGGATTTCGATATTTTGTTACTTTTGTTGACGATTATTCTCGTCTGACTTGGTTATATTTAATGAAAAATCGTTCTGAGTTACTCACTTTTGTACTTTTCATGCTGAAATTCAAAATCAGTTTAATGCCTCTCTTAAAACTCTTCGAACTGATAATGCTGGTGAATATTTTTCTCATATGCTTGGATCTTACTTGTGTAAAAATGGGATTATTCATCAATCTTCTTGCGCTGACACTCCATCCCAAAATGGGGTCGCTGAACAAAAAAACCGGCATTTACTTGAAACTGCTCGAGCATTATCCTTTCAAATGCAGGTTCCGAAACATTCGATGCAGTTTCCACAGCTTATTTTTTGATTAATAGAATGCCTTCCTCTGTTCTTAATGGTGAAATCCCTTATCGTATTCTTTGTCCAACAAAAGCCTTGTTTCCTATTACACCAAAGATATTTGGTTGCACTGGTTTTGCTCTGGATGTCAGCCCTCATCGTACTAAGTTAGATCCTAAATCCTTAAAATGCATATTTCTCGGTTATTCTCGAGTTCAAAAGGGATATCGTTGTTATTGCCCTAGTCTTAACAAGTATCTTGTCTCTCCAGATGTTACGTTTTTTGAAGATATGCCCTTTAGCCCATCAATGTCAAGTCCGTGTCAGGGGGAGGATGACCTACTTATCTATGAGATTGTCTCTCCATCCTCCCTCCCGACTCCATCTCCTTCAGTATCTATTCCTCATCGTCCACCCATTACTCAGGTTTACTCCAGATGGCCACCACCACTACCTTCAGACACATGTCCTGTACCAGAAGATTCTTCGACATCTAATCCAGGAACACGTGATGAGCTTCTCATTGCCCTTCGTAAAGGTAAACGCACTTGTACTTATCCTATTGCCTCATTTGTCTCTTATCACCAGTTGTCACAACCAGCATATTCTTTTCTTACATCACTTGATTCTACCTCTATCCCTAACTCTGTTCCTGAAGCTTTATCTCATTCTGGTTGGCGTAATGCAATGATCGAAGAGATGAATGCTCTAGATGGTAATGGTACTTGGGATTTAGTATCTCGTCCTGCTGGAAAGAAGGCCATTGGGTGTAAATGGGTGTTTACAATTAAGATTAACCCTGACGGATCAGTTGCTCGTTTGAAAGCACGTCTTGTTGCTAAAGGCTATGCTCAGACTTATGGGATAGATTATTCTGACACATTTTCTCCGGTTGCTAAATTCACTTCTATTCACTTACTTATTTCCATGGCTGCTACTCAATGCTGGCATTTGCATCAACTTGACATTAAGAATGCTTTTCTCCAAGGTGATCTTCAAGAGGAGGTATATATGGAGCAACCACCTGGGTTTGTTGCTCAGGGGGAGAGTGATAAAGTTTGTCGTCTTCGAAAATCGTTGTATGGATTGAAACAGAGCCCACGAGCATGGTTTGGTAAGTTTAGTCAAGCACTTGAGCAATTTGGAATGAAGAAAAGTACATCTGATCATTCTGTCTTCTATCGACGATCTAAGAAGGGTATAATTCTACTGGTTGTGTACGTCGATGATATCGTTATCACTGGGAATGATACATCAGGTATATCTTCTTTGAAAACTTTCCTTCAGAGTCAATTCCACACTAAGAATCTGGGAACACTGAAGTATTTTCTGGGTATTGAAGTGATGAGAAGCAAGAAAGGTATCTTGTTGTCGCAAAGGAAATATGTACTTGATTTGTTATCTGAGACGGGAAAAGTAGGAGTTAAACCATGTAGTACTCCAATGATACCTAATTTGCAACTCACCAAAGAAGGAGAATTATTTAAAGATCCTGAGAGATACAGAAGATTGGTTGGGAAGTTGAATTATCTGACAGTGACACGACCAGACATCGCTTATTCAGTAAGTGTTGTAAGTCAGTATATGTCTTCACCTACCGTGGATCATTGGGCTGTAGTAGAACAAATTTTATGTTACCTAAAAGCTGCACCTGGGCGCGGAATCTTATATAAAAATCATGGTCATACAAAAGTTGAATGTTTTTCAGATGCTGATTGGGCAGGATCTAAAGAAGATAGAAGATCAACCTCTGGATATTGTGTTTTTGTAGGAGGCAATTTGGTGTCATGGAAGAGTAAGAAGCAGAATGTGGTTTCATGTTCAAATGCTGAGTCAGAGTACAGAGCTATGGCACAATCTGTGTGTGAGATAGTGTGGATACATCAATTTTTGATTGAGATGGGTTTCAATATTACTATGCCAGCTAAATTGTGGTGTGATAATCAAGCTGCACTTCACATTGCATCTAATCGAGTGTTTCACATTGCATCTAATCGAGTGTTTCATGACAGGACTAAACACATTGAAGTAGATTGTCATTTCATTCGTGAGAAAATTCAACAAGGGTTGGTGTCCACGGGATATGTAAAGACTGGAGAACAACTGGGAGATATCTTTACTAAAGCTTTAAATGGAGCAAGAATAAATTATCTCTGCAACAAGCTGGGCATGTTTGACATATTTGCTCCAGCTTGAGGGGGAGTGTTATGATATATATATTATTATGTATATATTTCCTTTATAGTAATTATACATTCTTTCGTTAGGGTTTCCTTGTGTACCTATATATATGCTAGTCTTTCTTTTGAATAACATGAGGTGTATTTTTCTCTCCATACTGAGTACAAAAAGGACCAAGTTGCTCGGATCGATAGATTCTTGTTGTCGAAAGGGTGAATGGATGTGTTCCTTAATGTGAGGCAGTCTTTGGGGCCGAGAATTACGTTCGATCATTGGCTGCTTAGTTTGGACTCAGGTGCTTTGAGTTGGGGCCCTTGCCCCTTTAGATTTGAGAATATGTGGTTGTCTCATCCATCTTTTAATGCCTATTTCCCTCAATGGTGGTAGGTTGGGTGCAAGGAAGGTGGGAGGGTGATCGGTTTATGAAGAAGTTGAGAGCCCTTAAAGGGGTGCTTAAGTCTTGGAATCGGGAGGTGTTTGGGGACATGCGTATTAAGAAGCATGAGGTGTTGGGGCGTCTCAATGTGCTGGATAGACTTGAGAGAGGGAGTAAGGGTTTAATGAGTCGGGCAAGGAGGAGCGGTTGGCGTTAAAAGCTGAGTTTGAGGAGCTTGTTTTGAAGGAAAAGGAGAGCTGGAGACAGAAAGCTAAGGTCAAGTGGGCTAGGGAGGGGGATTGTAACACAACCTATTTCCATAGAGTGGCTAGTGGTAGAAGGAGCAAGAACTTTATTAGCTCTCTCAAGAATGAGATTGAGTTTGTTCTGAAAGAGGATAAGGAGATAGAGGAAGAAGTCCTTTCTTTTTTCTCTTCTCTGTATGGCCCAGCCACTGGTCCCAGGCCTTTTGTGGACGGTGTGGATTGGTGCCCTATCTTTACCACAGACAAAGATTCACTGGATTCTCCTTTTACCTTGGAGAAGATTAAAGGAGCTGTTTTTGAGTGTGATAGGAACAAGGCTCTTGGGCCAGATGGGTTCTCCATGGCTTTTTCCAAGATAATTGGGAGTGTTTAAAGGAGGATCTTTGGAGAGTCTTTAGTGAGTTCTATGAGAGAGGCATTCTTGATAGCACTTTGAATGAAACCTTTGTTTGCCTGATTCCTAAAAAGGAGAAGGTCACGAAGGTCAAGGACTTTAGACCTATTAATCTGGTGACTAGTGTTTATAAGATTATTGCTAAAGTGCTGGCTAATAGGCTTAGAAAGGTTCTCCCGACAACGGTTTTTGATTCTCAATGAGCATTTTTAGTTGGCAGACAGATCTTGGATCAAGCTTTAATAGCGAAGATTATAGAATCAGGAAGCAGGAGGGGTTTCTGTTTAAGATTGACTTTGAAAAAGCCTATGATCATGTTGATTGGGACTCTTGGATAAGGTTTTGGCGAAAAAAGGTTTTGGTTTTAAATAGCGGTCCTGGATTTGGAGTTGCATCAAGACAGTTAGGTACTCTATCTTGGTTAATGGCAAGCCTAGGGATAGGATTCTTGTTTCTAGAGGCCTCAGACAAGGCGACCTCTCTCTCCTTTCCTTTTTCTCTTGGTGGTGGACATCCGAAGTACAATTATCTTAAAAGGGGTGGAGGGTAATATTTTTGAAAGGTTCAAGGTTGGGAGGAATAAGGTCGCCCTGTCTCACCTCCAGTTTGCTGACGATACGATTTTCTTTTGTTTTGGTAAGGATGATTCCTTCCATAATCTGAATCATATTCTTACGTTTTTTGAGGCCATGTCGGGGCTTAGAATTAATAGAGGAAAATGTCAGATCTTGGGCGTCAACTGTGACCCTTCTAAGTTGGATAGATGGGCGTCTTATGTGGCATCTTGGAGGAAGAGTTTTTTTTCAAAAGGTGGGAGACTTATCCTTATTCAGTCTGTTTTAAGTGGCATCTCGACTTATTTCATGTCTCTCTTTAGAATCCCTAGTTCTTTCAGTAAGGGGGTTGAGAAGCTTATGAGGGACTTCCTGTGGGAAGGGGTGGATGAAGGTAAAGGCTCGCACCTTGTGAGTTGGGAGGTGGTCTCTAGGCCACTCGACTTGGGAGACTTAGGGATTGGTAATGTGAGGGCGAGAAACAAAGCCCTGTTGGCTATTGTAACAAGTATGGTCCTCACCCTTTTGAGTGGACCGTTGGTGGGGTTTGTGGCACTTCCAGAAACCCGTGGAAAGATATTTCGTCTGAGCTTCCTGTTCTTTCTCAGTTTGTTCATTATGTGGCAGGAGATGGGAGGGACACTTACTTTTGGGAGGATCAATGGTTGGGGGATAGGCCCCTCTGCTCCTTGTTTCCTTAGTTATATCACCTGTCCCTTTTGAAGAACCAATTGGTGGCTTCAATCATCTCTTTTTCTTCCTCTTCTCATGAAGCCATTCCTTCTCCCTCCTTTGGGTTCTGTCGTGCATTGACCAATGGGGAAATAATAAAAGTTCTCGTTGTTGTTCCTAATCAGTCAGTTTCGGTCTATCCTCATAGGAGTGATGGCCACCTTTGGATTCCTTCTCCTTCTAAAGGCTTCTCATGCAGTTCTTTCTTTCACTGTTTAGTTAGTCATGCTCGTCGAGTGGTTCTTTGTTCTCCTCTTTGTCCGATGAAGTTTCCAAAGAAGGTCAAGTTCTTTGTGTGGCAGGTTTGGCATGGAAGGGTTAACACCTTGGATCGTATTATGGACAGGGGGTCCCCCTTGGTTGGGCCGTTTTGTTGTATTCTTTGTGGGAGGGCTGCTGAGTATCACAATCGTACTCTTTTGCAACGGGACAAACAATTGTGTGGCACTTGCTCTAACCCGGAGAGCAAGTCAACCGAACGAAAATCAGAAATTGCGGACAACTTTGGTATAGGGTCTAGCCTCCACTCACGTTTTGAGAGAAAATGGTTTTATGAAAACGTGAGAGAGAAAGTAGTTGAAAACATTTGAGAAAAAGTTTGTTATACACCAGAAAGCAAGGGACAACCACGACTTTGATAGCATATAACTTCGGGTAGGAAGATTTGACGACTAGTCGCATCCTCCTATAGTACACCTAGGATTCTAGCCTTTGGCAAGGATAAACATGAAAATGGTGAGGAGTCATACGCCAACAAAATTACAAGGGAAAGTAACTACTAAGCAAAATGAAATATATACAATGAAAGCATGATAAAAAGGGGTTGAAATGGGCATGCGGCCACGGGCAACACGCCCTGGACAAGCATGACCGTGACATTCTCCCCCACTTAATTGGTTGACGACCCTGTCAACCGTCTATTTTCAAACTCGGCAATTTGAGGAGTGGCTGACTTTAGGTCTTCAGCGTGCTCCCAACTCGTTTCTTTCGTAGGGAGGTTCTTCCACTTGACGAGGAATTCGCGAACTGTCCGTATGGGTCTTCCAACTTTTCTAACTCTTTCATCCAGGATCTCTTCAGGTTCTTTGACGTCTTGTTGTTTTAGGTCAATACCAGGTCGAATAATAGCATTCCGGCGATCATCATCGAGGTCGAGATGATAGGGTTTCAAGTTGCTCACATGAATTATTGGATGAATTTTCATCCATGTGGGCAATGCCATCCTATATGAAGTAGTCCCAATTTTCTTAAGAACTTCAATAGGTCCCTCATATTTTCTGACAAGTCGTTGGTCCTTGCGACTACGAAATCGAATCTGTTCTGGCCTCAATTTGACAAGACTTGGTCTCCAACTCGGAACTCGAGAGGGCGACGCTTCTTGTCTGCCCACTTTTTCATGTGCTTGGAGGCTTTCTCCAAATAAGCTCGGGCTATGTCAGTAGTTTGTTTCCATTTCTTTGTAAAGTTGTGGGCTTGAGGGTTCTTCCCTGCGTATGGGTGGTCGATGATATGAGGTAGGGATGGTTGTCTTCCGTTGACAATCTCGAAGGGGCTCTTTCCGGTGGAGGAACTAGTCTGGCAATTGAAACAAAATTGGGCCACGTCCAGCAACTGGATCTAATTTTTCTGTCGAGCGTCGACGAAGTGACGTAAGTATTCTTCGAGCAGGCAATTGAACCTTTCTGTTTGACCATCGGTTTGGGAGTGATAACTTGAGGATATATTCAAACTCGTCCCCAAGAACGTAAACAATTTTGTCCAGAAGGTACTGATGAATCGACCATCTCTATTACTGATGATACTTGATGGGATACCCCACAATTTCACAACATGTTTATAGAATAGTTGGGCCATCCGTTCGACTGAACACTGCTTCGACGTGGGTATGAAGGTCGCATGCTTAGAGAATCGATCAATGATAACCAAGATGGCCTCGTGCTCTCCTACCTTCGGGAGGTGAGTGATGAAATCCATAGACACACTCTCCCAAGGTCTCGTTGTACTGGTAAAGGTTCGAGGAGTCCCGACACCTTTGCTTTTTCAATCTTGTCTTGTTGGCAAGTGAGACAGGTTTTGGTATATTGCATAACGTCGTCTCGCATATTTGGCCAAAAGTAGCCCTTCTTCAATAAAGCATAAGTTAGTTGCCACCCCAGGTGACCGGCCCATAAAGTATTGTGGCATTCATGTAGCAACTTTCTTCTCAAGTGCCCTGCTCTTGGAACATATAATCGGTTTCCTTTTGTCAACAAAAAATCCCCTTCGACCCAAAACTGCCTGGTCTTTCTGACCTTGGCTAGGTCAACGACAGCTTTGGCCGAAGGGTCGTTCAATAAATGTTCTTTGATGATGTCACGCATCAAACCATCGACCTTACTTGCGTATATGTGGGCTAACATGCACAGGGCCGCATGCTCGACCTTCCGACTAAGGGCGTCGGCTGCTTGGTTGCTCTTTCCCGTCTTATGTTCAAACTTGAAATCGAACTCAGCTAAGGCTTCCTGCCAACAAGCTTGTTTCGACGTCAACTTGGGTTGGCTAAAGAAGTGGCAGATAGCACTATTGTCCGTCTTCACTACAAAGTGTGTTCTCAATAAATATTGCCTCCAAACTCTCAGGCAATGTACTACAGGTAACATTTCTTTCTTATAGACAGTGTATCTCCTCTCTGCGTTGTTCAACTTTCGGCTTTCGTAAGCGATGGGGTGGCCCTCTTGGATGAGGATGCCCTGAGAGCGAAGTCAGATGCATCCGTCTCGACTTCGAATGGTTTCGTTACATCGACCAGTCCGAGGACAGGACCCCTCATCATGGTCGTTTTCAACTCCTCAAAGGCACACTAACATTCGGCTAACCACAGCCACAGGTTATCTTTCTTCAACAGTTCAGTTAGAGGGGTAGCTCGCCTCGAAAATCCTTCAATAAATCGTCGATAGTAGTTAGCTAGACCGAATAAGGATCATAACTCTGTCACTGACATGGGGACTTTCCAGTCTTGAATAGCCCTCACCTTATCACTATCCATGCTGATTCGACCACATTCGATTACATGCTCAAGGAAATTGATACGCTGTTGAGCAAAAGCGCATTTTTCTTTTTTTACATATAATTGATTCTGTCTTAGCTTTTCGAAGACTAACGGTAGGTGCACCCGATGCTCTTCTAGAGTGGCGTTGTAAACAACTATATCGTCGAGGTAAACCACGACAAATTGATCAAGGTATTCATGAAAGACTTGGTTCATCAGGGTACAGAATGTTACTGGAGCATTCGTCAGGCCGAAAGGCATCACCAGAAATTCAAAAGCCCCATATCTCGTCACACAGGTGGTCTTGGGCTCATCGCCCTCGGCGATGCGCACTTGATAATAGCCTGAGCGCAGGTCTAGCTTTGTGAAGTACTTGGCCCCATTCAGCTGGTCCAACAAATCGGTTATTATCGGCAATGGATATTTATTGCGCACGGTCACCTTATTCAATGCCCTGTAGTCGATGCATAGTCGTAAGGTCCCATCCTTCTTCTTTTGAAACAACACTGGGGCCCCGTAGGGTCCCTTCACGGGGCAAATGAACCCAGCGCTAAGCAGTTCATCTAATTGCTTCCTAAGTT
This sequence comes from Trichosanthes truncata, assembly GCA_033996785.1. NCBI lineage: Eukaryota > Viridiplantae > Streptophyta > Magnoliopsida > Cucurbitales > Cucurbitaceae > Trichosanthes > Trichosanthes truncata. The sequence goes on from JAWPNB010000003.1 coordinate 92,330,099, forward strand.
CAGCCAATTCGAGCGGCTCCATTCTATACGCATTTTTCGCTGGGAGTTTGACCCCTGGTAGGAGCTCAATCTCATGATCAAGCCCTCGACGAGGGGGTAAGGTCTTCGGTAAACTATCGGGCATTATGTCAGCATAATCGCTTAGGGTCTTCTGGACTTCCACAGGGACAGGTTCAGAATTGATCGAGTCATCGACCATGGGTATGGCCATGAAAGTGGGCTCTTCTCGTCTGAGTCATCTCTTTAACTGCAAGGCCGAAATCATTCGTATGCCCCCAGGCTGTTTGATGTTTGCTGAGATCACTGTGGGATTATTGTCTGTAACAACGAGGCAGTTCGCTAGTGGCATTGGGATGACTTTATGTTCTAGAAGGAAGTCCATTCCAAGTACCACGTCAAAGTCGTCCATGCATACTACTACTAGGTTCATTTCTCCCACCCATGTTCCCAATTTCATAGAGACTCTTTTGGCGACTCCTACGATGGGTAGGGCTCTGAGTTTACTGCTTTCATCTTTCCGGTGTCTTTCTATCTTTAACTCCAGTCTACGGGCCTCTTGGTCGGATATGAAGTTGTGGGTCGCACCAGAGTCAACCATCGTACTTTTAGCTGAGCAAGAATTGATTATTGCATCGACGAACATTAGCCCTTTCTCCGTCGTTTCTTTCGACTCCACATTTCTTTGTATGGCAGACAGGAATTTCAGTGCCCCCATTTTGGGAGGATCGACACATTCTCCTTTCTCGGCCCTCACCCCTTGCTCCGAATCATCACACTGTACTGAGGCTTGGAGGGCGGCGAGGGAGTTTCGATGCAGGCAATCGATTAGTCTATGCGAACCCTTGCAAAGGAAACACGAGATGACTCTCGTCAGAGGGGCTCTTGGTGGGTAGGGTCCTCGAGGGGGCCCAACATTCGTATTCAGAGGTCTCCTATCTCCTCCCATGTTTGGTCGATCTATTCCCCCGTATGACTTGTTAGTTCCTTCATTTCTCTGGCCTATGGGTCTGAATGATCTGTTCCCAAGGTTGTTCGGTGGAACATATTTCCTTTGAGTGGTCAAGTCTCCACCATAATCTAGAAGTCTTTCTGCGGCGGTAAAGGCCAAGGCAAGGTCTTGGACCTTTTGTTCGTATAGTTTCATCCTTGCCCACGGTTGTAATCCTTCGATGAAACAGAATATTTTATCTTTCTTAGACATATCTCGGATATCCAGCATCAACGCTGCGAATTGCTTCACGTAATCCCTTATCCCTCTAGTATGTCTCAGTTCGCGAAGCTTTCTCCTTGCTACGAACTCAACGTTTTCAGGGAAGAACTGGGTCCTCAGTTCCTTTTTAAGGTCTTCCCATGATTGAATGGTGCATAATCCATTTTGGATGTCGTTAACTTTTGTGCGCCACCACAACTTCACATCGTCTGTGAGGTGCATTGTGGCTAAGGTGACTTTCATCCCCTCTGAGTCAGTCCCTGTAGCCTTGAAGTACTGTTCCACATCGAAGATAAAATTCTCAAGCTCTTTAGCATCACGGTTCCCTTTGAAGGTCTTGGTTTCCGGAATTTTCAACTTGTTCAGCCCAATGTGTCTGCCTTGGGGTTTGGTTTTCCAGTGCCCTCATGGTCAAATTCACCCTTGTATTCATCTCGGCCATCTCAGATTTGATGGCATCTATGGTCGTTTTAAAGTCATCGGTCAGGTCGTTGAATAGCTTCAACATGGTCTTTTGTGAATTATCCAGCTATTCAACACGTTCTCCCATGTGTGCGATAAAGATTGTGGAACTATCTCCTCGTTCAAAGCTACCAGCTCTTGTAGCTTTATCTTCCAGGGTATCGACCCTCAGTATCAATTCTTTAATAGGTAACCCATCCACTCAGGTGTTTACGGCATCAATCTCTCTGACTTTTTCAGTAAGCTCTTCAAGTCGGGCTTCAAAATAACAGACACTATCGGGAACTTCCCTTAGGAATAACAACTGTTCTTCCATCTCAGTAAGTCGGTCGACCTATGACTCGGACAATGGCTTTGTTGCCGACATGCTTGCGGTCTCAACGGGCCAAGGAGCTAACTAAGCTCTGATACCACTTATCACAATCGTACTGTTTCGCAACAGGACAAACGATTGTGCAGCACTTGCTCTAACCCAACGAGCAAGTCAACCAAACGAAAATCAGAAATCGCGGACAACTTCGGTATAGGGTCTAGCCTCCACTCACGTTTTGAGAGAAAATGATTTTATAAAAACGTGAGAGAGAAAGTAGTTGAAAACATTTGAGAAAAAGTTTGTTATACACCAGAAAGCAAGTAAGGGATAACCACGGCTTTGATAGCATATAACTTCGGGTAGGAAGATTTGACGACTAGTCGCATCCCCCTATAGTACATTTTAGGATTCTAGCCTTTGACAAGCATAAACATGAAAATGGCGAGGAGTCATACGCCAACAAAATTACAAGGGAAAGTAACTACTAAGCAAAATGAAATATATACAATGAAAACATGATAAAAAGGGGTTAAAATGGGCATGCGGCCACGGGAAAAACGCCCTGGACAAGCATGACCGTGACACTGAGGACCTTGATCATATTCTCTAGACTTGTGACTTTGCTCGAGATGTTTGAATTGTTTCTTTCGGCAGTTTGACTTCAGCTTTGTTGGGCACAGTGTTTTAAAAGGCACGCCTAGGCGCAAAGCACATGTGAAGCGCCTCGCCTCGAAGAAGCGAGGTGCTGGTAAGAAGGCGTGGTCTAGGCGCGCGCCTTCCATGAAGCCCCTGAAGTGCGCGCTCCACGCGCCTCTAGGGATTATTGAATTTCATTTGTTTTTTAAGTTTTTAAGTCCTAATTGTGGGTTTAGGTTAGTTATTATTTAAAAAAAATTGTAAAACCTCTAAACCCAAGGCATTGCTACATGTATATATACATACATATATATTTTTTATGGCTTTTTATATATAGTGCGCCTTACAAAAAAAAACCCGCGCCTTTTTTTGTAATTGCACCTTAGTGCACCTTAAGCCTTTAAAAACACTGGTTGGGCACCAGGATAGTAGAGAGTTGTTTATGGAGCTTCTCGTTAATTCGCCTTTTTCGTGAGAAAGGGTTGTTTTTGTGGCAGGCTGGGGTTTGTGCTATTTTGTAGAGTCTGTGGCATGAGAGATATAATAGAATCTTTAGGGGGAGAGAGAGTTCTTTTATGGACGTGTGGTCCTTGTTAGATTATGTGTTTCTCTTTGGGCTTTGGTGTCAAGGTTTTTTTGTAACTATTCTTTAAGTCTTATCTTGCTTGACTGGAGCCCTTGTTGTAGTTGGCTCCCATTTTCTTTGTGGGTTTCTTCTTTTTTATGCCCGTGTATTCTTTCATTTTTTCTCAATGAAAGTTTGGTGTTTTATCAAAAAAAATTAGGGGAAGTTTTGCAACATTATGAGAATTTTGTAATTATTTCAGTTTTAATGTATGGAATTTATGATTTATTAGCTCTTGGGTTTAATTCTTAGCATGCTCTTTATTAATGGAATTGACTACTCATATTAATTTAGAGTTTTGCTTTGCTATGCTAGTTTTTGTGGGAAACTTCAATTTCTTGCTTAATTTAGTAGTAAAGGGGCCGGTAGCTGTCGTCAGTCAAGTTAAGTAGGACTACTTAATTACGAGAACGAGGTAGGCTTTAGAGCTAGTAAGCATGTGGTAGTTTAATTCGAAGGGCCCGTCAGGTTGACCTATTGCATTCCCCCCTCTCGGTTCTCAAAATCAAAGAAAGAAAGCAAAATAGCCATAGTTTCGCCTCTTTGTGTTTGACCCGGCCACTATTGCTACAAATTAGTGGTTGGTTTATAAATTTATTTGACTGTGCCTTCGACAAACACTTTCAAAAGGATCAGATGAGGGTAATACAGAAGCCACAAAATGGAACTTCTTACTCGAAATATGATATAACCATGGGAAAACAACACCATGGGATTTATTACCCACCCAACAATCCTCCCAAAAATAAACACTCGACCCATCCCCCACCGATCATCTAACGACAGAAGAAAAAGAGGGGAGACCGGAGGCAATAGCTTTCTAGAGATGTTTACATGGCGTATTAGCACCACGGACAACCACCCACTCAAAAGGATGCGGGCCGTATATACTCACAATAACTTTATGCCACAATGTATTAGGCTCAATAAAGAAATGCCACAACCATTTGGCCAGAAGAGCCTTGTTACGTAAACTCAGGTTCCCGATCCCTAGACCACATAACTCAAAGGGCTTGGCCACCGTTTCCCACTTAACCAGATGGGATATGTTAAACCACCAATCAAGCTAAAAGCTTAAGCTTATGGGTTATGGTAAATTCAATTATATCAACATTTCAACACTGCCCCTCACTGGTGGACTTGAAAATTTGTAGAAAGGCCAACAAGTGGAAATCAATATTAATTGGGGAGCAAATGACATTACAGGGGTTCGAACTCCAGACCTCCTACTCTGATACCATGTTAAACCACCAATCAAGCCAAAAGCTTAAGTTGATGGGTTATGGTAAATTTAATTATATTAACATTTCAACAGGATTCTCCCCCCTCCTCGACCCCTTTCCACAAGAAATTTCTCATAACTCTCTCCATCTCCTCTCTAACCCCCATAGGAACTTGGAAAAGCGACAAGAAATAACTGAGAATCCCACTCAGCATCGAATGAATAAGAGTGAGCCTTCCCCCTTTAGAGAAAAAAACTTTCCTTCCGGTGGACAACCTTTTCTGAATCTTATCCACAATCGGATTCCAAAGCACCTTACTCCTTGGGTTGTCACCCAGAGGAAGCCCAAGTTACAAAGAAGGGAGATGACCCACCTCATAACCCACGAGGGTTGCCTAGGAGCTTAACTTGGATGAACAACAATTCAAGCCCGAACGAAACTTTTATCCCTATTAATCTTAAGACCTAAAATTGCTTCAAAGAAGGACAACAAGCCGTTAAGACTCACGAAGGAACTTTCCTTTCCAGAACAAAAGAACAGGGTATCATCAACAAATTTGAGATGAGAGAGATGAACAGACTCCTTACCCACCTTAAACCCCCTAACCACCCCCTTCTCCACACCCACCGACACCAACCTACTCAAAACATGCACCGCTAAAACAAAAAGGAAGGGCAAGAGAGGATCTCTTTGCCTAAGCCCTCGAGAAGCAAAATTCTTACCTCTAGGTCTCCCATTCACAAAAATGGACAATTTGCAGACCTCATACAATTCCACATCAACGATCTCCATTTAACTCCAAAGCCTTTCTTCCTCAAAACCTTATCCAAAAAATTCCCGTCCACGTGGTCATAGGCTTTCTCGAAATCAATCTTGAAAATCACACCTTCCTCCTTCCTTGACCAATAGTCTTCAATGGCGTCATTAGCAATCAACACTTGGTCTAAAATTTTCCTCCCAACAATAAAAGCTCCTTAAAAAGTAGAGATAGTACTGGGAAGGACTTTCCTCAACCTATTCACCAAAGTTTTCGTAATGATCTTATAAATGCTAGCAACAAGACTAATGGGCCTAAAATCGTTCACCTTACAAGCTTTTTCTTTCTTTGGGATGAGGCATACATAGATCTCACTCATACCCACATCAATAATACCCCTCTCAAAGAATTCACAGAACACTTTCCCCAAGTCCTCTTTGACACAATTCCAATTATCTTGAAAAAAGGCCATTGTGAAACCATTCGGATCGGGCCATTTATTCCTATCAAAACCAAAAACCACCCTATGAATTTCCTCCAAAGTAAACGGGGCCTCCAACTCATCCCTCTCCTTATCCGAAATGGGGCACCAGTCTAAACCTTCCACAAAAGGTCTAGGGAAAGGGGGAGGCGCGTAGAGATTAGAGAAAAACGAAACAATCTCCTCCTCAATCTCCCCATCCTCTTTCACCATTTCCCCAATTGTCCTTTTCCAATAACTCAATCACATTCTTATTCTTCCTACCTCTCGTCGTCTAGTGAAAGAAAGCCTCTATCTTGTCATCAACAACCTTCTTCCACTGTGGATCTCTCATAGCCTCTCGAATAGACTTCGATACCTCAGTAGATTCCAGATTTAGAGCCAGGGTTGGAACTGCTGAAGATAAATGACTATAACCAACAAATTGAGTAATTGGATGCTTAGTACACATTCTCACACTTTTCCTAAGTGCAATAGGGAGATCAATATCATTAGTATTCTCCTGAGGCATAAGAGTAGGTTGCTCAGTACTTGAAGACGAGGCAGATTCATGGCTCTGCTATTGTTGTTGAGGTGGCTCCACTACTTTTTGACCCTTTTGTCGCCGGGAATAAACACGAAGCTCTAGTGGCTCAATTGGTTGTTCGGTAATTGGATTGAGGTCAATTTGGTCACTAAGAGGCGTAATAGGCACTGGATTTTCTATATGAGTAATAGGGACAATGGGGATAGGAGTTTCTAGTTGAGAGGACATAGAGGGGTAGAGATCTGTGTTCATGCTGTCAATCTCTCAGAAATTCCCATCAAGATTGCCTGTACTAGGCTCAGTCTCCCCCTGAGGGGAATTTTGGGAAAAAAATGGTTGAGACTCAAGGAACGTGACATCCATGGTGGTGTAAAATTTTTTAGTGACTGGGTAATAACATTTATAGCCTTTCTGAGTGGATGAGTAACAAAGGAAGACACAATTTCTAGCTTTTGGTTCCAACTTGTAGTTCATGATCATAAACATGAATAAATGCAGTACAAACAAATGTTTTGAAAGGAATAGTAAGGAGAGATCGGATTTGATGATAGACCGATAGCAGAACCTCTAATGGAGTGTTAAACTTATGAACTTGAGAAGGCATCCAATAATAAGATAACAAGTAGTAAGAACAACATCACCCCAAAATTGACTGGGAACAAAATGATTGAACTTGAGAGCACGGGCAGTTTCTAAAAGGTGTCTATTTTTCCTTTCGGTTGCACTGTTTTGTTGGGGGGTAATGACACAAGAATTTTGATGAATGATTCCATTTTGAGAGAGGAACGTACCCAAAGCTTGGTTGAAATTTTCAGTTCCCTTATCAGTACGAAGGATTTTAATTTTCATATTGAATTGATTATGTAAGAGGGAGTGAAAATTTTTAAAAACTGACATGGTTTCTTATTTTTCTTTGAGTAAATAGACTCAACAGACATGAGTATGGTTGTCAGTGAGAGTAAGGAACCAATGTTTACCAGAAACAGTTTTGATACGAGAAGGCTCCCACAAATCACTATGGATCATTGTAAATGGAGTGGATGATGTTTACTCAACAGCAGGATAAGAAGGATGGAAGTGTTTTGCAAGTTGACACACTTTGCAAAAAAAAGTTGTCTTTATTACTGAAGAGAGAGAGATACAAATGTTTAAGGTATTGGAAGTTAGGGTGACCTAAACAACGATTAAAAGTAAAACCTGCTGCTCTGTGGAAGTTGACTCACAACCAACTTGGAGAACTTGTTTATTCCTTTGAATTGGTTCCTTGAAGTGGTAGAGTCCCTCAAAGCCATTAGCATTGCCAATCGTCGTCTCCATTATCAAGTCTTGAAACAAACCATTAGAGTCAATGAATAGGGCCTTACACTATAAATCATGAGTCAGCTTCTAAACAGAAATCAAATTGCAACACGGTTTAGGCACATGAAGAATTGAATGCAATGTAATATTTGGGTTAAGAACAACTGAACCAAAGCCCTCAATAACAACCAATGACCCATCTGCAAGCCTGACATGTGTCTGACTCAAGTTAGGTGAATACACTGTAAACATATCACAAAAGCCTATCATATGGAAAGTTGCACCCGAATCTAAAATCCACCTATCGGGATGCTATTGACTTGTTAAAGTTGCACTAAAAATACCTCCCTGAGCGAAGAAACTGGACGAAGGGTTGAAATCAGTTGGTGGAGTCAAGAGATGATAAAGCTGCTCTACTTGTGCCTTCGATAGTGGCGGGAGTGAGGAGGTTGGCATCTGAGGAGTTGAATTAGATGTACTCGAGCCCACTTGATAGCCTAAGGAGTTATTTCGAAGAGGCGGAGAACTTGTGGTCTGCAGCACCCGAGACCCCTCTTATGAGTTCTGTCGTTGGGGACGACCGTGAAGCTCCCAACAGCGATCTTTGGTGTGGTTTGAGCGCTTGCAATGCTCACACCAAAGGTTGTTTCGGCGAGTGGATCGCGATGGCGACAATGGTCTGTGTGCAGCCAAGGCAGATGCTTATGACATAGGAAACGTGGGTTTTGTGGTGGAGCAACACATCATCACGCATTTGTGACTTTCCTCCCAACAAACTTCGGCGAAGATTTCGTCAATCTTTGCGGTTGGTTTCATGCCAAGTAGGTGGCCGCACACATTTAATTATGGACGAAGACCTGCAAGAAGATCATAAATTCTCTCCTTCTCGATGTGTTTGCAAAAGCGTTCTACATCTCGTGGTTTCTCCCATTCAAGATTGAGAAAGAGATCAAGTTCAGCCCACAAATGGTGTAATGAGCTGGACATCAGAGTCGCCTTGTCGTAGAGAGCGAGCCTTATTGCATAATTCAAACAATTGGGCCGAGTTATTCAAATTAGAGAAGACCATGGTAAGGGCATTCTAGAGATCCTTTGCAATAGAGTAGAAGAGGAATGATTCTTTAATTTCTTCCTCCATCGAGTTGATGAGTCGTGCCATGACCATCGAGTTTTGAGCATCCCAAGTGGAAAAAAAAGGATCGGCTTTATCAAGTTTTGAAATTGTATCGTTGATGTAACCTAAACGGCTTCAGCCACGAATAACAAGGAGGGCCGATTGAGACCATTGCAGGAAATTTTTGCCGTTGAGTTTTGGTGAGGTAATTTGGAGTGAAGCATTATCGGAGATCGAAGGGAGCAAGGTCTGAGGTGCTGTGGTCGTGCTTGTAAGGAGGGAATCCAAGGTCTTATTTGATCCCTCGGAATCCCCATCCTTGCGCACGTCAGTCATCATGGTTGTTTTAACCATTCTGGTGTCAATCCAAACCTAGCTCTGATACCATGAATGCTTAGAGAGGAGACACCAGATAGACATACACGAGCACAAAGAGAGAAAAGAGAGTAAGCTTCTTTTTATTCCATGTCACTCTTTCAATGACAGGTGATTGGAGACATTATTTATAGGTTACAAGAGAAGACTAAATCTAGGGTTAGTTATCTAACTTCCCTAAAAATAAGAGATTCTCTTATCATATTTATTTGCTACTTAACAAACCACATAATCTAAACAACTTTCTAACTAATTCAACACTTAACAAACCACATAATCTAAACTTCCTAACTAATTCAACATTATTTTTTATTGCTAAGCTCAAGGCTTCTCATTGGTGCTCTCTTGCCAAATTTATTTGAATCTTATGCTCCTTGTGATATTTGTATTAATTGGGGTGCTTTTATTTACTCTTCATTGGGTTCTTTGTTTTTCTTTTGCATTTTTCCTTTTACTCCTTTTGGAGTTTGTATCTTGAACATCTTATCCTTTTCTGAAAAGTTTGTTTCTGGTTCAAAAAATTATATTTATTTTTTTTGGTACATGATTTTTTTGTTTTCATTTATGTAACCAATTCAAGCTGAGGTTAGTTGTGCAAGCTTTTGACCCAAGTGGGGTGTTAATGTGATGGAACGAGTTCTAACTTATGTAACCAATTCAAATCTAGCTTGTAATGAGCTAGCGCAATATTACCTATATAGTGAATGGAAAATGTGTGATATTTCTCATCCCCTTTTTGTATAATCTCCTTCATATCAATACATATTCTTCGTTTCTTATCAAAAAAAAAAAGTGTGATATTGAAAGACCTGATCCATTATGCAGATATCTCGATATTTACATCAATTTTGTCGCTTGTAATATTGGCTTTTTACAATTGAATATTTAAATGACCATGTTGTCCTTTTGTTCACTTCATAGGTCTTCATGTTTTAGCTTCAGAGTCTGTTCAAATCCCTTGGTTTGATTCTGTTTTTGCTGATATCGGTGATGAACAGTCCCTAACCCAATCTTTGTCTACCTTTTCTGGCCATTTGAGAAAAATAAGTGTAAGTAAATTTGGATCCTTCATCTCGTTACAAATTGTTTTATCTCAATATATAAGCAAGATGGTGGGACAGTCTTCAGTTTTCAATGATTTCCTTGCTATGCATGCAGTCTCTGTACGTGGCATAACCATCAGAGATATTCATATTTTTTAATTACAATGAACTTCTTGAATTAGTTAGAAAGTTGTTTAGATTATGTGGTTTGTTAAGTAGCAAATAAATATTATAAGAGAATCTCTTACTTTTAGGAAAGTTAGATAACTAACCCTAGATTTAGTCTTCTCTTGTAATCTAAATAATGCTTCCATTCTTCTGTCATTCATTAGTGAAAAAGGAATAAAAGAAGTTTACTCTCCTCTCTCTCTCTGTGATAGTGTATGTCTCTCTGGTGTCTCCTCTCTCATCGTTTTTGTATCAGAGCTTAGGTTTGGATTGACACCAAAATGATTAAAACAACCATGATGACTAATGTGCGCAAGGATGAGGATCCCGAGGGATCAAATAAGATCTTGGATCCTCTCTCTACAAGCACAACCACAACACCTCAAACCTTGCTCCCATCGGTCTCCGATAATGCTTCACTCCAAGTTACCTCACCAAAACTCAACAGAAAAAATTTCTTGCAATGGTCTCGGTCGGCCCTCCTTGTTATTCCTGGTCAGAGCCATCTAGGTTACATCAACGGTACCACTGCAAAACCTGATGAAGTTGATCCTTTTTTTACCACGTGAGATGCTCAAAACTCGATTGTCATGGCATGGCTCATCAACTCAATGGAGGAAGAAATTAAAGAATCATTCCTCTTCTACTCTATTGCAAAGGATCTCTAGAATGCCCTTACCACGACCTTCTCTGATTTGAATAACTTGGCTCAATTGTTTGAATTACGCAATAAGGCTCGCTCTCTACGACAAGACGACTCTGATGTCACTCAATACTTAAGCTCATTGCTATAATATATATTATTATGTATATTTGTCCTTTATTGTAATTATACATTCTCTAAGTTAGGGTTCTCATGTGTACCTACGTGACTCTCTAATGAAGAATACATAGAGTATTTTTCCCAATACTATTTACATGGTATTAGAGCGCCCTTAGAGTTTTAGAAATTTCATTTGGCGATTAGGGTTTTGTATCTTCCAAGTAAGGCTACATGAGGTTCCATCTCAAAACCAATTGGCAATGGGAGGAGTAGTCCATGTATCTTATAAATTGTAAGCTCTCTCTTCATCTTTCAGATGTGGGATCCTCAACATACCCCCTCAAGATGGTGCCTCTTTGGGTTCACCATTCTTGAATTGGATACCAAATTTTGGACCGAATACCCGTTTGGGTTTAATGGGCTCTGATACCATATTAGATTACATGAGGTTCCATCTCAAAACCAAATTGGCAATGGGAGGAGTAGTCCATGTATCTTATAAATTGTAAGCTCTCTCTTCATCTTTCATATGTGGGATCCTCAACAGAGTCATCCCGTTAGAGTGGCCGTTTGTCAACACCACCTACCTCAGGAGGAGTGCCGTCGTCAATAGAGCAGAATCGCCATCGCCATTTGCCAGAAACAGTTGCGCGTGAGCTACACGCGCCACCGAAAAAGTCTGCTTTTGTCGCCAGTTGTACCAGGAATTATTGTAGGCATCATCTTCATTGACTCCTATTGCAATTCTTGCTGAGTTAGGTAATATGAATCATTGTCTTTTTACATCCTCTAGCAAATGGGTCACAAATTCTAGTGCCACATCCCATATGACTGGTAATTCTAACTTATTTCCTACCGCTTTGTCACCTACACCTTGTTATAGAATATATATATGGGGATTTAGGAGTTTATTAGTCTTTTGTCTTTTATTGTAATTTACTATTATTAGTTTAGGGCTTCTATGTATGCCTATATATATTTGGCTCTATTGTATAGAATTGAATAAGGATTCTCTCATATTTGGTCTCACAATAACATGGTATCAAAGAAAATTTCCTAGAGATTAGGTTTTGTTAATCATTAGGGTTTTGAGAATTAAGTTTGGGGTTTAGCACCATTTTGTTTAACACCTTAGGGTTTATGAGCTTTGTGGTATGCACTTAAACACTACTGCCGTCGTCGCCACAATCGTCAGGTCTCCCGCCGCTGTCGCAAATTTGGTAAAAAAAAAAAAGACTTTTTTTTTGTCACCACCTAACCAAAAAGGAAGCCCACCTCCCAATTTGCAAGACCCCAAAATCTGACAGCAAAACTAGTCGCATGTGGCCTTCACGTGCCGCCAAAAGCTGTCGCCGCCGCCTATCCCATGCGCTGGCCCATGAGAGCACATGGAGGGTCTGTTTTGCATTTTGACGTTTGGGTTCGTCTTCTTTTGTGGTTTTCGGTTGTTTTGTTTTAGAGTCCTTATATTAGTATAATTGTATTTTTGTAAATATATTAATTGGGTTGTCCTTTATTGTCTTTTCACTTTCTCCTACTTAGGTTAACCTTATACACTTGTATATATATCTCTTTAGTGAATGGAATAGAATATTATGATTCTCTCAAACCTTTAGCATTAACATGGTATCAGAGACCTAGGGTTTTCTAGGGAAATATTTTGTCTTTCAGGATTTGTGACCATTAGGGTTTGAGGTTTAGAACAAATTCTTTGAGGGCTTAGTCTTGTTGTGAGCTTTGTGCATCAAATCTGCCATCATCATCACAGAATCTGCCGCCGGAATTCGCCGCCTCCGCCAACAACGAGGTCTGTCAACGACTTGTTTTTTCGTCACCAACCGATTCATCAAGGAGCCCATTCGCCGATCAGAAGGTTTCTAAAAATTTGGTCTGAAAATACTCTGCGCATGGGCCATAGCCACCAAGAAGTTTTCTGCCAGTCTCACGCGCTGGTGCGTGGAGGCACGTGCGTCGCTGGCGGTTGCTCCGTCTTGCGTGGGTCAGTTCGCCATGGTCTCCTCTTTCGTGTTCTGTGTTGGTTTGGGTCATAGAGTGTTCAGTTTATAGTGTTTGGAGCCATATCTTGTTTGGAAACTTTAGGGTTTGCTGTGATTCAGATTTCAACTCTTGTCGGTCTGTTTTTTTTGAAATTATGGCTGAAAAGAAAGCTATCATGATGTCGGAGATGATTCCTATGGTGTCAAAGGTTACGGAACATAAGCTTAATGGATCTAATTTTTATGCATGGCGAACAAACATTCGTCATTATCTTTGAAGTCTTGCTATGGATGATCACGCCACCGCCAAATCACCACCGACTGATGTGACTAAGAAGACTTGGTTACGAGATGATTCTCGACTTATTCTATAGAAAAAGAACTCCATTGAGAGTGAGATAGTTGGGTTGGTTAATCATTGTGAATCTGTCAAAGAGCTCTTAAAGTACTTGGAATTCCTTTACTCTGGGAAAGGGAACATCAATAGGGTGTTCGATGTGTGTAAGACTCTTTCAACCTGATCAAGGTGAAAAATCTCTGACGAGTTACTTTATGGATTGTAAAACAACGTATGCAGAATTTAATGCTTTGTTGCCTGTTAGTACTTATGTGAAAGTTCAGACTGCCCAGCGTGAACAATTATTCATTATGAGTTTTTTGGTTGGTCTTGCCTCTAAATATGATATGGCCAAAGATCAAGTTCTGTCTAGCTTCGAAATCTCTTCGTTGGAAGATGCTTATACTCGAATACTTCGTACTGAGAAGTCGCACGCGATCTTGCCATCTAAGTCTAATAGTGCCCTGGTTGGGTAGACAGGTGAGTACAAAGGAAATAGAGGACATTCGAACAATCAGAGAGCAAATTTAGGAGATATTGTTTGCCACTATTGTCGTAAGCCTGGACATATGAAACGTGACTGCAAAAAATTGCTAAATAAAGGCTCAAGGTTTCCGTCTGCGCATGTCGCCTCTACTCCTGTTAACCCTGACAAGTCTATTTCAATTTCAGCTAAGGAGTTTGCTAAATTTCGACAGTACCAAGAGTCGTTAAAGGCGTCATCTTCTATTCCCATTACTGTCATTGCCGACACAGGCAACACATCTACATGTTTTCTTTCCTCCTCTTCAAAATGGTCATAGACTTTGGCGCTTCTGATCACATGACAGGTAATCCCAGTTTATTCTTTAACATTAGTTTGTCTAAATCTTCACCTAATGTTACTATAGTCGATGGTACCACCTCTCCTGTTTTAGGATCAAACATTGTCAATTTTACCAACTCAATTTCATTGTCTTCTGTTTTAAGTTTACCACAGTTCTCCTTTAACTTGATTTCAGTTAGTAAACTCACTCGCGATCTCAATTGTTGTGTCTCATTCTTTCCTGGTTATTGTTTATTTCAGTATCTTTTGACGAAGAGGACTATTGGTAAAGGGAGCGAATCTGGAGGTGTTTACATTTTTGAACCACAAGTATCTACAGCCGTTACATGCTCTGAAGTGTCTTCTTCCTTTGAAGAGCATTGTCGTTTGGGTCATCCATCTATTTCCATCTTGAAGAGTCTTCGTCCTCAGTTTAATTATTTGTCTTCTTTAGATTGCGAGTCATGTCAGTTTGCTAAATTTCATCATTTGAGTCTGTATCCCCAAGTCAATAAACGAGCTAGTGCTCCATTTGAATTAGTTCATTCTGATGTTTGGGGTCTGTGTCATGTTGAGTCCAAGAGAAGGTTTCGATATTTTGTTACCTTTGTCGACGATTTTTCTCGTGTAACTTGGTTATATTTAATGAAACATCGTTCTGAGTTGCTTTCTCATTTTCGTAACTTTCATGCTGAAATTCGAACTCAATTTAGCAGTTCTCTTAAAGTTCTACGGAGTGATAATGCTAAAGAATACTTCTCTCATGCTCTTAGTTCCTATTTAAGTGAACATAGAATTCTCCATCAATCCTCGTGTGTTTATACTCCATCTCAAAATGGGGTTGCAGAACGCAAGAATCAACATCTCTTTGAAACAGCGAGAGCCTTAATGTTTCAAATGAATGTCCCAAAATATTTTTGGGCTGATGCTGTATCAACGGTTTGTTTCTTAATAAACGCATGCCCTCTTCGGTTCTTAAGGGTGAGATACCTTATCGTACTTTGTGCCCCAACCTCCCTTCATTTCCTCTTACACACAAAATCTTTGGTTGTACTTGCTTCGTTCGGGACGTTCGCCTTCAATTCACCAAACTAGATCCAAAGTCCTTAAAATGTATTTTCCTTGGTTATTCTCATGTCCAAAAAGGGTATCGGTGTTATTCTCCTAGTCTCGATCGTTACTTTGTCTCTCCTGATGTCACATTCTTTGAAGATTCATCTTTCTTTTCTCCATCTTCGAGTATGAGTAAGGGGGAGCATAAAGAGGACGAGGATGATTTTCTTGTTTACACAATTCTCTCATCGTGTGAGCCCTCTAGAGATTCATCTCCGTCTGTTCCTGTTTTTACTCACCCACGTATCACTTAGGTTTATTCACGACGGCCATCCTCTTCAGTTCCATGCCTGTACCAGAGGCTTCTTCGTCATTGGATCCAGGAACAAGCGATGATCTTCCTATTGCTCTTCGTAAAGGTAAGCGCCAATGCACATATCCTATTTCCTCTTTTTTGTCATCTTCTACCTATTCCTTCATTGCCTCCTTACTGTCTATATCTGTTCCTAAGACTGTTCATGAAGCTTTGTCTCATCCTAGTTGGCGTGCTGCAATGGTAGAAGAGATGACTGCTTTAGATGACAATTGTACTTGGGATTTAGTTTCTCTTCCTGCAGGAAAGAAGCCTATTGGTTGTAAATGGGTCTTTGTGGTTAAAGTCAATCCAGATGGGTCTGTAGCTCGGTTGAAAGCTCACCTTGTTGCTAAAGACTACGCACAAACGTATGGGTTCGACTATTTTGACACTTTTTCTCCTGTTGCTTAAATGATTTCTATTAGATTATTCATTTCGTTAGCATCCATTCATCACTGGCCATTGCATCAGCTTGATATTAAAAACGCCTTTCTTCATGGTGATCTTGGGGAGGAGGTGTATATGGAGCAACCTCCAGGGTTTGTTGCTCAGGGGGAAAATGTCAAGGTATGTCGCCTTCGTAAATCCTTGTATGGATGTAAGCAGAGTCCACGAGCATGGTTTGGAAAATTCACTCAGATGATTGAAAGCTTTGGAATGAGAAAGAGCAAGTCAGATCATTCTGTCTTTTATGAGCGGTCTGAGAGTGATGTAATCCTATTGGTTGTGTATGTTGATGATATTGTTATTATAGGCGATGACACATTAGGCATCCAATCACTCAAGATCTTTCTCCATAGTCAATTCCACTCAAAAGATTTGGGAATGTTGAAATACTTTCTAGGAATTGAGGTAATGAGAAGCAAAAAGGGAATCATGTTATCACAGAGAAAATATGTAATTGACTTGTTGACTGAAACAGGGAAGTTAGGGCTAAGCCATGTAGTACCCCGATGATGCCTAATTTGCAGCTCACAAAATAGGGAGAATTACTGAAAGATCCTGAACGATATAGGAGGTTAGTGGGAAAACTCAATTATCTTATAGTAACTCGACCAGACATAGCTTATTCAGTGAGTATTGTGAGCCAGTATATGTCTTCTCCTACCATTGATCATTGGGCTGCAGTGAAATAGATTTTGTGTTTTTTGAAGGTAGTTCTTGGGCGTGGTTTATTATATAAGAGTTATGGCCATTTTTTTTTTTTTTAGACAAGAAACAAACACTTTTCATTGAAGTAATGAAAATAGGCTAAAACTCCAAAATACAAACACCACATAGGTGAGGAAAAAAATGAAAAAAGAAACAAGTCAACTTAAAACATAAAAGTACATAACTTTAAAGCTTTAGAAGGAAACAATAAAAGCATTCCAGTTTAAACAAATATCTTGAAGAGAGAAGCTGAAGAATAATTGAGACAAGGAACACCAAGTAGAAGTTCTCAGACGAGCCGACTCAAAACGATCAATCCATAAGAGATGCTTATTCTGAAAAATTCTTTGATTACGCTCCAACCATAATTCTGAAAGAATGGCCATGATCGCATTAATCCATAATAACCTTGCTTTAGAATTCGAAGGGGCTGGACCATAAAGAAGCTGAAGAACATTGCTGCGAAAATCATTAGAAAAAACCCATTGAGTGCTGAAGTAAGAGAACAGCCTGTACCAAGCTTGTTGAGCATAAGAGCATTGAAAGAAAACATGATTCAAAGATTCTGCATCTTGAAAGCAAATAGCACAAATTGAGGGCATTAAGCAAAGTCTTGGAGACTTCTTTTGAAATACTTCCGAAGTATTGAGATCCTATTCAACATAATCCACAACAAGATATTAATTCTCTTTGGACTCTTAGACTTCCAAATAGCTGAAAATAACTCTTTCTCCAAGGGAGAAGAAGAAATCAAATGATTAGTTAATGATTTCACCGAAAATAAGCCTGAAGAGTCAATTGACCAGCACCTTGAATCTTCATTATAACCAATAACCACAATGGAAATAAGAGACTTAAAAGAGCTTGAAAATCAGCAACCTCGTCATCCTTTAATAATCGTCGAAAAGAAAACTGCCATGAACTTGTTTGAGAGTCCCAAAAATCAGAAACGCAACCGGATGGAGAAGAAGAAATAGCAAATAATTTCGGAAAACTACTTTTCAAAACGCTATTGTTCAACCAAGGATCAACCCAGAACTGAATCCTCCTTCCATTACCTACTTTATAATGCGCTAGCGAATCAAATTGCTGCCAAATCTTGGAAATAGACATCCAAGGACTTCGAAGGCTGGAAACTCTTCTATTTCCCGAACACCACCCGGATTTAGAAGAACCATAGATGCTAATAATTACTTTTCTCCAAAGAGAATTGGGTTCCATCATAAATCTCCAACCCCATTTTGCCAACAAAGCTGTATTCCTCTGTTTCAAAGCCCCAATTCCAAGACCTCCATCCTTTTGAGACTTGGAGACTAGACTCCATCTCACCAAATGATTAACTTTACTTCCTTCATTACCCTCCCAAAAAAAAGAACGTAAAATTCTGTCTACCTTCAAAATAATAGATGGGGGCACGAGAAAAATGGATAGATAATACAACGGAATACTCGATAGCACCGAGGAACAAAGGGTTAACCGACCACCCCTTGATAAGGTGAACCTCTTCCACCTATCAATCTTCTTCTGTATTTTATCTAAAACTGGCTGCCAAACTGATTCATTTTTAGGATGTCCTCCCAATGGAAGCCCTAAATAAATAAAAGGTAATACTTCAGTTTTACAATTCAACCTTGCAGCAAATTGATTAACCTTTGTTTCACACAAATTGATACCACACAATGCTGATTTTTCCCAATTTATCTTCAAACCCGAACACCATTCAAAGAACTGAATGGTATTAATTAAAGTATCAAACATCCCATCATCATCTTTGCAAAAAATGAGGATATCATCAGCAAATTGAAGAACAGAAACATGAACTTGATCCTGACCCACCCGAAATCCTTCAAAAGCACCATTAGAGTGAACTTTGTCAATTAAAGCACTAAAGACCTCACTAACCAATAGAAATAAAAAAGGAGAAAGAGGATCTCCTTGTCTTAAGCCACGAGATGCTACTATCCTTCCACGCGGTCGACCGTTAATAAAGACTGAAAATTTAGGGTTTCGCACACATCCTTGGATCTATTGAATCCATTTTCTATCAAAACCTTTAGGGCATATTAACATTGAATGTTTCTCATATGCTGATTAGGCAGGATCTAAGGAAGATAGAAGATCAACTTCAGGATATTGTGTATTCGTAGGTGGTAATTTGGTTTCTTGGAAGAGTAAGAAACAAAATGTGGTGTCACGGTCAAGTGCTGAATCAGAATATAGAGCAATGACACAATCTGTATGTGAATTAGTCTGGATACATCAACTTCTTATTGAATTGGGATTTGATATCACAACACCAACGAAATTATGGTGTGACAATCAAGCAGTTCTGCATATAGCATCTAATCTGGTATTTCATAAGCGAACTAAACACATTGAGGTTGACTGTCATTTTGTATGTGAAAAGATACAACAAGGTTTGGTATCGACAGGATTTGTGATGACTGGAGAGCAATTAGGAGATATCTTCACCAAGGCATTGAATGGAGCACGAATAGATTACCTCTCTAACAAGTTGGGCATGATGAATATATATGCTCCAACTTGAGGGGGAGTGTTAGAGTCCTTATATTAGTATAACTGTATTTTTGTAAATATATTAATTGGGTTATCCTTTATTGTCTTTTCACTTTCTCCTACTTAGGTTAACCTTATACACTTGTATATATATCTTTTTAGTGAATGGAATAGAGTATTCTAATTCTCTCAAACCTTTAGCATTAACATTCTGTGTGCTTGGATTTGTCAAAATCTCCTTTTGTATCCGGTTGTGTCATTTGGAGTGAGTTCGGTTATTTTTCGTGCAATTTACACTGTTTTTTTGTTTTCTTGGGTTTATCTGTAGTCATGCGTTGCTAGAATGCTCTCCGATTTTGTGATTTTCCATTTTATGCTATTCCGACCTAGTTGTGTGGTTATTTTGGTCATTATTGGCTCGGGTTAGACGTTGGTTTGGAAAATAA
Source organism: Trichosanthes truncata (assembly GCA_033996785.1). Taxonomy (NCBI): domain Eukaryota; kingdom Viridiplantae; phylum Streptophyta; class Magnoliopsida; order Cucurbitales; family Cucurbitaceae; genus Trichosanthes; species Trichosanthes truncata. The sequence goes on from JAWPNB010000003.1 coordinate 92,349,756, forward strand.
TTAGTTCTCTTTATTGGAAACTCCATTTAGATCAGTTTTTTAGAAGTTGGGCAGTCATTTGGGTTTGGTTTTAGATTGAATTTTGTGGCTTTACATTCGTCATCAACATATGGCTACACAAGAACTCGCATTGATGTCTAATGTGGTTCAATCACGGACTCAATCCATCCATGGTTCATCCAAGAAACCATTTGTTAATTCTATAGACTCTACTAAATTCCACCAGGACCAGAAATCCTCTTCATCATCTGCGCTTACCCCTACTGCAACCATTGTTGGGTTAGGTAATATGTATCATTGTCTTCTTTCATCCTGTTCCAATTGGATCATAGACTCTGGTGCTACCGTTCATATGACAGGTAATCCCAATTTGTTTTCCACTCTTTCTTCATCTACATCCCTTGCTGATGTTACTTTGGCATAGTCAATCTAATTCCATCTCTTTCTTTGTCTTCTGTTCTACATTTACCTCAATTTTCCTTTAATTTGATCTTTATCAGTAAACTCACTTCTGGCCTTAATTGTTGTGTTTCATTCTATCCTGGCTATTGCTTGTTTTAGGATCTTGTGATGAAGAAGATTATAGGTAAAGGACATTAATCATCCAGTGTCAAACATTGTCTATTCTAGAGTCGTTTCTCCTTTTGATGCTCATTGTCATTTGGGTCATCCATCTCTTTCAGCGCTAAGAAAGCTTTGTCCTTAATTTCATAACTCTCATATTTGATCTCACAATAACAGTTTGGACCCTTCGTTGGGGCCAAAACGGCCTTAAAACACTCAACCGGAGCTTACCGGGTGATTCTGGCACTTACCGGGTGATTATAATGCTTACCGGGTGCAACCAATGCAAACTGGAGCTTTTCGAGGCATTATAATACAAATCGAGACATAACAGGCAATTACCATCCAAACCGGAAACTATCGGATCTCATTGATGAATAGTGATGTCATCCCGAGCCTCAGGCGGTCATCTAACTTAGCAACTCGCTCAGACATGCAATCCTACCCATGGGTTGTCTTCATAATCGGGCCTCTCTGACTTCCATCCATCCGAGTCATATCGAGGCATGAACCCTTCGGTGTCCATGCCGAGTCATTCTCGCATTGCTGGCTGCTACCGAGCCCTATAATCGAACCTTCAACCCATGGGAAGGGGCACAATGTCAGCACACCCGTGTCACCTGACACTGTCCTAGAAAAACCCATTTCATAGGAAGACGCCCAAGACACTCGTCTTGCAAACACTCGCCCACACCATGACACACGCATGTGCCATGGGGTAGCTCACTTAGGCCACGAGACCCAGGGGTGGTGGAGAGCCAACACCATGCCTCCCCCTAAGGTAGACAATTGAGATTTCTTGGCCTTCCACCCATGCACGTCAATTTGGCGAGGGATCAGACGCCAGCGTGGAGCGCTCGTCTAGACTCCGATTGACACGAAATCTGGCGAGCTTACATCTTGCCCATATACTGACTTAATTCTAGAGCTGCTCATCAAAACTCCTAACGGAACCCAACTTTCGAGGCTATGGCCTGGGGCCCCATCTGACCCCTACTAAGCTTGTCACTGACATCTCGGACGACATGGTTGCTCCCCATTCTGCTTGTATCTCAACTTGGCATTCAAGCCCACTTATCTTGGTGTGTTGGATGATGCACCGTCCTCTTCGGTCGCATCATGGCACTTCTCTATCTTGGCCCTCACGTGGCCCAATGAACACCACTCGCGTGACGCCTTCTCACTGATCTTCTCTTGTGGGGCTCACAGCCAACACTCTCCTAGTGTGGTTGTGACACTGCATTTCTATTCTAGCTTTGGGTGCTTTAGTGTCATGCTCTTAAAGGGAGTTTTCTTTTTTTTACCATGTTATTTGTCAAATAGCAATGAAAAGTTTATATTTTTTCGTTTAAAAAAGAATTGATATTGAAAGCTAAGGCTCTAAAGAAGATTCAATTTCACTTGGTTGGTCCTCGTATAAATATGAAAGCTGAAGATCAAGTTTGAATAAAACTTTTATTTTTGCTTGAGTTCCTAAGAGGTGACTGTTGTGCAAAAACTCACTACGCAAGCATACGCAATCGTAGGTAGTAAATGGTGAACAAGGTCGATCCCACGAGGACTAATGTAAGTAAAGTTGTTGAAATTAAGCACAAACTTACTAATGAAAAACTAAACTAAAAATGCAATTAAACTTGAATATTAACTAAAAACGGGCACAAAGGTGGCTATTAAACTACGAGAGACTTAGAGATGCAAAGTATAACTTTAAACAAGGATTAGAGAGGCTAAATAACGTACTAAAATGATGAAAACAGGGGCTGGAAATTAAGAGAGCAGTAGCTGTTTTTTGCCCAATTGAGGTTGTCAATGCTACAACATTAAACACCACAATGTTAAACAGAAGGGGATTTTCACCTACCACCGACCCAAAAGCTTCTTAAACTCGATTTTCTTATCTTCCACACTGAATTAAACATATGTCTATGAAAATCCAATGCTAGATGACACTAATGAGACCCAAATTCCCCAAAATCACAAGTTTGGAATGTATGTCTACAACCCACAATTTCTACCCCTTAAGGAGAAATCACTTGCTCCATTTGTTTCAATCCACCCATTCCTAACCTTTTCAGTATTAAGAACAAGTTTGCGCCTTACTCAAGGTAATCAAACTCAAATAAGAACTTGTAATAAACACCACAAATGGAAATATAACTTCATAAAAATTGCATTGAGTCAATAGGGTTCAAACAACCACATACAACCTTAATTTCCAACCCTAAAACACTTAGCCCATAACTTTAAAACTGAAAATAAGCCTTAAGAAAGCAGAAGTCATCAACATCAAGATTTAATCTAAGAGTTTACCCAAAATGCTACAACAATATGTAACCTAGAAAAAGATTAAGAAAAACTTAGGGCAATACAAAATCAACAAGCTAGAAGGTAAAAACTAGGAAGAGAATGAGAAAGAGGGAGTAAAGGATGATGAATATTCTTCTTCTTCTTGAAAATCTTCAGAAAATCGCAGTCTTCTTCTTCACTTTTCTCTGTTTTCTGGTTTTTCCTCTTTTTCGGCCTCCCCTTCTATTTTCCGAGATCTCCTTCTTCTTCGATAGTTGATTTTGACTACCCACTTCATTTAAGGGCTTTTCGTTGCAAACTATCCACGTGGCTGCTGCTTATTGGTCTTTTTTTAACTCCCACGATTTAATTTCTGCACAAAATCCCGTTTCCAGATCTGGTTGTAATGCTATAGCATTGTTTCCCACATCGAAATGTGGTTAACAATGCTATAGCATTGCTCTCCACATTCAACTGCTGCTTGCCATGAAATTGATCCATATGTCCAAAGTTCTTCAGCCTAAATTTGTATTCGGGAAAACCTATTCAAATGAGAGAAAATTCAACAAAAGTAAAGGAAGAATAGAAGATTTTTCAATATGCACGCCTGCTTAATTCAGTATTCAAATAAGCGCTAAAAAATGATAATGGAACGCAAATAACTCAATTTTTAGCAAGGTCCAAGAGTCAAATTTGTGATAATTTACTCCTATTTCATGGGATTATCAGTGACCTATGTAGATGACATTGTATTTTTCTCAACCAATAAATTCATTGATCAAAAAAGAATGGAGAAAGACTTTATTGTTAATTTTCCATTCATACTTATCCACTCGAGGTGAAATTAAGCTTTTGGCTTTGATTGGGATCTTCAATATGATTGTTGTATTTTTTCCGTCAAATATCCAGAATTATAAGGAAAATGGAAGTTGTATGAATAAGTCCAAAACATAGCAGAAGACTTGGAAGGAGTGAGGCTAAAGACTAGTCAGTCGCTGTTTCATACATCATAGAGAAGCTTTCAAACTTTTGAGTATATTAGTTTGTTTTTTTTTTTTTTTGTCAGCAAGGCATTAAATATATTCTATCATCTATAATGGAAGTTGTTTCAGACTCATTTATTCAGATTATCTGATACGTTTTCTGCATATGATTACATTTTTGCATATATGACAGGAGATACAGTCAGTTTCAACTAGTAAGTCGTTGGTACTACTGGATGAAGTAAGTATTTTACTCGGGTCGGGAACAGAGAAAAAACAATCAGCAATTTAAAGTAAAATAAAATAAAAGAACAAATAATTAATGATTGATTCTAGTCTAGTTGTTTTGCGTGGTAGGTTGGTGCAGGAACCAATCCTCTGGAGGGAGCCGCACTTGGGATGTCACTCCTGGAATCTTTTGCTAAATCTGGTGCTTCATTGACAATCGCGACTACACATCATGGAGAACTTAAAACCCTAAAATATAGGTACAATATGCAAATTAAAGATAAAATTTGAATGCTAATGATGACAGGCCCTTTCTTTTCTTTTCTTGAGGTCAAGAATGCAGGTTTTGGTTGCTCGACTTTTTGAACTAATATAAACCTTGTTGTTTATAAAATAATCAAAGCATTCTTTTGAATATATATACTTTATAGTCTTTAATTTTATTTAAATGTTAATCAACGAACAAAATAAAGAGCTTTAGAAAGTCTATTCTTTTTCCTGCTCAAAGATTTTTTTTTTAAACGGTTATGAGGTTTTTCTTTACAGCAAGGAGGTCTTTGAAAATGCGTGTATGGAATTTGATGAGGTGAACTTAAAGCCAACTTACAAGATTCTCTGGGGAGTACCAGGTTTTCATTATCTTTTTTTTGTTTTTTATGTTTTTTAATTTATTTATTTTTTTATATAACCAGGAATCGGAGCTTTACTCCCCTATACCTGGGGGCACCCGTGCCGCCCCAAGGTCCGGACCTGAGAGACATCAAGGATTTTTTTCTTGAACAAGAAACAAAACTTTTCATTGAATAAATGAAAAGAGACCAATGCTCAAAGGATACAAACTCCACAAGGGAGTGAAACAAGAACAAAAAAGGACAAATGAAAAATAAAAGCATCCCAAAGTAAACATATATTTTGAAAAGAAATCCATGAGAAGACTTTGAAAGAGAACACCAGGAAACAAAAAACTCCTTTTGCAATGGGGAAGAGGCTATCAAATGCCAAGAGAAAGATCTCACTGAGAAAACACGACTGAAGAGCACCAAAACCCATTCAAGACCATGCAAAACTTTCAATGAGCCAAAACAACCAAGACTACATCCATCAAGCTGCACCAAGCTTCGAACCAAAAGAAAGTAACATCTAAAAATCAAATTGAGGAAGTGCACTAATTCCTTCTGCACAAGACTCCTTGAAAAGACCTTCAGCCCCATTAAAGGAAGCCTCAGAAGAAACACCGCCACCCAACGAATATCATTTTCCCGCAACTTTATATACCTTGCAAATCCAGACACTGGTTGCAAAATGTAGCCGTGTTTTTTAGCAAGACCTTCAGCTAGTTTCCCATTCTTAGAACCAAAACGAAATACTTTGTCCCACTCTGATGGAAGCAAAACCTCTCACGGTTTATCCACATACCAAACAAAAATATCACAATCAAGATAAATTGCTAACTGATTGAGTTCAACGAACTTCCTCGAGGATCTTGAATTATCAAAAAGAACATCCCATACCTTAGTAATGAAGAAGCAATCTATTAAGGATCGAGAGCGATCATCACCATTTCTTGACCACAAAAATTTGCCATTTAGAAGAATTTCCATTAAACTGAGCTCTTTAAAGACTTTGATGAGTCTAAAACTCCTATCTAAAGGAGACAACTTGGATTCTTGGATCAGTACCAAATCTGGACAAATTTGCTGCAAAATTTTAAAAATATTAACTCTTTGGAGCAATCTCCCAATCCTCTTGTATTCCAGAGATGATCTTCATTGAAATACAAGTAATATCAACCAATGCCCAAGCTTTCTAACTAGCCCCTTCAGAAACTAAAGGGATAATCTCTCTGAATTGCAAATCACTAGCCTTCATTAAAGAGGAGAACTTGTCTAGATTAGGAACCGGCAAAGCTTCAAAATTGGATAGCTTATTTATGTCTAAGTTTTGAGGAATAGAGCAATCTGACTTGTTAGGTGTTTGAAAAAGAGAGTTTAAATCAACAATATCTGTATCCTCAACCATTTCATCTTCTAATTGATTGCACTGGAGATTATGATCAATTTCCACACTACTTACGCTGACCTCTAATCCATTATCTGAATCATCGAGACATCAGGAAGAATGATCAGTGTCTGGTGAGGTTGCTTTAGAAGAGGATAGAGAAACTTTGACAAACTTAATACTTTTAAGCCCAATATTACAATGCTCCACCAACAAATTTGTGAAAAGGTATTTGGAAGATTTTCTAACTTTGAACTATCTGTAGGAACCAAAAGTCTTGCACAAGATTCTTCTATAGTGTCAGCATTAAGAAGAAAAGAAATAGTATGATCTGCTTGACTTTGAAGAAATCCATAGCTCGTGACAACTACTTTTCCAAAACGTTCAAACCACGCTCTAGGAGATTGCTTAAGGCCGTATAGAGATTTCTTTAACCTGCACACTTTGTTAAACCCAAGTTCTACCTCAAAACCAAGTGGTAAGTTCATAAATACCTCTTCTTCAAGATCCCCATTGAGAAAAGCATTCTTGACATCAAGTTGATAAAGAGGCCAGTCTGCATTGACAGCAATAAATAACAGAACTCTAATGGAGTTAATTTTAGCAACAGGAGCAAATGTTTCTTGATAATCAATTCCATAGGTTTGAGTGAAACCTTTAGCAACAAGTCTGGCTTTGTATCTTTCAATGCTACCATCGGTTTTACACTTTATAGTAAACACCCATTTACATCCTACTGTCTTCTTATCTTTTGGTAATTCTACTATGTCCCATGTGCAATTTTGTTTAAGAGCATTCATCTCCTCCATAACTGCTAACTTCCAATTCGAATCATTTAGGGTCTCCTATATATTCCTTGGAACAAATAGATTGGTCATCCTAGAGGTGAAAGCTCTGTGACTATCGGACAATCTATGGTAAGTGTTGTTGTGAGATCAAATATGAGAGAATCCTTATTCCATTCTATACAATAGAGCCAAATATATATAGGCATACATGGAAGCCCTAAACTAATAATAGTAAATTACAATAAAGGACAAAAGACTAATAAACTCCTAAATCCACATATATATATACTATAACACTCCCCCTCAAGCTGGAGCATATATGTTAATCATGCCCAGCTTGTTACAAAGATAATCTATTCTAACTCCATTTAAAGCTTTCGTGAAAATATCTCCTAATTGTTCTCCGGTCTTCACATATCCAGTAGACACCAAACCTTGTATTTTCTCATGAACAAAATGACAATCAATTTCAATATGTTTAGTTCGTTCATGAAATACTGGATTTGATGCAATATGAAGGGCAGCTTGGTTGTCACACCACAACTTGGTTGGAACTGTAATATTGAAGCCTAATTCGATCAAGAGTTGATGTACCCACATTATTTTACATATTGATTGTGTTATAGCTCTGTATTCTGATTCAACACTTGATCATGAGACTACATTTTGTTTCTTACTTTTCCATGAAACCAAATTATCTCCAACAAAAACACAATAGCCAGAAGTATATCTTCTATCTTCTCTTGATCCTGCTCAATCTGCGTCAGAAAAACACTCGATCTTCATATGACCATGATCTTTATATAAAATCCCACGTCCAGGTGCAGTCTTCAAATAACATAGAATTTGTTGTACTACAACCCAATGATCCACTGTGGGTGAAGACATAAACTGACTCACAATGCTTACTGAATAAGCTATGTCTGGTCATGTCACTGTAAGATAATTCAACTTTCCAACCAATCTTCTATACCTCTCAGGGTCTTTAAAATGGTTCTCCATCTTTTGTAAGTTGCAAATTAGGCATCATTGGAGTATTACATGGCTTGGCTCCCAATTTTCCTGTCTCAGATAGCAAATCAAGCACATATTTCCTTTGTGACATAAAGATACCCTTCTTGCTCCTCATTACTTCAATACCCAAGAAGTACTTTAATGTGCCCAAGTCTTTAGTATGAAATTGACTTTGGAGGAAAGTTTTGAGAGATAAAATGCCAGATGTATCATTTCCGATAATAACAATATCATCAACATAAAGGGCAAGTAGAATAATACCACTCTTAATTCGTCGGTAGAAGACAAAGTGATCTAACTTGCTTTTCTTCATTCCAAACTGCTCAAGTGCTTGACTAAATTTTCCAAACCATGCTCGTGGACTTTGTTTCAGCCCATACAAAGATTTGCGAAGGCGACAAACTTTATCATTCTCCCCTTGAGCAACAAACCCTGGTGGTTGCTCCATATAAACTTCCTTCTCAAGATCACCATGGAAAAAGGCATTTTTAATGTCTAGCTGATGCAAATGCCAACATTGAGATGCAGCCATGGAAATGAATAACCTAACAGAAATTAATTTGGCGACAGGAGAAAATGTATCAAAGTAATCAATTCCATAGGTCTAAGCATAGCCTTTGGCAACAAGGCGTGCTTTTAATCGAGCAACTGAACCATCAGGATTGACTTTAACTACAAACACCCATTTACATCCAATAGCTTTCTTTCCTACAGAACAAGATACCAAATCCCAGGTACCATTATCATCTAAGGCATTCATCTCTTCTATCATCGCATTGCGCCAACCAGGATGAGACAGGGCTTCATGAACAGTTTTAGGAATCGAGATAGATTCAAGAGATGCAATAAAAGAACAGGTAGAAGGTGACAAGTGGTCATAAGAGGCAAAAGAAGAAATAGGAAAAGTGCAAGAACGTTTTCCTTTACAAAGAGCAATAAGAAGCTCATCACTCGATTCTGGATCTGATGACGAAGAATTTGTACTCAGTATTGAGAGAAAAATACTCATTGTATTATTCATAAGAAAGACTAACATATATATAGGTACACAAGAAAACCCTAACTAAAGAATGTACAATTACTATAAAGGACATATACATAATACTATATATATATATCATAACACTCCCCCTCAAACTGGAGCAAATATGTCAAACATGCCCAGCTTGTTGCAGAGATAATTTATTCTTGCTCCATTTAAGGCTTTAGTGAGGATATCTCCCAATTGTTCTCCAGTCTTTACATATCTCGTGGACACCAACCTTCGTTGAATTTTCTCACAAATGAAATGACAATCTACTTCAATGTGTTTAGTCCTCTCATGAAACGCTGGATTAGACGCAATGTGAAGTGCAGCTTGATTATCACACCACAATTTAGCTGGCATAGTAATAGTGAAACCTATCTCAGTCAAAAATTGATGTATCCACACTATTTCACATACAGATTGTGCCATAGCTCTATACTCTGACTTAGCACTCGAACGTGAAACCACATTCTGCTTCTTACTCTTCCATGACACCAAATTGCCTCCTACAAAAACACAATATCCAGACGTTGATCTTCTATCTTCTTTAGATCCTGCCCAATCAGCATCTAAAAAACATTGAACTTTTGTATGACCATGATTTTTATATAAGATTCCGCGCCCAGGTGCAGCTTTTAGGTAACATAAAATTTGTTCTACTACAGCCCAATGATCCACGGTAGGTGAAGACATATACTGACTTACAACACTTACTGAATAAGCGATGTCTGGTCATGTTACTGTCAGATAATTCAACTTCCCAACCAATCTTCTATATCTCTCAGGATCTTTAAATAATTCTCCTTCTTTGGTGAGTTGCAAATTAGGTATCATTGGAGTACTACATGGTTTAACTCCTAGTTTTCTTGTCTCAGATAATAAATCAAGTACATATTTCCTTTGCGACAACAAGATACCTTTCTTGCTTCTCATCACTTCAATACCCAGAAAATACTTCAGTGTTCCCAGATCCTTAGTATGGAATTGACCCTGAAGGAAAGTTTTCAAAGAAGATATACCTGATGTATCATTCCTAGTGATAACGATATCATCGACGTACACAACCAGCAGAGTTATACTCTTCTCAGATCGTCGATAGAAAACAGAATGATCAGATGTACTTTTCTTCATTCTAAATTGCTCAAATGCTTGACTAAACTTACCAAACCATGCTCGTGGGCTCTGTTTCAATCCATACAATGATTTTCGAAGACGACAAACTTTATCACTCTCCCCCTGAGCAACAAACCCCAGTGGTTGCTCCATATATACTTCCTTTTGAAGATCACCATGGAGAAAAGCAGTCTTGATGCCAAGTTGATGCAAAGGCCAACATTTAGTAGCAGCCATGGAAATAAGTAATCGGATAGAAGTGAATTTAGCAACCGGAGAAAATGTGTCAGAATAATCTATCCCATAAGTCTGAGCACAGCCTTTAGCATCGGCGCGTGTGGCCCACGCGCAGGGTATTTTCCGGCCGAATTTTTCGAACCTCCTAATCGGCGACTGGGCTTCCTATTGAACCGGGCGGTGATGAAAAACTAAGTAGTGGACAGACCTCGTGGTGGCGGTTATGACGGATTCCGGCGGCAGATTTGATGGCAGATTTGATAAAGAATGGCAGATTTGATGCACAAAGCTCATAGCAAGACTAAGCCCTCAAAGAATGCGTTCTAAACCTCAAACCCTAATGGTCACAAATCCCGAAGGACAAAATATTTCCCTAGTAAACCCTAGGGCTCTGATACCATGTTAATGCTAAAGGTTTGAGAGAATCGGAATACTCTATTCCATTCACTAAAGAGATATATATACAAGTGTACAAGGTTAACCTAATTAGGAGAAAGTGAAAAGACAATAAAGGACAACCCAATTAATATATTTACAAAAATACAATAATACCAATATAAGGATTCTAACAGATACTCACAATGCCAGTCAAACCATACACTGTTTGTCAAAAGGAAGTCTGGAAATTTACTTGCCCTCTTAATAGTGTATGTTGATGATATTATTCTTTCAGGAAATGATGAACTGGAATTACAAAGGCTGAAAAAGCACTTGGCTCAAGAATTCGAAGTCAAAGATCTAGGAAATCTCAAATATTTTCTAGGTATGGAGGTTGCTCGGTCAAAAAAAGGTATAGTTGTATCTCAAAGGAAGTACGTGTTAGATGTTTTCGAGGAAACTAGTATGTTAGGATGTAAACCAGCAGACTCTCCTATGGACCCTCGAAAGAAATTTGGACTTAATCATGAGGGCACACCAGTGGATAGGGGGAGATACCAACGTCTTGTAGGGCGTCTTATATATCTTTCTCATACACGTCCTGATATTGGATTTTCCGTTAGCATGGTTAGCCAGTTTATGCATAGTTCCAATGAAGAACATATGGATGCTGTGTACCAAATCCTCATATATCTAAAAATGACTCCTGGAAAAGGAATGTTATTTCAGAAAACCGACAAGAGAAACATTGAGGTATATTCTGATACAGATTGGGCAGGTGACATTACAAATAAAAGATCTACCTCAGGTTATTGTTCATTTGTATGGGGTAATCTTGTTACATGGAGAATCAAAAAGCAGTCTGTGGTTGCAAGAAGTAGTGTAGAAGCTGAATTTAGAGCACTTGCTTATGGCATATGTGAAGGCATATGGATTAAGAGAGTCCTAAGTGAATTAGGAAAGGATTGTTCATCACCAATACAGATGATGTGTGATAATCAAGCCGCAATAAGTATTGCCAAGAATCCAGTTCATCAAGATAGGACAAAACATGTTGAAATTGATCGACACTTTATCTCAAAAAAAGTCAATAATGAAGTGGTTCAATTCAACTATGTACCTACCAAGCAACAGTTAGCAGATATCCTTACCAAGCCTTTACCAAGACCTAACTTTGAAGATTTGAATTACAAGTTGGGATTGTATAATATATACAACCCACCTTGAGGGGGAGTGTTGTTAATTATAGTCAAAGTTAGGGCAATATTGTATTTTTGTATCTTAGGTTTATTATCTCCTCTTTTAATTTATATTCCTTTAAGTTTATTTAAGATTTGATTAGGGCAGAATATTCTTTCCTTTTATGTTTTGTGTTGTACATTGTATTTATAGTATTGTTTTGTATAGTTAAAATAAGATGAAATTATTAGAAAACTTCAATATATATATATATATATATATATACTATAACGTAAGAAAGATAATTTGCAATAGGACATTTGGTGCAATTACGGGTACCTTTCCTATGGGCTATTGGAATATCAAGATCAGATATATCAAATAAATGATTAAGGATAGATGAAGAAATGGGAATAGAGGATCTATTACCTAGATCTTTCAAATCATTCATCGGAGCATTAGATTGGTTATGTGATAAGTCCACTATCTGATCTCGATTCTTTTGATTCAATGCCCTTCTAGTACAAACCTGAAGTTCAAGGTTTCGATCAATTAGATCACTTTGTAGTGTTTCTCTCCCTGAAGAAGAATTTTCCATATTTGGCATTGAGGAACTAGAACTGGTAACCTCAAGACTAATGAGTTTAGGAAGAGGAGACGTGTCCCAGAAATTATCTTCTAAGTTAGGTATTATCTCCCTCTGAAGAGAATTTTGGTGAAAAAAAGATTGATTTTCCAAAAAGGAGACATCCATACTTTCAAAGTATTTTTTGGTCAATGGGTTAAAATATTTATACGCTTTCTTGTGGGAAACATAACCTAAAAAAATGCATTTAATAGTCCGAGGATCTAGTTTAGACCGAGAAATACTAGGAAGGTGAACATATGCAGTACACCCAAAAGCTTTGATCGGTAAATCAAAAAACAAGCAGGCAACAGGAAAAAAGGTTTTAAAATAATCCAGGGGGGTTTTGGAATCCAAAATTTTTGTAGACATTCGATTAATAAGGTACGCCGTCATGAGGAGAGCTTCTCCCCACAATAAGGAGGAACGTGCATAGAAAACATAAGAGCACGAGGGACGTCAAGTAAATGTCTATTTTTTCTTTTAGCAATGCCATTTTGTTGGAGAGTGTCCCGACACATATGATGAAAAACTCCTTTAACTTGCAAAAAATCGATTAAGTATTCATTGAAATATTTAGTGCTATTATCAGAGTGCAGGATGCTAATTTTAGTTTGGAACTAAGTTTCAATCATATTGTAAAACTGAATAAAAGTATCCTTCACATCTGACTTTTTTGTTAGCAAATAAATCCAAGTTAAACGGGTCTGGTTATCAATGAAGGTAACAAACCACCGCTTTCCACTATGAGTCAAAACTTTAGAAGGTCCCCAAACATCACTATGATTAAGTTAAAAGGTGTGAAAGCCTTGTAAGGGTTGGGCAAATAAGTGGATTGATAATTTTATGCAAAGATACAACTTTCGTAATGAAAAACAGAACAATCAATTCCTTTAAATAAATTTGGAAACAAATACTTTAAATAGAAAAAACTGAGATGTCCTAGTCTACGATGCCAAAGCATTATAGTTTCTTTAACATAAGGGGAACTAACACTACTCAAGCCCTAAGCTTTTTTATGACTAGTTGGAGATTCATCAAAGTAGTAGAGACCTTCAAGCATCTTAGCACGCCCAATCATCTCGCTCCATTCCTGATCCTGAAAAATGCAATGGGAATCAAAAAAGGTAACACGACAATTAGTATCCTTAGAGATTTTACTGACAGATAACAAATTACAGGCTAATTTTGGAATATGAAGAATAGAATGTAAAGTAATGTTTGAGGACAATCTAATAGTTCATTTTCCTGTAATAGAATTGAAACTACCATCTACAATTTGAATTTTTTCATTACAATTCATACGAGAGTATGATTCAAATATTTTGGAGGAACTAGTCATATGATCAAATGCTCCAGAATCTATGATTCACGGAGATGAGTTAAGACAAGAGAGAGCTTGAGGATAAGTACCCGTTTGTGCCAAGGAAACACTAGGATTACCCGATGATGAAGTGGCCTTTAACAGTTTCAGGATTTGATCGACTTGCTTTTTGTTGAATGGGTTGAAGTCAATAACATTAGCACTAGATGAATGTTGATTTGTACTCTTCTCACTTTGTCTAGTACTCTTCCAATTAGCAGGTTTCCCATGAAGTTTCCAACACATTTCACGAGCATGTCAAGGTTTGTTGAAGTAATCACACCAGACCCGAGGCTTATCATGGGTCTTGGTTGATATATCAGAGGCCTTGTGTGTTGTTGCTTCAACCACTAGAGCAAAAGTTTCAACTGAATCAGTAGGTTTCTTACCAATCATAACATTTCAACGCTACGAACTTCAGATAAAACTTCATTAATAGTTGGTAGGGTAGTTTTACCAACTATTCTGCCTCTAACTTCATCAAATTCAACATTGAGTCCAACGAAGAATTTATGGATATGACCATCTTTGTAACGACCCGACTTTTTAGAATGGATTTCTGAGGATCGCTACTACATGCATGCAAAACATGGACTTTTGAAAGTAAAGCGGAAGCTCGTGTAAGCAAAAAGAAAATATTTGGTTTTTTAAAAACTGATCAGAATTCACAAAACTTTGAGTTCAGGATCCCGATAAAATAAAAGTTTACAAAACTTGATGGACATTGAACTTTAAAAAAAAATACCCACAAATGGAATAAATAATCAGTGCAGAAAACATGATACTATGAATTTTCTAAGATCCTAAGGAACTTAAGTCTTACACTGTCTCCATAGCCTCACCAACCTGAACGCCCTCGCCACACGCCTCGTAAGTCATGTACCATCTGAAAAGAAAAGGAGGGTAGCATGGGTGAGTATAAAAATACTCAGTAAGTAGCCCCACTTGAGGGCCAAAGCTACAAATATTTGAAACATGTAGGGTCCTGAATAAAGTATGCATTCATGTTCTACTACTTTAAAGGCCATAACTAAAAACATGACATTCTGTCAAGCTGGATTACACTACAAAGTGTCCTGATACATAAGGCCTTAACTGAACACATGAAAACTTTATGACTAAGTGAACAATTAATCTATCCCCAAGCTGAAAACATGAGGGAATGACCCTGTAACTGTAGACATGAGGGAGTGACCCCCAAGCTGTAAACATGAGGGAACGACCCCCAAGCTAAAAACATGGAACATACATAACATGAGGGAGCGACCCCCAAGCTGAAAACATGAAACGTACATGACACGACGAGAAGGTAATTGTCATTAAACATCATCATCTTGAACTTAAGATTAAACATGCATGTCACTGCGACCCTCACGACATGTTAGAGGTCATAACAGTCATTAACAGCCCATTCTTTAATCGGCCCCCTCTAAAACATGCTAAACACTCAAAGCTATTTGGTGTCGTTCTGAGTAAGCCATTAATGAATCTAGACATTCTATACTTCAAAAGTATTCTAAACTGCCAACTAGTCCATCAAACAACACAAGTATTATGTACGCAGTACACTCATCCAATATCTCAAGTGCGTACAAGTCAAACTCAAACATCTCAAGAAGTCTATACACAGTCGACTATTCGAATATTCTAGACTGCACTTAGTCAATCAATCAAATAACTCAAGCATTTTGAACTATGTAGCTAAACAAACCTCCAGACATCCAAACATTCATGCTTATTCATCAACCCAAACATTCGTACTTAAGAAAATTCATAACAATAGTTATACATGTGATCTAAAACTCATACTCCATATCCATGACTTAAAAGAGTTGTTCCAAATTGGCTACTTACTCTTTTTGAGCCAAAACAAGAGTAGTTAAAATTTCCTTCTCATAGAAAAGTCTTTTGCACCACCTAAAACAAATTGCAAGAGAAAATTAATTAATTCTTGGCATTCCATAACCTTTGAACCAAAAACTTCCAAAGCTAATTTATAACTTTACTTTTTAACAACTAATTCTTTCACCCAACAAGATCCAAAGAAGAATACCCACACACTTACCAAGTTAAAGCCGCCTTTGGACTCAATCGACCCACTGTCCAAAAAGTTCCTAAATTAGAGATAAAACTAAAATCCATCAATTGATCGAACCCAAAACTTCACAATAACATTCCAAAAATTAGCGTTTAACTTCCAACAACTAATCAATGGCTCAAATCAATTAAGGACGAATTTTACCAATTATATCTTACCAAAACAGCACATAAACTTGCTAGTTTTTGTGTCGATCTAGTTTGATCTCGACAGTCCGGCTTCCAAACACAAATGGTATCCTAAAATCAAGTTTGAGCACTTGGAGGCCAAAACGAGTATCAATCGCGGCTGAAGTGGAGTGATATGTATTGAAGTTGATAAACATTTCATAAAGGAAAAGATTGACACTGGAGTGATATGTATTCCCTTTCTCCCTACAAATAGAGCAAATTGCTGATGTATTAATTAAGGGACTTCCAAAGTTACGATTTGACAAACTAATTGACAAGCTGGCAATGGAAGATATCTTCAAACCAGCTTGAGGGGGAGTGTTGGTTTATGAGACTGATTCTTTCCTTATTTGTATTTATTTGTTGTAATTATGTGTTAAATTCTTTCCTTTTATACTTTAGAATCTTGTCCTATTTAAGATAGGTCTCTTGTAACCTTAAACATTATGAGAAATAGATATATTTTATTCAATTATAGACTTCTTGAGCACTCGCATTGATTATAAACTGTTAAGTCCTTTTTCATTGATTCATAGTGATGTATGGAGCCCTTCAAAAATAAAAAAATATCTCTGGAGCTTATTGGTTTGTTTCCTTTGTTGATGATCACATACGGATTACATGGATCTTTCTTATGAAAGAAAAACCTGAAGTTCATCGACATTTCAAGCATTTCCATAATATGATTCAAACTCAGTATCAAACCAAAATTCATGTCCTAAAAACAGACAATGCAAAAGAATTCTTTAATTCATATTTGGGAGATTATCTATCAGCTCAAGGAATTCTCCACCTTAGCACTTTGTTGGGGTAGCTAAATGCAAAAATTGTCATCTTCTTGAAGTTACTCCATGTTTGATGTTCTCTACTCATGCTCCTACATTCTATTGTGGAGAAGTCATTCTCACTGCCACATACTTGATCAATCATATGCCCTTTCTTGTTCTTAGGTTCTCCACTCCTCGTCAAGTTTTCCTTCAATCTTTTCCCCATCTTCGTGCTCAGTCTCTTGATTTGGTCCCTAAAGTTTTTGGGTGTAGTGCATTTGTCCACATTTATTCCCGACGTTGTAGTAAGTTGGATCCTCAGCCCATAAATGCATTTTGTTGGGATACTCACCAAATCAACGGGGATACAAATGTTACTCTCCTATCACCAAACGGGTATATGTGACTATGGATGTTATGTTCTTCGAGCATATGCCATTCTATTCCAAAACTGATTGTCAGGGGGAGAAAGTGAGTGACAATCAATTATGGATCTCGTTACTTGAGACTGAACCCAAATTTGTCACCCTACTTCATTCTCCTCTTTAAGATCTTCATTCTCCTCCTCAAGATCTTGTGACTCTTCCTATTTTGTTGTTCCTCCAAATGCTAGTGAAACTCCTCACCTCCAAAAGGAGAAACAAACAAGTTGAGAAAATAGATTCTAGAACAAATCAACACTCTCAAACATCTGAATCGGTTTTAACATCCAATGAACAATCCATAAGTGAGGATAAAGGTGAGATGGAAGAGGATGTAATTCCAAAAGTTGATGATTTAGACTTTCCAATTGCAGTAAGAAAGGGAGTCAGGAGTTGCATATTTCACCCTATGGGGAACTATGTGTCATATGATGGATTATCTAAGTCATATCAAGCGTTTGTTTCTATCATTGATAATGTTCAAGTACTGACGCGAGCTTGTCGATGGCTCGTCAAATTACAATTTATAAACTGATCCTAAGCTAGTTTTAGCATTGAGTGGACCCGGTCGATCTAAGAGAACCGAATATCAATTTCTCAAATTAAATTTGCAAAGGAGAAAACAATTAAAAAGGGGATTTTTGTGTTTTTATAAATAAAATAAAACATAAGCAAATAAAAAAAAAATATATCAAATCTTATCAAAATCCAATTCAAATGTACGATTTTATCCAATTGCAAAATCAATCATAGGCATTCAGATCATTTAAACTTAATAATACAAGTACTTGGTCAACTTATTAGGAAATCCCAAAAAGCAACAAATCCCTTAAAGTAATTAACTTTAACAAACGTCAAAGTTAATGCTAATTACCTAAACAATTTGGCACAAAACCGTTCCAAATTATTTAGATAAAAGCATTAAGTACATTGGAAAGACCAAGACAAACATATTAGATAAAATAACTTCAACCTAACCAAGATGCTCCTTTAATTCCTAGAATTAAACGTGCAAGCTATGCAATTATGGAAACCCATAAAACACACACATGTAATAATCCTAACGCTACAAGGTTCAATCAACACGACAATTAAAGATCATGCATCATGAATAGCAATCAAGCATATAAAGCGATCGAGGCATCAATTCAATAAAAAATACATGCTCATAAAATAAATACAGGAATCAAAGAACACTTGCAATTATAAGAAAACTACATCAAAGTTCGAGCCTCACAACATTGCAATTGGCTGCAACCGACCTCTGAATTGGAAACACGAGGTTTAGCCAAGCATCGTGTTAGTATATCTCTCGTTAAACGTGGTTTGATTTGCTACGATAAAAGTGTAAAAGTAGAAGGAAAAAAGCTCTCAAAAACCTCTCTCTAAAAGTTTAAGCAAAGGAGGCCTAAGGTCCTTAACCTAAAGTGAAAAGTGCTATAAATAAGGCTAGGCAGCGTCTAGATGCCTGGGGTAGCATCGAGACGCTGCCCTCGTAAATAAAGAATAAATTTGGCGAAATCTGGGTAGCGTCTAGACGCTTGAAGTAGCATCTCGACACTACCAGCATCGAGGGTAGCCTCACTGCAGCGTCGAGCGAGCCTTCCTTTCTCAATTTGGTCAGCGTCTAGACCCTTGGAATAGGGTCTAGACGCTTGGAATAGTGTTTAGACGCTACACTTGCGAGACTTCAAGCTTGATATGGCCCTGTAGCAGCGTCTTGACGCCCAAGATGGCGTCTAGACACTCTCCTTTCGGTTTACTTGATTTGGATGTCATCTCTTCTTAGTTCGAACGCTCAAAATAGACCCGATTAGTTTCTTTTTAAGCCCGATTCATTTAAAGTTTTTCAAACGGCTCTGAATTGCTCAATCCCTACAAAATAGACAAATAAATGCGTGAGGGCAACTAAACTAGCATGAAATAAGTTCATAAAGTAGCACTTTTATAGTGCTATCAAGTATCAACCAATATTCATGAAACATTGAAACATCCTGGTTGGAGAAAAGTTGTACAAGATGAGATTGAAGCTCTTGAGAAAAATGACACGTGGACAGTGACAAATCTACCTAGTGGAAAACAAATTGTTGGATGTAAGTGGATATTTACAGTAAAACATATGGCAGATGGAAGCATTGAGTGATTGAAGGCCAAAATTATTGCTAGACGATTCACTCAGCCTTATGGGATTGACTACCAGGAAACCTTTGCACCTATTGCTAAACTCAACACCATAAGAATTATCTTATCTCTAGCAGCTAATCTTGATTGGAGTCTTCAACAGTTAGATATTAAAAATGCATTTTTGAATGGAGATCTAGAAGAAGAAGTATACATGAATATTCCTCCTAGATGTGAAGAGAATTTCAATTCACCAAAGGTTTGCAAACTTAAAAAATCTCTCTATGGACTTAAGCAATCTCCTCGTGCGTGGTTTGGTAGATTTGCAAATTTTGTTCTCAGTCTTAGATATTCACAATGCCAGTCATACCATACTTTGTTTGTTAAAAGGAGGTTTGAAAATTTACTTGCTTTTTTAATAGTATATGTTGATGTTATCATTCTTCTGGAAATGATGAATTGGAATTGCAAATGTTGAAGAAGAACTTGACTCAAGAATTTGAAGTCAAAGATCTAGGAAATCTCATACATTTTCTAGGCATGGAGATTGCTCGGTTGAAAAAATGTATAGTTGTATCCCAAAGGAAGTGTAACGCCCCAGGCCCAGGATTCGGACCAGGATTTGGAATCCGTATTTGGCACCTAATGGCCCCGACATTCCCCTGCATCCCCTGCGACCTGGCCACGTCACCTTACTTGTCTTGAACTGCTTCTAAGAGTGAAGACTGTCCCCACAAACCAACACAAGTCCTTTCAGCATGCTTTGTCCTCACTCACATGCTTCCTAAGAAAATTTCCAGGAGGTCACCCAACATAGCATTGCTCCAAGCCAAGCACGCTTAACTTTGGAGTTCCTACGATTGGGCCACCGAAAAGGAAGGTGCACCTTGTTGGTATAGGTAGTAGCTATCAATTCTTTTAAGCATTTCTTAACCATGTCTTGTATAGCCTCAGGATCCCTCTCATTCGAATGTGGGCTCGGTTCATTCATGTACCCCTCCTGACCTCGGGCGTTACAGGAAGTATGTTTTAGACCTTATCAAAGAGACTGGCATGTTAGGATGTAAACTAGCAATCTCTCCTATGGATCCTCAAAAGAAACTTGGACTCAACCATGAGAGCACACCCATGGATAGGGGGAGATATCAACAACTTGTAGGACGCCTTATATATCTTTCCCATACACGTCTAGATATTGGATTTGCTATCCGCGTGGTTAGCCAGTTCATGCATAGTCTCAATGAACATATGGAAGCAGTATATTGAATCCACATTTATCTAAAAATAACTCCTGACAATGGATTGTTTTTTAAAAAAACTGACGAGAAATATTGAGATATATTCTGATGCAGATTGGGCAGATGATGTTACAAATAGAAGATCTATTACTCTTCCTTTGTATGGGGCAATCTTGTTACATGGAGAAGTAAGAAGCAATATGTAGTTGCAAGAAGTAGTGCTGAAACTGAATACAGAGCACTTGCTCATGGTATGTGTGAAGGCATATGGATCAAGAGAGTCCTAAGTGAATTAGGAAAAGACTATTTTTTATTGATACAGATGATGTGTGATAATCAAGCTGCAATAAGTATTGCCAAGAATCTAGTTCATCATGATAGGACAAAACATGTTGAAATTGATCGACACTTCATCTCAGAGAAAGTCAATAATGAAGTGGTTCAACTCAACTATGTGCCTACCAAACAACAGTTAGCAGATATCCTTACCAAGACCTAACTTTGAAGATTTGAATAGCAAGTTGGGTTTGTATAATATATACAACCCATCTTTAGGGGGAGTGTTGAAAATTATGGTTAAAGTTAGGGCATTCTTGTAATTTTGTTTTATGATTTATCTCTTTTCTTTTTAAATTTTTCAAGTTTTTAATAGGATAGAATATCCTTTCCTTTTTTGAAAGGGATTGTATCTTGTATTTATATTAGTAATTTTGTATAGTTGAATTTTAATGAGAAATACTAAAATCTTCGGATTGTATCTCTGTACTTCTCTGTAAAGAAGATGTCTGCTAGGGCAAAAGAATACAAAGTGTTCATTTCACGATCAAAGTGTCTGTTCGTGCACGTGAAAAATGATTTGCTAGTTTCAGTTGAGGTGCCTGCTTTTTAAGTATACCAATTGCTTGTCGTGCCATAGATTCTATCATGGTTTTTCTCTCAGAAAACCTAACACGATAAACGGGGTGCAATTATGTTTGTAGGGCGTTCAAATGCTATTAATATAGCTGAAAGGTTAGGGTTGCCTAGTTCTGTTGTTGATGATGCTCGGGAACATTATGGTGCGGCAAGTGCACAGATAGATGAGGTAAAATGTACCATCATTGCAAATTTCGTACTTTACTTTTATATATGCTCTTTTATTTGTAAAGCATCATAAAAAGAAAAGTTCATGGGATACTATCATTGTCAATTATTTTGTTATAATTCAATATATTCTTACGTATAGATTCAATTTTTATTCTTTCTTTAATTTTCAAAAACTAAAAGATAGTGGTCGCTTCTCCAGTTAGCATTAGCATATATTGAACATCAAATACTTATGCACTTAGTATTGCTTCTCAAGCATATATTAAGCTACATTCTTTATAATTTTATGTTACATTTTAATGCAGGTCATAATCGATATGGAATTTATAAAGAAAAAGTATGGGGAGCTCTTACAAGAAGCTCAAAATCACTTGATGTGAGTCTCTTAGTAAAAGTAATTTTATGGAAATAGTCTGTCTTTTAACCTAGTTATGTTGTAATAAATATTATATGCCTGATTCGCATCATTTTTTGTTGATTAAGTTGTAATAATTCTTAATTCGTGTAGTTTCAGAAATTGTGATCTTAACTTTCATTTAGCTATTATTAACAGTTATAACAATTCTGTTTGTAATAAATATTGATCTTCCCTCAAAAGACTAGGTTTGTTTCATCTTTTCCTCATTTTCAATAGCCCCTCTTGAACTTTTGCATTCATGATCTTTTAATCCATCCACATTTTTAATCATAGGGACTCAAAAAATCTTTATGAAAAGATGTTGCATGCTAGGAGAAACATTATTGAACATGGCAGAGAACAGAGGCTTAGAAAAGTGCAAGAGGTATCCAAGGCTGCAGCAACAGCTCGTTCTGACATTCACAAAAAAGTACGAGAAATCCATGCGTCTGCTATTGAATCCTCCTCACCCTCTGCCATTGGTAGTAGTCAACGTGCAGGAATAAACTCTAATAAGCTAGCTACAGTAGGCGAAAAGAATCCGATGGCATTGCATACTCGCATCTCTTCAACCGGTGACATCAGTCGACCACGATCAGGTTTGCCATTGAGAAAATCTCCGGTTAATTTTATTTGTGTTGAAGACTTGCAAAAGACTCAAATTTTCTTCCTAATAAAAGCTCCTTTTTGATAATTATGTTGTCAGTTTTTATATAATTACGTGAGGTTTTTTGCTACCTTATCTCTGTGAGTTTTGTCCTAAACATTACAGAGAAGTCTGAGTTTCCCACTGTTGGCGATACTGTGTACATTTCTTCCGTTGGAAAAGAAGCGACTGTTTTAACTGTAGAGCCATCAAAAGAAGAAATAGTTGTTCAAGTTGGTAGCATAAAGTTGAAGCTGAAGTTCACCGACATAATGAGATAATCATCCAGAAGCCATGCACATTGTTAAGGCAGCTCACTGAACTGTCCCTTCTTTTCTCTGTAATTCAGTTGATTTTGTAATTTCTTCAGTTGTATAATACAACTTGTATTGATTAAGTTTTAGTTTTTCTGTTATTTTAGTATAACAGATTTCATATTCCGTTATATCAGTCATTCGTTAGCCAATATAAGGCAGTGTACAGAGTTCTTCAATGGATGAGAAATTCATTATTCTCCTCAGTATCAATTCTTTAGCTTCTTGATTTCTTGTTACACGTCTACAGGTATACATTAATCTTCAAAACTAACCGACGTGCTATCTCTGTTCTCTTTGCTATTCATGACAGGGATTATTTACCTGGAATATTCATGGGAGAAACTAAGGAAAACATGATTATCTATCAAATTCTTTTGGTCAAAGATGAAGGCAATGATTCCCTTGTGGGAAAGTACATTCCAAATATTATTCCTGTACAATGAAAACTCGCGGTCATCTTTGAAAAATTGTATGAACAAAAACGTGCAGTGCTGAACCTGTCTCAGCTTTTTATTATTCATTATAAGATTTAAGAATCAGATAGTATTATATATAATGCGAAATGCAGAGGCACTCCCTCGAGCAGTGACTAGATGGATAGACATGAATGTCATCTAAAAGTGCCCCTCTCGTATATTCTTATGCATGTCCGTCGCCATCAGGTCCATGTTAAAATCAGGCGTGTTGTGGGACACGAGAAGAAAGCATTTTGATGGGTTGACAGGCGAGTTGACTGGTGCAATGCAAATTACCAATTATGTGAAAACGTACAAGTGAGATCATTTTCGAAGAACATTTGCTTTATATAAGTTCCTCCTGCTTTGTCTCATAAAGAATGTGGGCCGCTAGTTTCTCCTAATGGACCCAATTCCGAAAAATTAGATCGGTGTCTCTCCATTTCAGAAAAAAAATGGCCGCACCTTATTCTATTGAAAGGTGACGGGAATGCGACAAAAAACTGAACTGAAGTTGGGCAGTGGTTCACAAGTGGAGGAGTGGATTTGCCACCTCAAAGATATCTCAAATAAATTAATTCTCTCTTCCTTTCTATGGAATCAAGTTGAATTTGTTCCAGAACGGAACATCTCTTTGGAAAAATGAATGCAAAATTGAATGCTCGACTTCCTCCAGAAAAGGGGCAAACACTAATTAGCAAAATAAATTATTTCCCAATTTCTTCTTCCTCGTCCCTTTGAGGGAGGTAATCCAAATTGCCTTCAGTCCAGCAGAATTCAAAAGTGACATCAAGGAAATAAAGCATAAAAACAAGGAGAAAGGAAGATGAAAACATAGGAATAGGACCAAAGATCCACAAAAACAGAGGGAATGAGAAGTAGAAGGCACGCAATCCTAAGGACCAAAAATAGCTGCCTCTATTCACTGTGGTGGCGACGTATTCAGCCGTGAGGCGTTGATGGTGATCATCAGTTGAAATCTTTTTGAAGGGTGTATTGATAAGAATGCTCGCATGGCTATAATACCTGATGGACTGAACGTTAAACAAAAAGGCCACCAGAAAGCAGACCAAAATAGCAAAGAACTTGATGGAGAAACCGAACTGGCTTCTGTCTCCAAGTGCCACTAGTGGGGACTGACTTTGACCGCCACTCGTCATTAGGACGGCAATGAGAGAGCAGAGCATTATAGCCGTCGATGCCAAAAGGGTCGACGCCATTATGTTATTCCTCAGCGTTTGGACAGCAAGGACACCATTCTTTGGTGCATCCTGATCAGACGGAGATCGAGCACATGCAAGTTTTAGTTTCAGAATATAGAGGTGAAAAGAAAAAATAATAATATGAAAAAATGGTGGTCTGAATCCGACCTCCATCATAGCACGAACCCACAAGCGACGATTGATGGCGTTGATGCCAATTACAGTCTTGTTGGGATGTCTGACGATCCGATAGAAAAGCCATATGTGATAAGCGGCCATGACAACAAGTCCAGATGACACCAATATGTAGTCAACAATCTGTTTCTCCATTTCCTTCTCCTAATCTAATTAAGCAAATACGCAGGTCTTTTCCTATTTTTCTACGACGAGAGAGGAAGATGAGGAGGAAATCAAGTGCCGCGCACAGTCCCGTCAAATTCAGAAATTCTGTAGTTTTATAGGGGGTTTTTAGAAAAATAGGGGTCTTTTTAAAACTAATTATGTTTTTTTTTTAAATATTTCTTTCTCGTCTTTTTTTAATTTTAGTTATTATTTTTTTCAAATACATTAACCAAACATTTCATTTTTTTAAAATACATTAAGTTAACTAAACATTTCATTTTTATAGGCTTCTTATTTTTTCGTTCCTTTGATTATTTTTTAATTTTTATTTTAAAAAATATTTCTAAGCACTTCACTTTTATATGATATAAATATTTCTAAAAATATACAATCGTGAAGTGAATCTTTTTTTTTTGTTGTTTAAATCTTTAATTGAGATGAAGAAATCTCAGTTTTTTTTAATCTTTAAACCAATTGATCTTTTATACTAGCTTATAAATCATAACCATATTGGTAAAATCATCCTCATATTTTTTACCGTATTGTATATTTTGTTTCAATAGTAAAATTATCTTCATTGACTTTTCCAAAAAAGAAAAACCATCATCATCACTGCCTTTTCCAAAGAAAAATTAGACTGGCATTTTTTTTATAAATTTCATTAAAATTTGTAATCCCAATAATATTCATCAAACTACGGCACAAGTTAATAATTAACTTCTCTTTGAATTACCTTTAGGTTCATATAATACATATATACCACTTTTGTAAAAAAAACATAAAGGCACAAACATATTAAAATGAGATCATTTTCATTTATCGTGTTATTAAGTTTTCATTTTCATTTTTTCTTTTTATTCTAAACAATCATTCATCCTGTTGATCTCTTAATCACCTTCTTTAATGCATAGGAAATTACGCGAAAATTTATAACATACAATCTCATGCAAAACTATCTCTAAATCCCTATACATATAAAATGAGAAGTCATGGCTAATCAAATCTCCATCTCCAAGAACCTGTTAAACTGCAATATCCATGGCTGCCATTTCAATCTTTTTCTATCTCCTCATTTTGATCTATGTTTCCCAAGCAACCACCTATGGCGCGCGGCGGCGGAAATGACTTCACCGCCTCTCTCTTCCACCGCGATTCTCCACTCTCCACTCTCTATAACTCATCTCTCAGTCACTACGATCGCCTGAATAATGTCTTTCAAATTTTATTTCCTTTAAAATAAATGTTTAACTAACCATCAAATCTACCAATCATTTTTAAAAATTGTTTGGTTAATTTATCCACACACAAATATTCAACCATCATTTTTTATTTTTTATTTTTTTAAACACATTCTAAAAAAACTCATTTTTTGTTTATTATGTTTTTTCTTTAAATATTAATTGAAATTGGATTAACATATAATTCACTTTTATTTATAAAATAACCACGTGACACCACTTTTTGTATACAATTAATTAATTTCTCATCCCTCTTTACAATATTGAGGAGTGACTCAATCTTCATTTCCATCTGGATGATGACCTTCATTGATGTCTAGTAGTCGATATATGAATGTTAAATTCTCTAGACACCTTCTACCAAGTGGAGTCATTTGGGGTAGGTTGTGCTGAAAGAACAAACAAGTAAAATCAAATTTAATCAAGAAAAATTTATACTTACATACATCATCTAAAAAGGATTCTTACCAAATAATGATATGATGCTCCTTGTTGTGTTATGTATTTTCTTGAAATAGCTGCATACCATTGTTCGTAATTATGCCCAACATTGGCTCCCATATGGATTAATTGTCCGACAATAAGAAAATTTTCTCTGTCTTCCCAGGTTTGTATAATAGGAGCCAAAATCGATACCCAATCACGTTCCTGTTTGCCTCGTAGGTCGTATGAGTGCAATTGCATATCCGTATTAGAAGGTATAGGTATATATTGCACCCACCCAAATTGTCGCATCACACGGTCTGGGAACTGCCACTCAACTACATGAAAACAAATGAGCGGAGCTCTAGATGCCCATATGTGCCTTCCAACAAGACAATATTCCGGCAAGATTTGGAGCAGATGATTATAAGGCTCCCAACAAATCTGCATAATTTGTTGAACAAAATTTCACCAACATGACGAATACGTAAAACAATTTGATTAAAAACAATACATAAACGAACTTAATGATACCTGATCAGGCCTAATAGTATCTAACATATATCTGTACTGGACCAATACATGAGTAGGCGATCTGGTAACTGAAAATTCGTCGTTCCATCTATAAATATAATAAATTGAATATTAGTGCAACATATGTGAAATGTATGACTATAGGTAAACTCATTAACGGTTATTACCGTATTGCCAGTGGTCTATCGCCCAACTGATTCTCGTATCGATGTCTTCGCCTAGGTGCCAGAAAAGGGAATCGATCCCATGCCCATACTTGTAAAAGTATCAGGGGCCCGCCCACATCCTTCGCATCTATCACTGCAGCTTTGCATAGCTGTCTATATAGCCATGCAAGACATCCTGCTCCCCAGCTATACATCCCCGCGTCATGTAAATTTGCTAGTAGGGGGAGATACATCAAGTGGACCCGATCGTTAGACTTATCTGGAAAGAGAACACCTCCTATAAGTGACAAAATATAAGCGCGGGCATATCGTTCGATGTCGTCCTCATCGGCGTCCTCTGGTAGATGCTCAAAATTATTAAATTGGGCAGCCAACCAAGGTAAACTAAGGCGACCTCCTTTCAGTACATTATCATCGGTCGTAACTCCCAATAGGTCACGACAAACATTAGTCCAATTATGACGGATCGAACCAATCAATGCCAGCTCATTAACAGGTAGCCCGAACTGGATGGCTACATCTTGTAGTGTGATTGTGCATTCCCCGTGCGGCAGGTGGAACGTGTGTGTCTCCTGTCGCCAACGCTCCACGAGCGCAGTCAATAAATGCCAATCATATTGGATAAATTTGATGCAGGAAACACCATAGAACCCAGACGCTCGTAAATATGGCTCGATGCGAGAGTCTGGTTGTGCAGCCAACCTTCTTAATACAGCTTCTCGACGCCTACAGTGCAATAATGCACCAGAAAATATGTCTTCCCAAGCTAACTGAGATCGATGGCTGGCCTGGAGGTGTAGAACGGATGGGTCATATGGTCCGGTCGTAATGTCGTTTTCCATCTAATGACAATTAAATATAAAAAATTGTGTTATATGTTTGACATTAAGAACATTTCATAACATTCACAAAAGTTTAGAGATAACAACAAGTTTGCACTGAATATGTACGAGAATCATATGTTTACCATTAATGAAAAAAAATGTGTTACACAATATGATTTTATAATACAGAAGGATTGGGTTCACAATAAGCTATAAACTAATCAAAACGCCTAGACGCTTGACTAGGACAGTTTCTTCTATTATGTCCTTCCAATCCACAAATGCCACAACATTGTTTGACTGTTGGCTCTCTCCAATCCATCTCGTTCCGTATACGAGACGTACATGGTCGACCTTTAGCCCTCATTCGTGTCTCGTCTGGACAAACGGTAGGAAAGTTAATGTCAGGCCAGCAACTTCTATCAGGGATGGATTCAAACTCTGGCGCATAGCATTTCAAGTAAGTTGGCAACTTGTAGTAATCCTATAAGAGATCCACGTAATCTATGCCAAGCTTCTTACAGGCAGCAATGGCATGAGAGCATGGAATGCCATATGCCTGCCACTTGTTGCAAGCACAAGTTCGATCTTGTATCTTAACTCGATGTGTTGTTCCACCCTTCAAAGTGATTGGATCAACGGCAGTCGTGACATCACATTTTCCCAACCGATGATTGTAGACATGAACTTGGTGCGCATTGGCACGTGCTTCCCATGGCACTAATTTCTCAATAGCATATCTACAAATGGTAGTTCAATTGATATTAGAGTATCTCAAAATTCATACTAGGTTTCAATTGAAGAATTTACCTTGTGAAGTGTCTCCCTTTGTCAATGGCAGCTTCTGCTCGAAGTCTTCGCTTCGCGAAGTATGTCACGGTTCGGTAGAATGTGGATTGAACAATAGCAGCTATGGGCAACCTCCTAGCTCCTTTCAGCACACCGTTTATGCATTCAGCCACATTCGTGGTTAACCATCCGTAACGATGACCTCCATCATGAGATTGAGTCCATTGAATGGGATCCAAGGAAGTAAAAAATCTCATACTCTCTTTATTTGCTATCTCAATCTCAAGCATGCATACCTCATACTTTCGGACCCGAAACTTCGAGCCTGCCCGATATACCAAATCCTTCAAGAATTTATCCTTGTATTTTTTATTAAAATTACTTGCGACATGTCGCAAGCAAAATCGATGATGCGCATCTGCCCAACCGTTATCAGCGTTTCGAATTGCAGTTATGATACCTTTGTGTCTATCCGAAATTAGACACATCCCCGCCCTATCATGCACTACCTCTGTCCGTAGGTTACGTAAAAACCAACCCCATGTGTCAGTGCTTTCTTCTGGTACAATCGCATAAGCAACAGGGTATATATGACCATTTGCGTCGACAGAGGTTGCTATTAACAACTTTCCTTTATACTTTCCATATAGGTGTATACCATCTATCTGAAGTAGAGGCCTGCAATGTTTGAATCCCTCAATAACAGGTCCGAATGCCCAAAACACACTGTGAAATATGACCTCATTATTGCTACCATCCACCTCTTGCAACCTCCACAAAACTTTCGAACCAGGATTAGTAATTTCAAGTATGTGGGTTCCACTTTGGTAGCAAACTATATGACTCCTCCCAATCTCCAAAGACATTGACAATTGCTTTTCTTTTTCCATTCCAGACTTTAGAATAATTAACATTGTATCCATATTTCTTCAATATGATGGCCTGTAATGTGCGAACAATTACAGACGGTTCAGTTTTGACGATACTAAACACCTCAGACGCTATAAGATTAGAGTCGAGTTGATTGTGATCTTAACTCAGTCTTGCATAAATGCAGGAGTGAGGACCATTGTACTGTGTAATTTCAAAACGACCATGTCGTTTACGACAACAGGCACGAAGTCGCCACATACAACCATCGCCATATCTTTTACACTTAACTGCCCACACGTTCTTGTTCGACTCGACAACATCAAAATGTTGGTGTCGAAGGATGGAGTAACTCTTTACAGCATTTTTTAAATCGATCTTCGTTTCAAAAAGCATCCCTTTTAGCAATGAATCAGGCCCTCCAACTTCTTGTGCAATACCAGTGTCAGGCATGGAATCAATAACATCCATATCTAACTGAGTGAAAAAGGGAGGAACGTCATGCTCGCCATAAAATTCAACTACGTCTCCTTCACTATCATTGTCATTGTCAGTTTGAACGTCTTCATCATTTGTGGCAATAGGTGGCTCGAAGTTATCCTCCTCTGAATTTTCCAAATCTTCATTGTTCAAATTTTGGACTACCGGACCATCTCCTATTTGTCTTATTTCGGTATGGCTTACAATGTTTGGTTGGGAAATATACAGCTCGACTGTATTTGGAAGGGACGGAGCAAGGTTCATCATGAACCTAAAATCAACCTCACTTCGTAGTGAGATAGGAGCATAGAAAGTACACCCTGCTATCCCAATACTGCCATATCTATAAATGACCTCAACCCCTTCGTCTCTATCTATCGACAAACCATTACATAACTCGTCCATAAATGCGTCGAATTCAATGTCATGACTAGCACGCATTTCTATACATGGTCCCACATCATACTGTATACCGTTTGGCCCATGCACAATGTTTCCATTCATATAACACGTAAACCCAACAACATCCATTGTAGTTATGTAATTAAATCTGATATTCATAAAAGATTGTATTAGTAAAGTATTTTATATCATTGTATAATCTAAGGGTTTAAGAGTTTATGGTTTGGGGTTTAGGATTTAGGGTTTTAGGTTAATATTCTTAGGGTTTTAGAGTTTCTTAGTTTTTTAGGGTATAGGGTTTAGGGTTATTATTCTTAGGGCTATTATTTTTTGGGTTCATGATTTTAGGGTTTATGGTTTAGGGGTTTTAGGGTTTTAGGGTTGAAGGTTTTATGGTTATTATTTTTTGTAGGGTTTAGGGTTGGTTATTATGCTTAGGGTTGTAGGGTTTAGGGTTAATATTCCTAGGGTTTAGGGTTTTAGGGTTTAGGGTTATTATTTTTAGGGTTTAGGCTTTATAGTTTAGGGTTTTTTTTTTTAGGGTTTAGGGTTTATGGTTATTATGCTTAGGGTTTTAGGGTTTATGGTTTATGGTTTATGGTTTATGGTTTATGGGTTTAGGGTTATTATTTTTAGGGTTTAGGCTTTATAGTTTAGGGTTTTTTTTTAGGGTTTAGGGTTTATGGTTATTATGTTTAGGGTTTTAGGGTTTATGGTTTATGGTTTAGGGTTTAGGGTTTAGGGTTTATTTTTAGGGTTTAGGGTTTTATGGTTTAGGGGTTTTAGGATTTTATGGTTGAAGGTTTTATGGTTATTATTTTTTGTAGGGTTTAGGGTTGGTTATTATGCTTAGGGTTGTAGGGTTTAGGGTTAATATTCCTAGGGTTTTAGAGTTATTATTCTTAGTTTTTTAGGGTATAGGATTTCGAGTTTTAGGATTTTAGGGTTTAAGGGTTATTTTTTTTTTTTGGGTTTAGGGTTTATGGTTATTATGCTTAGGGTTTAGGGTTATTATTTTTAGGGTTTAGGGTTTAGGGTTTATGGTAATTATGCTTAGGGTTTTAGTGTTATTTTTTTTAGGGTTAAGGGTTTAGGGTTTAGGGTTGTTATTTTTTATTAGGGTTTATGGTTATTATGCTTAGGGTTTAGGGTTATTATTTTTAGGGTTTAGGGTTATAGTTTAGGGTTTAGGTTTGATGGTTATTATGTTTAGGGTTTTAGGATTTATGGTTTTTTTTTTTTAAGGTTTAGGGTTTATGGTTTATGGTTTATGGTTTAGGGTTTATTTTTAGGGTTTAGGGTTTTATGGTTAATATTTTTTTTATGGTTTAGGGTTTATGGTTATTATGCTTTATGCTTTAGGGTTTAGGGTTTAGGGTTTAGAGTTTAGGGTTTAGGGTTTATGGTTATTATGCTTAGGGTTTTAGCGTTTAGGGTTTAGGGTTATTATTTTTAGGGTTTAGTGATTTGGAGTTAATAGTTTAATAGTTCATTAGTTTCTCATATGTTTAGGAATGAAGGAATACATTAAATCATATGTTTAGGAAGGAATACACTAAATCATACATACCAATAATCATATGTTTAGAAAGGAATACACTAAATCATACATACCAATAATCATATGTTTAGGAAAGAATACACTAAATCATACATACGAATAATCATATGTTTAGGAAGGAATACACTAAATCATACATGTCAATAATCACAACAACAACAACAACAATATTAATAAATACAATAAATCATACATACCAATAATCATATGCTTGTTTCATATTTAACTTTTTTCATTTATTTCATTTAAATATTCATTAACCAAATATAATTTTCAATCAATTATATTTTGTTTATGGGAATATTTAAAAGAGGCATTTTTTGGTTGTAGGAAAGGTATCGAGTTTTACCACTTTTTGAAATTCAAAAACTCCGTATTAAATTCTCTAAGGTTATCATTTAATTTTTATAAAATGAATCTAAAACCTTCCAATATTTTATCAAAAACTTCATTTTAAATTTCCTAAGGTTATATTTGAGTTAATGTTCATTATTTTTAACATTTATTTATTTTCAAAACCAATAACTCTATATAATAATTAGTTTTTATTATATATTATTTATTAATTATTATCTTTACTTATAGTTCAATTTCATTTAAAACAAAAATATAACTAAAAAGAATATTTTTCAAAAAGTAACATTTTCAATAATAACTATCAATAACTACTCTCATAATAACATTTTTAAATTATTTATTAATTTATGTATTTTTTTTATCAATTTCATTTTCAGTTTAATTTATTTTTATATTCAAAACTTAAGAAACCATATAATGTTTTTCAAAAAAGTAAACCTTCTCATAATGTTGGTTGAATTTTGTTTACTTATCATTAAATTTAATTTTTCTACATCTCTACAATAATTTATTTTTCTTTTAATTTTAAAATAAAAACTTAGAAACAAGAAGACAAAAATATGAAATGCGAAGAATAAAAACAAATTAAAAGTTACCAAAATCGCCTTATGTCTAATCGTTCTAGAAATCTACCAACAGTTAGTCATAATATACAAACCACAACAATCGAACTTCATTTCTACATGCATTTTATCATTAATTTTTTACATTTTTCATACACACCGTTTTTCAATTTTTTATGTACATTTTTTATAAAAAAAAAAAACAATGATATACGGTTTACCGAGAAGAATATACTTCTTTTCTAAATTTGCTTTCCACGAATTTTTCTTCTGTAGAAAATAAGAACAGTCCTGTATCATAATTAAAAAAAAAAATTAGAAACTTGAGATACAACTTAATCTAATAAAAAAATAAACATAATATATTAAATAACTTACCCTTTTCAATAAAATAGAAATGCAAAAATCAAAGACAAAATGAGAAGAAGAAAAAAGAAACCGGCGATCGGACTTCAAATGGAGAAGAAATAAAGAGAGAAGAGAAGAGGGTTCGGATGGGAAGAGAGAAGAAGACAATAGGATTCGGATGTAGATGGAGCGAATGAGGATAGGAAAATAATGGGGCGGTAGGATTTATGGAGAATAGAGAGAGAAGGAGAAAGTGTATTTTCGAAAAATGGTGCATGTATGCATTTAAGGCCCAACAACTACCATCATTAATCACATCATGGCACGCCGTTCGGTCCGTTCAGACGAGATTCTGGGTGGTTTCAAGACGAATACGTCTATACAACAGACGTATTCTGACCGCCAGCCTCTGACGAGATTCCCGCGTGTTGACTGATTTTGTTATTTTCTTATTTATTTTTTTTTTTTAAAAGGTATGAATGCGTCTTTGCAATAGACGTATTCCACGGGTACACGGCGGCGATGAAGAATGCGTCTGTTAGACAGACGCATTCAGTGCAAAATACGTGAGTAGTAAAGACGTATTCCAATAAATCCAAAAATTCCACTCGTTTTTTGTAAATAGTTTTGGTCTTCCCTCTTTTTGTATAATAAGTTTCAAAAAGGCCCCTATTTTTATAAAAAATCTGTTTTATAGAGTACTAGTGTGTTATTTTTAACTAATATAATTATTAACAATTTGGAACTTTTTTATTGTGCATTACACGTGTATTTTTTTTAACTCTAATATAATTATTGAAAAAAATTTACTGTGCATAATTATTTTTATAATTAATTAAGATTGTTTTTATATCTATTTATTTTATAATAACACGTGTATGTTTAACATATACAATTTATAGTAATTGGTAAAATAATGTATGTTAAGTCTATATGTTCACACGAGATTTCGACAGGGAAATTTAACACGTGTAAATAAACTTGATTTGTATTGATTTCAATATAGTGGGTACAATCTTTAGTATTTGATCCTCTGATTCCTGCTTGTATGCTTTGCTCGAGGGCTGAATAGCTTGTTCTCGAGGTTGAAACTTCAATGGATTCTTGGAGTGTTCTTGATATTCGTGACGTGTTCTTCGTTCAGACGGTATTTTGATCTTTAGGAGCTTCTGGAGTCTTCTGAGCTTTGTTTCTAATTTCTCTCTGAGCTTTTTCAGTTCTGAACCCCCCAAATGAATGAGGAAACTCTCTATTTATAGAGTTCATCAGGGCCTTCAAATGGGCTTGGGCTCGTTGGATTGGGCCCAATGGATTTTTGGGCCAACCCTTTTGGATTGGATCTGGTTGACTTTTGGGCCTAACCATTTGGACTGGGCCTAGTTGACTTTGGGCCAGCCTCTTGGACTGCGTCTGGCTGACTTTGGGGCAGCTCCTTTGGACTGGGCTTGGTTGCCTTTTGGATCTAGCATCTAGACTTTGCCAATTGGGGCCTTCAATTTGGGCTTTTGTGCTCCAAATTTCAAAGAACCCAATAGTGTATTTGGATTTGCCATAATTTAATTTAGGAATCTTTGCAAATTTAATTAAATATAAATTCGTCATCAATGTTGGGTAATGACGTGGCAATTTTGGGTTGGTCGAATTTCTATTCCAACAAATGCCCCCTTTTCGAGATTTATACACAAGTATGCGTGTGTGAATCTCGAAAAAGCTATTGTGGAATCAAAACTTAAGATACTCCTAATTTGGATTCCATTTGATGTATCAATTTAATCAAAATATGGAATTTGTTTCATAATTTTGATTTTTTTGACACATTTTTTAATGCCAATTTATCAAAATATGTGTGCTACATTGTTGATAACTCTTAAATTCAGAGTTATAGGCTAGCATTTCAGGACTAAATTGTTATATTTTATCTCATTATATTGTAGAAAACCCCTAGCTTTGATTTTGATGTAGTAACATTCTTATTAGAGCAATATTATCGTAATTGATGAGCTTTATGTGATTAATTTAGGGTTTGATTTAAGGAAAACTCCCCAAGCTAAGGGCAGCAGTTATACAACGTTTTGCTGGAGCAAATCTGGTAATTTAATCCAACACGAATTTCACACGTGAGAGATGCTGCTCATAAAATGAGTTGGAAGATGTCAGAACAATCAGCATGTTTAGGCCAACAAAAGCTCGCCACATCATGGGACCTGTCTAATCAGTCCTGATTTGCATAAAGAATGAGGTATATTTGTTGGCCAATCGTTTTTTTGGAGGGAGGAGACAAAAGAGAGGATCAGAAAATGAGAGAGAGATAAAAGGAGAATAACCTCTGATTTTGGAGGCCATGTACAATTGTTTTCCAAATAAAGAATGTTTCTCCCGTTGATTTCAAGTAAATGTTATATCGAGCTTTTTGGGGCAACATTCCATTTTCTTCTTCTACTTCTTCTTCTTTCATTTAGTTTTTTTGCACAGGTTTATTTCATGTCTGTATTTCAATTTCTTTATTGTAGTTTTTACATTATGAACTAATCACCTTAAGCTGAGGATTAGAGGATGATTGTTTTTTATTAATGTTATAGCTAAGTATATTTCATTCCCCTCAATTTGGTTTTTAAGAGGTTTTATTTCATTAGCTCATTTCCTTTTGGCCAACTGATTTGCAGCAGCGTTCCTCTGATTTCTGGAAAGAATATGAGGGGTTGAAAGCTTAAAACCACATTAGCTCCTTGTTAGGGTTAGTAACTAGCTAAGTGAGTAGGTTAAGGATAATCATTCACCTAATGCACACACAATACAGTGGGTTAAACTGTGCTGAAACAATGGGAATGAAATAATATATTTTAGGTGATTCGGGAGAATGTTGTGTAATCTGCAGTGGGTTGAGTGGAATGAATATGTACTCAAGTATAACTTAATTAAAACATGATTTACCTCTAATCCAAGCCTTTGTATCAGCTCAAAGTACCAAGTCCAGTTGTTATTTGTTCATTTACGATTCCTCTGTTTCACTCTGTTTTAGCAAGTATTTTGTTCCAGCATTGTTATTTTATTTTAATTCAGTTCCTTAATGAAATTTCTGGGTTACGAATTGAGTTATTGAGAGTTAATTTGTGGTAAAATAGAATATTACTAGTCTCTGTAGATACGATAATTTACTTAGCACTTGCTACAAAAGTATGTGTACACTTATGCATATACATCATATTATTGCTGAAATATTCACATTACTCTAGTACGTGTCAGTGGTCACAAGGTACAAGAATAAAAGATGGATGGTTGACGCTTTGAAAGCAAATAACAGAAAATAAACTAAGGCAGCAAAATAAATAAGCTAAGGCAGGCGAAATAAATAATGCAAGGCTTGGTTGTTCGAATGCACTATGTTGAACCTTCTCCTAATTGTTTAACCTTCATTCTACTCCACAACTTAGTTATTCTAGGCAGGGGAACCTTCGAATGTCTCACTATCGGTATCGCATTCCCACACAAAAGTAGTTATATTCCTACGTACTACTAATGTTCATTTTCCACCGCCCCCTTTTACATGCCTACAAGTGGTTGAGTCATTTCGACATGCATTGACCCTTTTGGTGCCTAAAACATACTACTACTTTACATCGGTTGATCAGGCTGACAAGAGAAATTTCAACAAAAGAACTCTTTAGTAGAAGAATACCAAGAAGCTTCATAGAAATTTCAGTTCAAAAATGAGAGATTACAACATAGGGCTTTTAGCCAAGTCTTACAAGAAAACTAACTCATGCTTGAAAGTAAAGAAACTAAAACTACAAATGAAAACATGATGATAGAAATAAACTAAAATAATAAAAATATTAAAGCATATGAAAAACTAAGGTGGATGATATGAGGTCGATGAACTGGAGTTGCCTCTCAGCTCCTTCAACTCTACAATGGTGTTGTCACTCCACCATGTGAGCTTCTGGAAGTTGAAGATGAAGATGAAAGAATGGTGTTGTCACTCCACCATTTTTGTCAGTTGATCGTGAGGATAGACTCTCCCAGATGCCTTAAAATGAGATGGAACGGTCTATTTAAAATATGATTAGCCAATCAGGTTGAGGCAGCAGACAAAAATGCTTTATGTAGGTGGTGCAAGTCATATAGTTACAATGGTCCCCCTCTGAAGTGTCCTTTTGGTCGACCTTGAACAAAGTGTTGTACGATAGTGGTCCCCTACAATTCTCGGCGCCTCATTTCGGGTGCCTTAGTTTCGACTGCGTCACTTTTAGCTACGTTACTTCCAGGTGCCTCAACATTCAACTATCTCATTTTCGGCTGTGTCACTTTCAGGCACCTCAAATTCGAATTCACCTATACAAACACTTCTTAAGAATGGCGCAATAATAGAATAAGTCTGAAGGTTTTCAATAAATTTACTGCGTTAGACATGTAATGCGCCCATTGCACATACTTATGCAATTCTTGCTCTATGTTCTTCCATTTATTCTTTCTTTTCACCGCGTTGAGGCCAAGAATAGCCAAATTAAGGTGTCCAAATAACTTGTTATTACAAGTTATCAAGAAACTAAGCAAAAATCATAGTAAAACTTCATGCTAACAAAAGGTAAACTTAAGGGCAGTAGCTTAAAAATAGAGAAAAGAAACTCAAGGAATAAAGTTTACTGGAAATTAAACTCAAGCTTAGATAAAGAGATTCTTCAATAACAAAGCATTGTGTCCTTTACAACAACAAAACTACACCCAAAGATTGATTACAACCCAAATGAAATTGAGACAGAAAACTAAAGAAAACAAGAACTAGAATTATGAATGAACGAAAACCACTCAATGTTCTTTCCAAGATTCCTCCATCGATTAACTTTTCTTTGTTCAAGAGGAAATTAATCTTCACAAACCTAAACTTTCGTTCATATTGGACTACGGACTAAGGGAGAAAACTTGCTCTCTGGAATGAAAGGAAAACATATAGAAAAATGAAGAAAAACCCACGAAACTTAAGTCCAAAAACTCCCCTTTTGTCGAAACCTTATAGCTCTTTTATAACTCTTAAAACTAGGGTTGTTTTCTTCAATCAATGGCCAAGTAATCTCTAAAAATCATGCTAAAATCAAGGGATGCATCGTGGGTTTCCTTCCTTGAATGAGCTGGTTGTAAATTCTATTTCTTTCCATAACTGTCAATTTCCTGGTTGTCAAATCTGATTGCAATTGCAATCCAAAATTGTAATTCTTAAATGCCCTACATTCAAATACAATTTTTAGTCTTTCTTTCATTCTTTCTACTACATTTTCTCACTAATTTCATCTTTCACAGAGTTACTGATTTTTTCTAAGATTTTCTAACTTCTTCACATAATTTCTATGGAATTTCAAGCATAACTTAAGTCTAATGGAGCTAAATAATCCTCAATAATGGGACTTATCAAAGAGCATAGTCGTAATTAGTTAGGGGTGTCTTTATTATAAATAGGAGAGTTAGGGTACTTAGAGGGAGGATCATTTTTAGTGGGATTGTCCATTATGGAACTTGGGAGAGAGATAGCTCTCTCAAAAGGCTATAGTTATATTGTAATTTTTCTTTGATATTGCAATATATTAATATCTTGTGTTTTCTGTGTTTGGGTACCTAACAAATTGGTATCAAAACAACAATTTTGGCCATGGATCATGTGCCAAATTCCGTGTTGAAGGTACAGAGGTCCCTGATTGAACAAGATGAAGGGTGGAAAGCAATACAACGGGGCTTGAGGAAATGCGACAAATATTGGAATGAATGTGAAAACAGATTGAGGAAATTAATCTCTAAAAGATGGAGAGAGAATAGAAAGAGCGATGGGAGAATCATCTGAATTTTCAAAAGAGCAACAAAAACAGAGAGAACAAAAAGCAAAAAAGAAATGGTAAGAATCATATGAGAGAGTGCAAAAGAGATGGAGAAGGAAGCAAAAGATTCAAGTTGATCTAACTAACAAATACAAAGGCATATCAAGTTTTTTATGATTGTGGAGAAGAAAAGTCACAAAAGGTCAAATTTGAAAGACGAAGCTAGTACGACAATCAAGAAAGAATGAGATTGGAAGGAAGCGATCAAGGGGAGGCCAACCTATATTATACCAAAGTTCGAAGATCGTGCACAAATGGGCTGGAAAGACACCCAACGAAACTTTCGTAGGAATAAGTAAAGTAGTGGAGAGGGCAACACTTGACAACTAGAAAGCTCAAGAGAAGACAAATGGTCATGAAGGTGTTGGGTTTTATGTTCTAAAACTCGTGGTTTTGTAAATTGAATGTATATTCTATTTTGCAATAAAGTTGTTATTGAGGTTTATATAGTAAAGTTGTTATTGAATAAAGTGAATTGTGTATTCCATAACCCAAATCTAATGAACTAAGAACTCTTGACTATAAGATGTATACTTGAACTTTATGTATGATATCAAAGTGGATCAAGTTCAAGTAATAGCCAGAACGGTCTATAGTATAGGGATAGGGCTGGGTACCTTATCCTGGGTACCTTATCCTGGGGACACTATGGACGCGGCCCACTTTGTATAGTATTAACGATGTGATCCTGAATCGTTCATGTGGAGACATGAAAGTGGGGGCGTCCTATGCAATGAGTTTGCATAAGACTGGACTGCAAAATAGTCACTTAGACTTTTTAACTCCGTTTATTGTTTTAACTGACTATTTTCATACGATGACCTAGGTAACTCGATCTTAATCCTGAGTGTGCTATGAACTCCTGTTTATTTGGGATTATCCTTAGATTTGCATGGGTGAGAGTGGCCCGATATTTCTGACTCAATAAGCCTCCCATTTTGGGGATAAGACCGAATAGATAGTTGGGAACATAGTCATGCGAGATGGAATTCACTCCTACCCGCTTTAGAGTTTTAGTAGAGAGGTTGTTCCCTTAAGTGCTGACTCCGGGTCTTGAACAATGGGCCCACCCTCTCATTGGCCCGAGAGGGATTCGGTTTGTTGGTTGGACTACAAACCAATTGTTCATTAGAGGATCAGTAGGACTTAAGGAACAAGAAGTATTTATAGGGATAAAACAGTTTATTTGACCCAGCTGTAATTACGAACAACCTGTGAAGGATCGACTTACTAATCATGGTTATATCAAATGGACAGAAATATATCTACAGTGAGGAGAGTGCAGCCACTGGGCTTTAGTGGAGTATCCCGGTGGTTAACGAATGTTGATTAGCTAGGCTAAAGAGTTTGGCCGGTTAATCTCGTATCGTTGGAGCTCATGATCTGTAGGTCCATTAGGTTCCCCTTACTAGCTCGGACTAAGCCTTGTAACAATTTGAGAGAAAAGAATTTGAATTGTTCAAATTCGGTTTTGGGAGAAAACGTTAATTATATGCGATATACTTAACATTTCATAGCTTAATTATGAATTAAACTATGATAAAGAAGAGGTGGACATATTTAAATTTGATTTAAATATTGGTTCGATTTAAAACATGAATTGGGATTCATGTTCGAACGTTCGATTTAAGAAATCGGGATTGGTCCAATTATTTAATTTGATATTTGATATTAAATTAAATAATTATTTAAAATTAATTAAATTGTTTAATTAATTAAGATTTTAATTTAAAATTAATTTTATATTAATTTTGAATTAAAATTAAAAGAGAAATTCAAATTCATTTAGGATTGAATTTTGGACCAAATTCATAAATTGATGAATAACCTCCTTGTATTTCCAAATTCACCAAAATTGGCCACCTCCTTCTTGATTAATCCTTCTCATCTATGTGTTGTCAAGTTTAGCAAGCTTGATGAAGCTTGTTAATAGCTTTAATTAGCAAAGAAACACCATGGGTAAGTGGAATTTTGCAGAAAATTAAGAATTTTTTCGGTTTTAGACCTTTGCCCTCTCTCTAAAAAATTCTCTCAATTAAGTATCCCATAATCCATTCCAAGGCCTGAGGATAGTAGGGAAGACTCTAGAGGAGGTCCACAACTGGTTTGTGTTCAAATAAAGCCCACGAATTGCTTCAATTTTGAGCTTCAAATGTAGTGTTCTTCCTTCTCTATTTTTTCCAATTTTGAGCATGTTTTTAGTTTGGTAAAATTGATCAAATTAGAGTGCTTAAGATCCAAAATTTCTTCCGCTTTCTTAATATTAACTCTTTCATAAGGAAATGGAGTAAATAAAAGAAAAATGATTGTCGAAAGCCATGGCCGGCAGCAAAGGCAGGCATGGTCGGAGACAAAAACTTGGTGGAACTATCGACACAAGGATGGTGAGTAGACGACAATGGAAGGAGGCAGACACAAAGAGAAAAAAGTGACAAAGGGAAGAAAGAAACATAGGCAAAAGAAGGTAACCCTAATCACGTGGGCCAGATAATATTGAATGGGCTTAGTTTAAATGAATTGATTCAAGCCCATTGCCTTGTAGTGGTAAGATGTGAGCTTTGGGCCTAGATTGACTTTTTTTAGGGAAATTGGAATAGGTAGCCAGAAGAAAGAAGAAAAAAAATGTTTTGAAAAATATGCATGAAAAAAATTTAAAGAAATTTGGCCACACGTGTTTTTCGCGAGCCATAAAATTCCTACTATTTTTTCCAATTGTACCCTTATAAGCCTCAGTATTGAGGCTTATTTAGTTCTAATAGACTTAAGTTATGCTTGAAATTCCATAGAAATTGTGTGAATAAGTTAGAAAATCCTAGAAAATATTAGTAGTTCTGTGGAAAATGAATTTGATAAGAAAATTGAATAAAAGAAGGAAATAAAGAATAAAAATGGTGTTTGGATGCAAGGCATTGGAGAATTGAAATTTCAAATTGCAAAATCTTAATTTGCAATCTGATTCAGCAATCGAACAGTAGACGACAAAGAAAGTGTTGAAGTCTTCGACTGAAGCAAACAAGGAAAGTAATTAAATCTCCTATAATTCTACATGGTTTCCATGGAAGTTTGGACGAATTAACGAGGTCAAAACCCTAGTTTCGAAGAGGATGAAAAGGGGGAGAAGCCTCTACAAAAAGAGGCGTGAATTCTTCCTTAACGCTACACAATTTCTTTGGTTTCGTTCGTCCTGTCCGGCTACTTCATTCCATTCGAGAAGGCTTCTTGTTCATCCTTAGTTTCAATCCAATCCAAACGAAAGTTTATATTGTGAAGATTCATTCCTTCTTGACAAATAAAGGGTTTGAATCGATTGAAATCTATAGGAAGAACAATGGGTTATTTGAATGTATACCTTCAGCTTGTTCCTAGTTGTTTAAGTTTGAATTTGAATTCTATTTAATTCAGTTGGGTTGTGTCAATTTAGTTTCTGTTCATTCCCTCTTGTATCGAATCTCTGGAGTTAAGTTTTTCATTGAAGAAGCACTTTTTATAAGTTGAAGTTGAATTTTCTAGAGATGTTGTTCGTGGGTTTGATTTCCAGCAAGGATGTTTTTGATTTATTCAAGTATTGAGTGATTATTCCTTCACCTCTTGTTTCTTTTATACTATTCTTTTCTGTTTACAGCACTGAATTTTCATTCCCTTCAAGTTTAGTTCTAGACTATTAGAGGACTTAATTTCTTTGTACCATGGAAAATATTTTCAAGTTTTATTTAGGTTCCTTTAAGTTAATTATGAGCTAAATCCTCTTAGGGGTTCAAGAATGTGATTCCCTAAGGAGTGAATTGAGTTTAAAGTGCAAAAACAACCAAGCTTATGCTTCAATTGTTTGCTTATGTTGAATTAATTGCTTTTGTAATTCTAGATTGATCAATTAGGGTTGCAAACTAAGCTTGAAATTAATACTTAAAGGGTTAGTGAAAAGCGGATTTTGCACGAGCAATGGAGACAAGAACTTAGACATAAGTCAATCTTTACCCTAGACATAGGGCAATTGATCTAAGTTAGAGGGACTATAGAAATATAAGTCACTCACTTAGTCTCCTAAAGGCCTAATTGCAAGGTGAATAGGAGTAGCAATTTTGATTTACAATTGTGTGTGTAGGTTAGGATTGCAATTGCAATTTAAAATGACAATTCACAACTTAGGGCAATGAACATTCCTGAGCCCCATTCTATCTTCATAAAGTTATTTTTTTTGTATTTTGATTTCTTTATTGTTTTGCACCATCTTGCAATCTGATTTTGCAATACTAGTTTTTGTTTCCTTTGCTGTTTCACACCAACTTACAATCTGATTTTTCAATTTAGTTACCAAGTTGCACTTTTTGAATATAATTTGACATTGCAATCTCTTTTGTTACATCGTTCCTTTGGGAGACGATCTCTAAGGATATTCTCTTTTATTACTTGCATCGACAGTGTGCGTTTGCACTAAGGCTAAACGTTTTTCTAACTTTTTAACCTATAAGTTCCACCCGATTATACCCCTACCTACCATTCACACCCACGCCTTCTGATTATGGGGTATCTAAATTGTTTAAAGATTAGGAATTTATTAGTTATCTTATCTCAAATTTAAATCTGAAATCTAATTTAAAATTACTACCTGACCTACCTCCAAGTAGGTTGACTTGGTCTTCCAACTCGTTAATGCAAGACTAAAATAAGAAACTTTTCCCACACATACAAGGGAGTTCAGTGTTAAATTTAAAATTATCAGCGATGGGGTATGTTTGATTAATTTCTGCTTTTGGTAATTTATTTATTATTTGGAATATTGAAGCTTGAGCCCCATGCTTTCAATTATTAATCATTTGAGAGTT
Source organism: Trichosanthes truncata (assembly GCA_033996785.1). Classification (NCBI taxonomy): domain Eukaryota; kingdom Viridiplantae; phylum Streptophyta; class Magnoliopsida; order Cucurbitales; family Cucurbitaceae; genus Trichosanthes; species Trichosanthes truncata. Next base: position 92,394,043 of record JAWPNB010000003.1, read on the forward strand.
CTGTTTTATTTTGCTCGAGGACTAGCAAAAATCTAAGTTTGGGGGTATTTGATATGATACATAATGTACTATCCCTAGGCTTGTATTTTTGCTAGTTTGAGGTGTTAAAGGGTACTTTCATATACTTAATTTATTCATTTTGTAGGATTCGAGTAAACATGGTGAAATTAAGCTTGAGAGGAAGGTATTGGTGTTTTCGGAGCTTCAAGGCATGATTTGGAGGCTTGGAATTGAAAAGAGAATAAGTTAAAGTTTCATGACCCGAGAGGATAGCATTGAGACGTTGTCCATAGCGTCTTAACGCTATAGATGCAGCTATCCAAACTCAGCTTCCCGCAGAAGTGGCATTGAGACGCTACTTGCGTCTCAACGCCAGAAACTCACGCGCCTGGCTCTTTCGTTCCGTAGTGTTGAAACGCTGCAAATAGCATCTCAACGCTACCCCGAATTTTCGTCTTTATTGTGCAAATTAGGTCACAACATCGAGACGTTGTCCCGAGGATTATAAATATAACAATTTGGGCTGCGGATTAGGGGAAACCATTTGGAGAGGAACTAGTCTAAACTCGATTTCTACCTCATAGTTGGGATTAAGGGAGCATTATTAAGAGCTGAGGAAGACATTCAAGGCTTGAGATCGCGGCGTTTCATGACGGAAACGAGTGTGGCACGCGTCAAAGAGTTTTTCCCTTCTTCTTTATGTATTTTGTAGTCTTTGTTTTTAGATGTTGCTTGAGTTTTAATCTGTAGTGAATTTTGAGAGAATGATTGTCTTGAACTTGGTTTGTTTTCACTCGTTTGGTTTAATTTTAGAGATATTTATATTATAGCAGTTTATTTATGCATTCTAGAAAGTATTGTTTAATCGTTTGGCGAACGTTTAATTTTGATAAAATTGGGTTTTTGCTTGAAAAAGAAGACTCGAATTTAGATTTGAATGTATAACTGCTGGTAAATTTCTGCATGGGAATGGAATTTTTGCTGATAGAAGCCATAATAGAACTTTATTCAACGTCATGGTTAGTTATAAAAATAGACTGGAATATTGATTTATCACTAAGCATGAGGTTTAGTTGGGCTTGGAAAGTCAACTAATACATTGGGTAATTTCTTTGCTTATGATTGTTATTTATGTAAATTATCTCTTATATAGGACCAAATTGGTTTTACGAAATTAAATCATTGTTTCAATAAGGTTCCTTCTAAGTGTCTCCAACCTTGTAAATAGTTATTTTAGGTTTTAATTTGATTTTTCTTCTATTGTTGGTTCTCTAGATAAAATTGAGCATTGGTAATTATAGTACTTAATTAAGCTAAGAAATCCAATCCATGAGATTGACTCTGACCATTACTACTGCAAATTGTAAAGGTCTGGTTAATAATTGTATTTGATAAAGCCTTCGACAAGCTTTTTATCAAATTGAATTTGATAAAGAGCTTGTCGAAGGCTCTATCAAATATATTTATAAACCTAAACCTCTAAAATTTGTAATAATAGTGCCAGGGTCGATCACAGAGATTGGATTTCTTAATTCATTTAAGTACCGTAATTACTCTTATTTAACTTTATTTAGAGAAAGAAATCAAATGCAAACAAGCTAAACTAAAGAGTTAATATAGAAAGAAAAATATAAATTGAGACACAATATGAGAGAAATATCCTAAGGAATCAATTTCACCAATTAGACTTATAGCGAAAACTACCAAGATTTGTCATGTAAATCTCTATCTAGATTTTAATAGCATGCAAGACATTAAACAACTTCTTTTAAGGGCTTCTAAGAGAATTCTCCACTTTCATGCAAGACATTAACTCGATAATGGTTGCAGGGTAGTCGAGCTGCTGGAGTGGCTGTGTGGTCATCGACAGTGGTTGTTGGGTGGCCAAGTCGCTAGAGTGGTTGTGGGGTGTTCGTCGAAGTGGTCATCAACGTAGTCGGGTTGCTAGATGGTCGAGTCACCGAAATGTTTGCTAAAGTGGTCACTAGCGGTTGTCAACAATGGTTGCTAGATAGTCAGGTTTCCAAGATGGTCGGCAATAGTGGTTGTTGGGTGGTTGGATCACCAGGGTGGTTGTCGGGTGGTCAAGTCCTTGGAGTGATCACCGAAGTGGACATCGGAGTGGTCGGGTCGCTGGAGTCACCAGGTGCTCGTTAGCAGTGATTGTCAGGTGGTCGAGTTGTTGAGGTGGCAGACAGTGGTAGTTGCCAAGTGGTTAGGTCGCTAGGGTGGTCGGGTAGTTGGAGTGGTTGTCGGGGTGGTCGAGTTGCTATGGGGGTCAAGTGTTAGGGTGGTCGTCAGATTGGTCTCTTGAGTGGTCGTCGGAGGTAGTCATCAGTGGTGGTCGAGTCGCTAGTGTGGTCATCGAAGTTGACGCCGGTGGTGGTCGCTGGAGTTGTCATCGGAGTTGTTGTTGAAGTGGTTGCCGGAAATGGAAGAAGGAAAATGAAAGAAGAAAACATAGCACAAATCTCATGGGGTTGCACTGTTGTAACCCATGGGGTTGTGTTTCAAAACCAAGGGTTTTGAACACATTGGGCCAAACATGGTTTTGGGTTTGAAATCCAAAACCATCCAAATCCAAAACAGGGGGCCAAACAGCCCCTTAAGGGGCTGTTTGGCGCGCTGGTTTGGAATCAGAAACCCTGGGGTTCTGGAACCCTGGGGTTTCTTGGCTAGAATCAGAAACCCTGGGGTTTCTGATTCCTGTGTTTGGGGTGCAGGGTTGTGTTGAACTGGTTTGCTGAAACCTGTGTTTGGGGTGCAGGGTTCGGTTGGGCTGGGTTTGTTTAGTTTGTTTTTTTTTTTATAATTTTTCAAACTGTTTATTATTTTTTAAAAAAATCTTACACTGTTTTTTTTCCTACTCCATTTTTTTAACTTCATAATTTTTTTGGTGTGTTACATACCAACTATTTAACCAATTATGTAGAACAATTGTTACAACTATAGTTCAATTTGAATTATGCTATGTGTAGTTTGTATAACAATATGCTATCTCATTCACTCCACTCATAATGACATAAAATTAAAGATTATGCATAGCAACAGATAATTATTAGGTGCAATGTAAGAATGGTGTTGCCAATGGTAAAGTAAAACCAAAAATTAGAACTAAGATCTAGTTCTAAAAATATCATAACACACATTCCAGATGAAATGACAAGAAAGTAGAAGTAGTTGTCCAAACACAAATGTAAGTCATAAGAGTGGTAGATGAAAGTGATGAAAAGATAGTCAGGTTCTAGGTGCTTTCTCCAAAATTTTCATGTAGTAATCATACTTCCAATCTGGGGTGAATGTAAAGAAGGAGTTCAACATCATACTATCTGAGAGAATAGTCTTTGCAACAACCATTCAGTCTTGCCTTGTCATCCCTAGGATCGCCTTTAGTTTTGCATATAGCTCGTCCACGCTGGCCCTTTTAAAATATTGACTAGGTGGTTGGGGTCACTAGGGTGATTGTTGGAGTGGTCGTTGGGGTGGTTGGATTGATGGGGTGTTTGGATATGCCGAGGTGGTCGCCGGTGGTGATTGCACGGTGGTCAGGTCGTCGGAATGGTCGCTGGGTGGTTTTCAGCAGTAGTTGTCTGGTCGCTGGAGTGGTCATCAGGGTGGTCATGTCGCCGGAGTGGTCGCTGGGTGGTTGTGGCAGTGGTTGGATTGTTGGAGTCGCCATGGTGGTCACCAGGTGGTCGTTAACAGTGGTTTTGGGTGGTTGGGTTACCAGGTCGTCGGGGTAATCACCGAAGTAGTCATCAGGGTGGTCAGGTCATCGGAGTGGTCACTAGGTGGTTGTCTACGATGGTTGCTAAGTGGTCAGGTTTTCGAGGTGATCGTCAACTATGGTTGTCGGGTGATCGGGTCATTAAAGTGGTTGTTGTCGGTGGTTCGGGCAAGTCGGGTTGTTTAAGTGGTTGGGTTATCGGGGTGTCTAGTTGTTGGGGTGGTCGAGTCGCAGGGGTAATCGTCAGACTGGTCTCTCGAGTTCTCATCGCAGTGGTTGTCTGAGGTAATCGTCAGTGGTGGTCGGGTCACCGTTGTAGTCGTCGGAGTTGTTGTTATCGATGGTTGTTGGGTGGTTGCCGGAGTTGTCATCAGAGTTGTTGTCGAAGTAGTCGCTAGAAATGGAGAATGGTAAATGGAACTGGTCTCTAGAGTTCTCATCGCAGTGGTCGTCGGAGGTAATCGTTAGCGGTGGTCGGGTCGCCGATGTGGTCGCCGGAGTTTTCATCGGAGTGGTCGCAGAAGTTGTTGTCGGAGTGGTCGTCGGAAATGGAAAACGGCAAATGGAAGAGGAAAACATGGCACAAACCCCATGGGGTTGCACTGTTGTAACCCATGGGGTTGTGTTTCAAAACCAAGGGTTTTGAAACACCTTGTGCCAAACATGGTTTTGGATTTGGAACCCAAACCCATCCCAACCCAAACCCATGGGCCAAACGGCCCCTAAATTCATACAATTAAACCTCTTAGTTCCTAATTTACAGCAACAAAACAAAAACTAAAGCTAAAGAAAAAGGAGGAAATTAGCAAACGATGGTCAATCTTGCGTTCCCGTCGTGATCTCCATGTCCCTTAAGCTTTGGATCTTCAAAAATGCTCCACAAACGCTCCCAATTGCTCCCTAAACCCTCAATTTTAGCTTGGAATCGAGATTAGGGCTACATCTCTCGGATTGGCCTCCCAAAACGATGGCCTAAAAACTTGTTTATATAAAAAATCACGAGGTAGCATTGCGACGCTGCGTCGTAACGCTACAAGAAAAGTGGGTTGCGCGCGTTTTTAAGCGAAAAAACAACGTTTTTGAGTTTTTCCTAGCTTCGCGACACTACCCTACAAACAGCCCTGGCCATTTTTACTATATCTCTTTGCTCGGATGTCCGAATGACCTCCGGTTTAATCTTAAGACAACAATTACTAAGCAATCAACATCCTCTCTCGAGCTCAATTGAACCCATGCATAGCAACAATCAACCTCTCGGTCTATTTTCATTACTAAACATGGCATTAGACGATTTGCATAAGGCTTCTAGACTTAATTTACTCACTCTCGTGTAATAAATTAAATCTAGTCATGCATCTATTGTTCTAAGGATATATTTACTCTGTCGAGTTAAATCTAACCTAACATACAAAATCATGGCCAAAGGTTTAAACAATAGTAACATGATGCACAAAAGATATAAAAACATAGATTCAATCACAACATAAACAAAGATTCAAATACACAACCAATACTTATCTAAATACAAAGATAAACAGCAATGGAGTTCATAATAAAACTCCTAAAACCAAAAGAAAAGTAAGAGAAAGAGATTAAACTAAGGTCGCATGCCAACACTCGTTCCTGACGTGATGTCCACGATCTCGAGCTTTGAGTTTTCTCCTTGGCTCTCCAAAACTCTCCTCCAAGCCTTTAGACAGTGTAGAAATCAAGATTAGGGTTTTGGTCTCTAAAAAACGACTCCCTTTTACGAATAACAAAGTTTTCCTTTTATCTCGAGATAACGTTGTAACGTTGTCCCTTCGAGTCTTCAAGGTTGATAGGCTTCTCAAATGGCATTGCAACGCTATAAGGAGTGTTGCAACGCTATACCCTCGAGTCCAATTGCCTTGTCCTTCCTCTTCAACACTTGAACCCTCAAACATAGCCTTAAGTTGCTTAAATTTGTCCAAATATCTCAATTCTCAGATTTTGTTTCAAATGCTTGGTTTCTGAGAAATATACATAAAAACACATGAAAGCACACATAAAAAACTAAGCCAAGAAATATCACTATTTTGCCCACTATCAGTAGGCATTTTTATCATTTGATACTATTTAAAATTTAAAAAAAAAAAATCATCTGGCCATTTATTCAATAAAAAAAGTCTCATAGCCATATTTCGTCGTTCATCTTTGGTGTCAAGCAATATTGTAACAATGTTCGGCTAGACTATCGACGTCGTTTCGGGTTGTAAATAAGGTACTATGTTATTTTTGTGAGGTTTATTCCATATTTCTTGTATGTTCTATTGTTTCTTGATGCTTGAATGCCCATAGCATGTATTCTTTCATAGATAGATTGACAACCTATTCGCATCGATTGAATATGTGATTGTTAGTTTAGCTAACACTAGGACCAGCTCATGTTTGCATCGTAGGGGCTAGTCTCTCATGTAGATTGCATGATAGGACCTAAGAATCAAGAGAGCTAATTAATCAAATTAGGAATGCATGCTTAGTTTAATTAATTGTTCTTAATCAATCCTTAGAACTTAAGGCGATTGGCTATACGTTAGAATGGAACGCTATCGTGCCCAGCTAATTAGGACTAATTAGGCTAATTAACTTAATGTTAGATTGGGTTAATTGAGATTTAGGGGACCTAAGTTTTCTTAGGGGCTTAACCAACTTTACTGAGGAGTTGATTAGGTAATAGATGGTTAGGAAATAGCTTGCATTTAGGCATTCAATGATCAGAAATAGCATTGTACCGAGTTTTATCCCTGAAACGGTGCCCGAGGTTAACCATTAGCATTTATCTTTACTGCTTTCAGCCCTTCTGTCTCTTTCATGTTTAATCCCCCCTTGTCCGTGTCAGTCCGTGTTACTATGAAACCATTTAATAGAAATTCAATTTATTCAGTTCCTTGTGGTTAGACCCAGTCCACAATTAATTACTACAAGTAACCGATATTATAAATTGTATTTGACTAAGTCGTCGACAAGCTCACTTTCGGATATGAAAGTTGTTAAGTGGTATTTTGGTCATTTAATAAACCCCATTTAAAATGGTTAAAAATCATTTGGACATTTTAATTTTTTTTTTTTTAAAAAAAAACACTAGTGGCCATTTTTCAAAATGCGTATTTAAATTAGGGGTGAGCATCGGTCGGTCAGGGTCGGTTTTTCGCCCAAACCAACCATATCGGTTTTCGGTCGGTTGGAAACTTTGTTTTTTAGCAGAAGGGTTAAACTGACGCGGAATACCGATTTCTTTTTTTTTTTTTTTAATATATGTATATATTTTAACTTATATATATATGTGCATATATTTTATTATTATTATTATTATTATTATATATAATTTGTTGGTTGGTCGGGTTTGGGCGTTTTAGCCCCTGGCTGACCGACTTGTCGATTTTGCTATTTGCAAAATCGACCCTCGACCGAAATTGCCTATAAACCGCCCGACCGAGTTTGGTTCGGTCGGGAAGATCGATTTTTCAGGTTCTTTTGCTCACCCCTAATAGTTTTTCTTTTAATATTTTAATATTTTCCAAATCAATTTACTTTTTATAATTAACAAATTAAATCTATTTGTAATTTTCCTTTTTTTTTTTAAATCAAGAAAACCAATTTTTGGGAAGAAAAATTGACCAAACGGGCGATTTTTTATTTTCTAACACATTCCCACCTACCACACCATACGATAGCCTCTATTTCTTACAACCGTAGTTTCCCCAAAAAAATTATAACTTTTTTCAATTATTTATTCAAAATTTATACATCTATTATGATCAATTAATTTACATCTATTTGTTGATGAGTTCATTTATTAATGCATTATAATTATATAAAATTTATAAAATTGATCTCATAAAAATAATAAAAATATCATTTATTATTATAAAAATTAACATTCTCACGTGTATAATCAAACACAGCAATCAATAATTTTTAACAATCTTATTCACAGACATTCATTATTCTCAACATATAAGAAACTTGGAACCATACGCCCCTCCAAGAAATAAGGGGCTGTTTGGGGCAAGGGTTATAATAACCTGTGTTATAATAACCCATGGAATACTCTGTACCCCAAACACAGACTATTATAATCTAAGACTAAACAACTCTGCATTTTAAACAATATTATATTATTTCACAGACTATTATAACCTACAGACTATTATAACCCCTGTTATTATAACCCACTCAGTGCCCCAAACAGCCCCTAAGTGTTTTATGGATAACGTTTTTATTTTTTTTTATTTTAACGATCTCTTTTGATTTCTGAAAAAAAAATTGTAAATCCCTTCCCACTCCAACGACTAAACAACGTCAACCCCATCATCACGGATTACGAAGTCTCCTCTCTCTCTATAAATAAGTTTGGCCCGTACCTCGTTTCTTTCGTTCTATTACATTTTCTGTTCTCTTTTATTTTTCTGCTTCCTAAAGCGGAGGGAGAGGGCGAGCGAGTGCGGGAGTTGATTGAGGGGAGACAGCGCGCCCGCGTTTGTCCATTGTTTTTTTCCATTACTTTGGTGTCGTCGTGTGGCCTCTCAGATCAAGTGAGTTATTTTCTGTTCCTTTTCTGGCTTTTTTTTTCGAGCACCTCATTTTCTATTTTCCTTTTAAGATCTCTCTCTAAACGTTCCTATATCTTTTCTGTTAGTCTTACTACACTATCCCAAAAGAAAAAAAATGGAAACTTTTTAAGCGTTTCTGCAGTACTAGATATTTGTTTTTTTTCCCCTAATCTGCACATGGGTTTCTTAGATCTGGTCTGAAATCACCATGGTCTTTATAATATGTTTAATTAAGGATTGATGATGTGGTCTCCGGAGTTAGGATATTATCAATTACTCTGCTCGCCGCCCTCTCTATAACAATCAGAGGCATTAACTTTTCTCATTATTTTTCGTGTCTCCTGGTATACCATTCTACTATTTTAAGATCTGGAGAACTGAATTATTTTAAGGCTTTCTTTAGAGTTTCTTGGATGATTATCAATTCGTTGATATATCTATGTGTTTGCAGTTTTTTTTTCTTTTTTTTTTTTTTCCTTCAAATTTCAGTCTAATGTAGAATTCAAACCCACGAAAATGATTCGGGACGTGACCCCGAAGACTATAGATTAACAAAAACGAAAATTTTTCATCAGAGAAGTAGGTACCTCGTACCTGGGGGTTCCCTTCTCTCATAGTCCAAATATTTGACAGTTTTCTCTTTTGTGTTGGGATCTGCAGAGATTTTGAGGCAAGACTTTCCTTTTGACCGCATCATCTCAATGGAGTTGAACGGCAAATCCATGGTCTCAGAGCCTGCAAATGTTATTTATCTTTCAACTATTCTGGGTAGAGATGGGCAAGTTCTTGCCCACAAATGTGATTGGAAATGTGAGAACGAACATGTGTGTGGTAATATGTACCGCTGCAAACATACAGGAATGACTCACATTTGTGACAAGAACTGTGACCAACGAATTCTCTACGATAACCATAGCTCACTTTGTCGTGCAAGTGGGCAAATATTCCCGCTTACACTGACAGAGGAACAAGCAATCAGAGGCATTCGCAGGAAGCTTGATGCTGACAATTCCTCCGTTGATGACTTTGCTTTTAAGCGTAGGCGGGATGCCCAGTTTCATCCTTCACCCTTTGAGAGATCTTTCTCTGCTGCCGTCCCAATTTGTAGTCAAGTTGGTGATGGCATGGATATGAGCTAGAGTTATTTATGAAAAAGAAGGAAATCTGGGGCTTGTCTCTATTCTGTTCTTTTGAATAATTTTCTTTTTGTTTTGCCTATGGACTGATATCATATAATGGACTTGACCTGCGGGTGCATGAAGTGGTGGACCTTGTATGCGCCACCTGTTTGTAGGAACACTTATATTTCTAATCTTGTTTAATGCAATATGTAGCTGACACTAGATTGACTGTAACAGATGGGATGGAGCCGGATCATCATGAAATTTGCATTTCTATTTTGTATTTCCTTACCCTTCTTCTCTTCAACATAGACTATTGTAGCTCTAATCCCTTCTTGATATACTTTTCTAACGTTATCTACTCTGCGTATTTGTACGGCTAAAGGCCTTTTGAGATTACTAGCATACTGCTCCTATTTGTATTTATATTATCTTTACTCGATCCCAATAATCTTAATGCTCTCACGACTAACGCTGCTTAGAACCCCCCAACCAATCCTTTCTAAGTCCAATTTTCTAATTCTTTGCTTGTAATACACTTAGTTTTGAATTCTGTTTTGCTAGACGTGCTTTTGGCTTTGTGTTCAGGTTTAATAAGCAGTGATGTGGTTTGCCCTAGACTACTTTCATTTTTTATAATTATTATTTGTTTTCTTATTTTCATATGAGGATGTCCTTAAGTCTTTTTTTTTTTTTTTTTTTTTGCAGCAAAGGTCTGGTCATTTTCCTAATTGTGAGAGTTTAGTTATGCTCGTCATTTAATGTTCCTTGTTCTGCAATTTGTTTGAATCCAATTACTGATGTTTGACCATTATCACCTTTCTTGGCAGGTGTATTGTTCCTCTTTGTTAATGTGGAGAACAAGTTTACAGAACAAAATGTTGTTCAAAATGAGCCAACGACCCCTTAGAAGGTGATGGTGCCCTTTGTAAATGTGGAAACAAGTTTACAGAACAAAATAACGTCCTCCTTAGAAGGTGCGAAAAGGATTTTTGAGGTGCAACGAGTTTTTACCAGCCTTCTTTACTCAACTTCATGTCTTGGTTTTAAGCAAACCCACACAAATATGGAGTTAATGAATGGGTGGATTGCAGGTTTTCTTAAGCATTTGATTTGCAGGGACAATGCTTGAAAATGTATCTCTGCAGCCTAGTGAATTGTATATTAAGTTCGTTTAGATGCGCAACATTGAAAAACAGACAACGCATTTTTCTCTTGATGTAGTCTATTAAATAATCGAGGTACTGTCGTAAGTCTAATTATTGTGCTAGTCATTTGTAATGGGGGGATCAATTAGCTTTTGTATTTACTGCTGGTTTGACCATTAGTTACTGCTATAAATGAGTTGCAGAAGCCCTGTATTATGGTATTGGATTGAACTTGAATATAACCTCTCCCAATTGCCAATCTTGTCAATTATTTCTACTTTTTTTGCGAATATTGGAGATCTGTCGAACAATTTCATCGCTGCTACTCAATTCCTATCCTGTATTATGATATTTTCCTGTCGGGTCTGGACTGATTTTGCATCTGATGGTTACTTTTCCTCCTCCCCCCCCCCCCCCCCCCCCCCCAGGCCCTTGGCTTGAGAGCACGGGGGTTTGTTGGGAGCACGCGCCTGTCAGTGTGGTGGTTTTGCATCTTTTGTTGGCAGAGTTGATATGGAGGCAGCTTTTTCTTTGCATTGAGACTGTTGGCTTCAACAGTTTGTGAACCAAGTATACTGAAGTTACAGTAGGAAGGGTTGAATGAATCGAGACCACATCCGAATGAAATGGATCTTAAGACTATGCAAGGCATGGCTAAGAAAGGATTTTAATTGATAGTTACTACCTATTCCTTTTTTACGGCCTAATCGTAGGAACTCTAAAGTTAAACATGTTTAGCTTGGAACAATCTTATGTTGGGTGACTTCCTAGAAATTTTCTTAGGATGTATGTGAATAAGAACAACGCATGCTGAAAGGATCTATGTTGGTTTGTAAGGATAGTTTTTACTCTTGCAAGCAACTCAAGACAAGTAGGTAGCGTGGCCAGGTCGTAGGGAATATAGGGAAATGTCGGGGCTATCTAGTGCTGAATCCAGATTCAAAATTCTTGTTTGAATCATGAGTTGGGTCGTTACAACAAGCACAAAATTTAGAGATGTAGCCTAGCTTTACAAATTACTGGTTTGATAATTGCATATTTTCTCTGTTGTTCTTTCCTCTGTCTCGTCATTTTATGCTCCCTTACTTTTGATTCTGGCAAAAAAAGAAAATTAAATTATACAAAACGCTCTTAAACTTGAAGGTAAGTTCTAATTATATCTATGAACGTTTAAAAGTTTTATTTTTAACCTTAAATTTTAACCTTGTTTCAAAAGTACCTTTCCATCAACTCTTCAAGATGGAAAAGTGACCGGATGGATAAGACTTGTGAAGATACATCTGTCAAATAATATTTTGGTCTCTATTAATTTAATATTCTATTTTGATATAAAATTAATTTATACGAACTATTTTTAAAGAACAGATTAATTTATATTAATTAGAGATTTTTATGAGATATTTAATATTAATTTCAATTTTAACTTGATTTGTTTTCAAAATAAGAAAATTAATATAATATAATATTTGATCTCCAGCATTTATATTGCTTGTTTTGGGAGGGGAAACTCTAACCGTTTGATGCTCCATATAAAAGAAAGCTGCTCGGGTCAAAAGGCCAACATTGGTTGATTCTATTCTTTATGCCATATATTATAATTAAATCAATGTGGTGTCTGGTGTAATTGGCAAAGGAAGGAATTGCTTATGCGGGAGGACTCATAATACTAAACCTCAAGAACTCATCTTGCGGCTGAGAATAACCTCATCCTCGTGGGTGAATAAAATTCCATTTCTCTGGGAGGTTGTCGTTCATAATAATAATTTATCAAACTCGCATCCTCATCTTCCCCCGGAATCAACATAGCCATAGCCAAAGGCAACACAACCTTTTTGTAATTTGGTTGTACGTGTAGCTAGCATGACAACTTGGCTGGGTTTTGGCTTCTTTCTTCTTGGTGTCCTTTCTTCTTTCTCTTGTGCTTACTGTTGCGTATTCACCATCACAAACAATTGCCTGCATCCCATATGGCCCGGCACGCTTTCTGGCGCTGGCACACCTCCACTTCCTACAACCGGATTCCGTTTGGAGTCGGGGCAAAGTGTCAGAATTCCATCGACTCCAGGATGGTCGGGACGAATATGGGCAAGGACCGGATGCAGCTTCGATGCATCGGGGATTGGCAAGTGTCAAACAGGAGACTGTGGCGGAAGGCTGGAATGTGATGGCAATGGTGCCACTCCACCTGCTTCGCTCTTTGAGATCACCGTAGGCAGTGGGGATGAGAAAGACTTCTACGATGTCAGCATCGTAGATGGCTATAACTTGCCGCTCGTCGTCGTGCCTCGAGGCGTCTATGGACCCTGTAATGCCACAGGCTGTGCTTCAGATCTCAATTTAGGTAGGTGGAAATTATAATAAAATAATTAACTCTTCTTTCTTGTTTATTCATTACTTAATTAATTAGCTTCCTATAATTAAACAGGTTGCCCAAAAGAGCTGCAAGTAGTGGGGGGAGACGGCAGTGGACAACAAGAGGGAGTGGTTGCATGCAAAAGCGCTTGCGAGGCGTTCGGGCTTGATCAGTACTGCTGTAGTGGACAATTTTCAAACCCCACAACATGCCAGCCATCCATCTACTCATCCATTTTCAAGCATGCATGCCCAAGGGCATACAGTTATGCTTACGATGATGGGACTAGCACTTTTACCTGCAAAGCTTATGACTACGCAATTGTTTTCTGCCCCAGCGCCAATGGGTACGTAGGCTACACTTGTTAAATTTTCCCCTTAATTAATTTCTAGTAGCCACAACCACAAGTTGTCCCAATTTCATTTCCATGATAGTCACGACTTTTGTAAATAGTTCGTTTGTTTTTCTCTCATATATCGTGTTTCATATACTTACAAGTGATAAATGCATGCGAGATGCAGAACAAAGAAAGAATCAAACGGAACAATAACCACTCCACACATTGAAGAGCCAAGCAGTGGGGAAGTCATTCATTTGGTTTCCTCATCCAACATTCTCCTACCCTTTCCTGTGGCAGTTATATTCAACGTCATCAACTTGCTCTTCTGATTTGCTCGGCTAATCTCCATGCAAAGCCGCCCTCTGGAATCATGATATTTCAGAAACCGTACCTGGGCCTCTGGACTGTGAAACATTGGTGAAATCAATGGGTTACAAATTCGTATGGAAACTTGGAGGGAAATGGGGGGACCAGTTTTAGTGAAATTGAATGTAAAAGATTAGGCGAGCCAGTCACTTCGTCTTCATTGGTTTCTTATAAACTGTGGAAAAGTAATGTTTCTTATCCATTCATCTCAATTGAAAGGAATTAATTTTAAATTCAAGAATTTTAGAAGATAGAAATTATTTTAAATTCCTAATCTTATTTGAAATTTAATCAACTTTAATGGGTTTCAAATTAGTATATATGAGATTTCTTAACTTTTTGGAGAAATAAGGGTCTTTTCAAAAGTTATTACAAAAAACGAGTAAAAATTCAAATTATTTATTAAAAAAACATATTCTTTTTTTTGTCTTTATTGAAATGCGTATTTTGTAGAGAAGCATTTCATGTTGAATCCGTTTGTCAAACAAACGCATTCTTTGAGTCGCTGCTAGGATGGCTTGAATACGTTTGTCAAACAAACGCATTCTGTCAACACCAAACGGCCCCTTCCCTTTTTTTTAATTCAAACATAAACCTTCTTTTTTACATTAAAAATAATTATTTAATAAACCATCAAATCTACCAATAAACATTTAACAACCCATCAAATCTACCAATCATTTATTTATTTATTTTTCTCTAAAATAAATGTTTAACAAACATTTCATCCTCACCCAATCATTCATCAATCATTGTTTTCCACCAATCATTTTCTTTATTATTTCTCAAAAAAATATTTTTTTAAATACATTTACTAATCATTTTTTATTATGTTTTTTTTTTAATATTTCTTTCTTCTCTTTTTTTAATTTTAGTTATTATTTTTTTCAAATACATTAACCAAACATTTCATTTTTTTCAAATACATTAACTAAACTCAACATTTTTATAGGCTTCTTATTTTTCCATTTCTTTGATTATTTTTTTAATTTTTATTTTAAAAAATATTTCTAAACACTTCACTTTTATATGATATAAATTAGACATGTTTATAAACTACAATTGTGAAGTGAATCTGTTTTTGTTATTTAAATCTTTAATCGAGATGAATAAATCTCAGTCTTTTTTAATCTTTAAATCAATTGATCTCTTCTACTATCTTATAAATCATAACCATATTGGTAAAATCATCCTCATATTTTTTTCATGTTGTATATTTGGTTTCAATAGTAAAATCATCTTCATTGCCTTTTCAAAAAAAGAAAAACCATCTTTGTCACTACATTTATGTATATGACAAAAGAAAATGAAAAAAAAGGGATATATGAGTTAATTCAGTCTTTATATGACTTAAATCACTTTTTTAAGTATTTTTAACAAATTGCACACTTTCTAATTTTTCCTCTTATAATCCAAAAAGTAAAGGCATTTTAATTATATTTTTTCCAAGTTTTATGTTTAATTAATTATATTTAATTAGTTAATTATAAATTATTATTGTAATTGAGTTCTTCAATTCCCCAAAGGGTTTCGACTTGATAGGAACTTAGGAAAGTAAGAGTAGGATAAATTTGTTGAGATAAACAATTTCGAGTTGTTGATTGAAAATCAAGACAATATATTCCAAAAAAAGGTTGATTAATTCAAATGATCTTTACAAGCTAGAAAACATCATCTAAAAAAGTGGCAGAGCAATATAGAGGAGTTACTCAATCTTCCTTTCCATCTGGATGACAACCTCTATTCAAATTTAGGAGTCGATATATGAACGTTAAATTTTCCAAACATCTTCTACCAAGTGGAGTCATGTAGGGTTAGTTGTGCTGAAAGAACAAACAAGTGAAATCAAATTTAATCAAGTTAATTTTATAATTATATACATCATCTAGGCAACCCTAAAAAAAATTCTTATCAAATAATGATATGATGCTCCTGGTTGTGTGGTGTATTTTCTTGAAATTGCAGCATACCATTTGTCATAATTATGCCCAACATTTTCTCTCACATTGATTAATTGTCCGCGAATAAGGAAATTTTCTCTGTCTCCCAAATTTCTATAATAGGATCTAAATATGCTACCCAATCTCGTTCTTGTCTGCCCCATAGGTTGTATGAGTGCAATTGCATGTCCGTATTACAAGGTATAGGAACATCCTGCACACCCACCCAAATTCTCGCATCACACGTTTTGGGAACTGCCACTCAACTACATAAAAACACATGAGTGGAGCTCTAGCTGCCCATACCGATAAGGCAATATTCTGGCAAGATTTGGAGCATATGGTTATAAGGCTCCCAAATAATCTGCATAATTTTTTGAACATAAGTTCACCAACATGAACTAAAATAAAAATAATTTGATTAAAAACAATACATAAATGAACTTAATGATACCTTATCAGACCTAATTGTATCTAGCATGTATCTGTACTGGACCAATACATGTGTAGGCGATTTGGTAACTGAAAATTTGTCGTTCATCTACAAATATAATAAATTGAATATTAGTGTAACGTAGGTGAAATGTATGACTATAGTTAAACTTATTAAAGTTTCTTACCATATTGACAGTGGTCTACCTCCCAACTGATTCTCGTATCAATGTAATCATCGAGGATCTAGAAAAGGAAATCGATCATGTGCCCAGACTTGTAAAAGTATAAGGAGTCTGACATCTATCACTGTAGCTTTGCATAGCTATCTATAGAGCCATGCAAGACATCCTGCTCCCCAACTATACATCCCGCGTCATGCAAATTTGCTAGTAGGGAGAGATACATCAAGTGGACTCGACTTTTAGACTTATCTGGGAAGAGCACGCCTCCTATGAGTGATAAAATATATGCGCGGGCATATCGTTGGAGGTCGTCTTCATCGGCATCCTCTAGCAAATGCACGAAATTATGAAACTGGGCAGCCAACTAAGGCAAGCTGAAGCGACCTCCTTTCAGTACATCATTATTTTTCGTAACTCCCAATAGGTCACGACAAACATTAAACCAGTTATGCTCGAGCGAACCAATCAATGCTCGCCCATTAACATGTAGTCCGATTCGGACGGCTACATTCTGTAGTGTGATCGTGCACTCCCCGTGTGGCAGGTGGAACATGTGTGTCTCCTGTCACCAGCGCTTCACAAGTGCAGTCAGTAAATGCCAATTATATTGAATAAATTTGATGCAGGAAACACCATAGAATCCATATGCTTGTAAATATGGCTCGATGTGGAGGTCTGGTTGTCCAGCCAACCTCCTTAATACAGTTTCTCGACGCCTACAGTGCAATAATGCACCGAAAATATGTCTTCTCATGCTAATTGAGATCCATGACTTGCCTGGAGGTATAGAACAGATGGTTCATACGGTTCAGTAGTAATGTCGTTTTTCATTTAATAATATTTAAATAGACAAAAAATAAATATTAATAATTCAAAGAGTTTAAAGATGATAACAAGTTTGCATTGAATATATATGAGAGTCATATGTTTGACATTAGTGAAAAAACTGTGTTACACATTATTATTTTACATTATAGAAGCATCGGGTTCACAAAAAGCTAGAAACTAACCAAAACGTCTAGGCGCTTAACTGGGACACTTCCGTCGATTATGTCCTTCCAGTCCGCAAATGCCACAACATTGTTTGCTGTTGGCTCCCTCCAATCCATCTCGTTCCATATACGAGACGTACATGGACGATCTTTATCCTTCATTAGTGTCTCGTCTGGACAAACTTTGGAAAAGTTAGAGTTAGGCCAGCCACTTTGATCAGGGATGGATTGAAACTCTGGCGAACAGTACTTCAAGTAAGTTGGCAGCTTGTAATAATCATGTAAGAGGTCCAAGTAATCTATGTCAAACTTCTTGCAGGCAGCAATGACATGAGAGTGTGGCATCTCATAGGCTTGCCACTTATTGCAAGCACAAGTTCGCTCATGTAGCTTAACTCAATGTGTTGTTCCACCCTTCATTGATAGTGGTCCGACTTGTCGAATGTCATATCAAGATTAAATTTATAAAACCAGACTACTAAATATTTTGCAATAATAGTGGCTGGGGTGATCCACAGGGATTAGAGTTCTTTAGATTTAATTAAGTACCACAGTTAATTATGCCCAATTTTATTTAGAGCAAAACTAATTTGAGTTTGGTTTGAAAATAGTAAAATCTATCCTATTATTTACACAGCTGGAGTCCAATTTTAGAGAGACATTCATTAATTGCTTTTCATGAACCCCGACTATGGAATTGACCATTGAATTGTAAATCATGCATCCATTCTAAGGTATTCAATTGACTCTCTCGAGCCCAATTGAACTCATGCAAAGTGTAAATCAACCTATCAGTCTATTTCTACAACTAAGCACGACATTATGAAATTCTCTTATCGACTTCTAGTTTTAACCTATTCATTCTCATGCAATAGATTAAACCTAGTCATGCATCCAAGTTCTTGATTAGATTTACTTTCTCAAGCTAAATCTAACCTAACATACAAAGCTTTGGCCAAAAGCTAAGAATACTAAAGCAAGATGCATAAAAAACGTCACAATTACATTCAACGAGCAAACATAGTTCATAAATCCTTACAATTAATGAGAAAGTCTAAAAAGTATTCAATTACAGGCAAATTCAGTAACTAAATCCTAAGATTGAGAAAGTGAGAGAAAGGAAAAAGAGAAAAATTGGACGACGCTTGCCAACACTCGTTCCCGACGTGATGTCCCGCGATCTCGAGCCTTGAATCTCCTCTTTAGCTCTCCAATGTACTCTCTAGACCTCTCAAACACTGCCTCTATCGAAATTAGGGTTTAGCTCTCTCCAAAACGGCTCCCTCTTCTCGAAACTCAACTTTTCCTTTTATAGAATCGGGACAGAGTTGCAACACTAGGGGCAGCATTGCAATGTGTCCATAGCATTTTTTTAAAAAGGGAAAAATCTTTTTCAGCCAGCGTTGCAATGTTGTGCCCTCGTGTCTTCAAGGTAAAAAGGCTTCTTTTTGGCGTTGCAACGCTATGCTCTCGGGTCCAATAGCCTTGTTCCTCTTCTTCCATGCTTGAATCTTCAATTATGGCTTTAAATTGCCTAAATTTGTCCAATTATTTCATGATTCTCTGGTTTTGCCCAAATTGCTCGGGTTTTGAGAAATAAACATAGAAATACATGAAAGCATACAAAATCATAGCAAAACTAGCCAAAAACTAAGCCTAAAAATGGCACATTTATGCATGCTATCAAAGTTCTAAAAATCAGTAACAAAAATTGAGAAGTGAAAGAGAAGAACTTCGGGTTCAAAGAAGATTCAAAGAAATGACACTTGTATTAAAATGAACTCTAATATTCAACAACTTACAATAAAGCTTTGACAACTAATTCATTACAATAAGGAAATTTCAATGGAAGAAAATAAATAACAGCTAAACTCTAAAATCTAAATAATAACAAATTGTGACAGTACTAGCAAATTCGAAAAAGCAAGATCACGCAATACTCCCTATTTCACTTCTAGACTAATCGAATACAACACCACCTTTTTCAAGGGGATTGTTTCCTAACCACCTTCAACTCACGTTGAGATGGGACTGGATTTTAGAGCTTAAAAGTTCTGGAAGAATAAGAAAGACAACAACTAAAAACTCTTAAAATTGAATAAAATGAAACTACAAAACAGAATCTAAAGGACCCATTTCACTCCTTGCTTTAATCGACACAATTACACCTTCAAAGGCAATTGGGTCTTTACCTCCTCTAACTTTTGTTGGGGACGGATTAAACTTGGAGCTTCACAGGTCAAGAACACAATGACAACAACTGAAATAACATAGGAGAAGGACGTGGGCATGAAGAAAAACCCAACTGCATTTTTGCTTTGTTCTTCTTGTTTTTATAGGCATCGAGGGCTAGGGTTTCCATATTTTCTCTTCTACAACCTTGGGTCAACGTGTAGGCATGAAATCGGGCTGAAGAATCTCTCAAATCTCATAAAATCTCCATGAATCTTCGTGTTTTCCAGATTTTCCAGAAAATGCAATTGCATTTCTATTGCATTATTTTTCAGATATGCCAAAATTTTCTAGAAATGCAATTGCATTTCCATTATGAAATGCAATTGCATTTTGTGCTTGTTTTCCAGACTTGTTTTTTGAAGAAATTTGCTTTTCCGAAGAAATGCAATTGCATTTCCAAAATGGAATGCAATTGCATTTTTTGTACTTGTTCCAAACCTACACAAAAACAACAAATTAGTATAATTTCTAATCTCTTTTCAACTTCTTTCCTCTTTTTCATTACTCCAACAAGCTTTTATGAATTTATCTAATAAACACTATTTTTAGTTTGCTCGTCATATAACAAAACACACAAAAATGACGAGAAAACCCTAGTTTATGGTCAAAATAATCCTCATAAATTAGAATTATCATTAGGGTTTTAAGATTTGGGGTATATGGGTTCGTAGGGTTTAGGGTTTAGGATTATTTTTTTTAGGGTTTAGGGTTTTAAGATTTGGGATTTATAGGTTGGTAGGGTTTAGTGTTTAGGGTTTAGGGTTATATTTTTTTAGGGGTTGGGGTTTAGGGTTTTAGGGTTATTATTTTTAGGGTTTTAGGGTTATTATTTTTAGGGTTTAGGGTTATTTTTTTTAGGTGTTAGGGTTTAGGGTTTTAAGATTTGGGGTTTATGGGTTGGTAGGGTTTAGTGTTTAGGGTTTTAGGGTTTTAGGGTTTAAGGTTATTGTTTTTAGGGGTTAGGGTTTAGGGTTTATAGGGTTTATGGATATTATTTTTAGGGTTTGGGCTTAGGGTTTTGGATTTTGGGCTTATGGTGAAGGGTTTAAGGTAATGCGATTTGGGGTTAATATTTTTAAGGTTTAATTTTTTATTCTCTTTTTCTTATATAGTTTGATAATTTATTGGTTTCTCATATGTTTAGAGATGAATACAAATATAGGATGTACTAAAAAGAGGTACTATTGCAAAATTTATCACAAAATAATAAAATAAAAGCAACAAGCATTATTTAATGTCGCAAACTAATAAAGGCATATAACTATGTTTATAATATACTAAATCCTAAATAACAATAAAAACAACAACAATAATAATATTAAAAAATGCAAAACTTTCCATATTTCACTTTTTTACATTTCTTTCATTTATCAATAATTAGTGGTGCATTTAAATTTTCATTACCAAATAAAATAATATTCCAAACTAAATTTACCAAATAAAATATTATATTGTATAAAATAATAACTCTTTATCATATTAATTTTTATTATTTATTATTTTTAATTTTAATTCAATTTAATTAAAATATATATATAACTAAGGAGAATACTTTCTAAAACTAATTTTTTTAATAGAATATTATATTACATGTAATGATTAATTTTTGTCTCTTTTTCTTTTTTGTCAATTTCATTTTTAGTTTAATTTTTATATTCAAAACTTAAGAAATTCATATAATTTTTCCAAAAAAGTAAACATTCTCATAATGTTGGTTTAATTTTGTTTATTTATAATTATATTTAACTAAGCCCTTTTTAAGATATTATAATATTCTTACATCTCTACAATAATTTTTTTCTCTTTTAATTTGAAAATAGATATTTATAAACAAGAACAAAAAAAATAGGAAATGTGCAGGAAAAAAAAACAAATTAAGGCTACCAAAACCGCCCTAAATCTAAAAGTTATAGAAATCGTTCTAGAAATCTATCAACTTCTAGTCGTAGTAGAGAAACCACAGCAACTAGCTAAATTTTGTACATACATTTCAACATTAATTTTCTACATTTTTCATACACATATTTGTACCATTTTTTATATACATTTCTGAGGAGAATAAACTTCTTTTTTTAACTTGCTTTCCACGAATTTCTTCCCTATAAAAAAATAAGAATAACCATGTATCATAATAAAAAAAATTAAGATAAAACTTAATGTAGCAAAAAAATAGGCATAAAAGATTAAATAACTTACTATTTTTCAATAAAATGAAGATGGAAAGTTTTCTTTTTCTTTTTCTCAAAGCTAAAATGAAATAGTAAAAAGTGGTAAAGGAAAATAGACGAAAGTAAGAGAAATGGATATGCAAAATCAAAGACAGAAGAAGAAGAAAATGAAAGGAAATGGAATTCGGATTGAAGATGGTGAAGAGAGAAGGAAATTCAGATGGGCAGATGGGAAGAGAGAAGGAAAATGAGGAATTCGAATGGATTGGCAGATGGTAAGAGAGAAGGGAAAGTGGTGGTATTAATGTGGAGGAATGCCTTTTTTGAAAAAACACTTCCCCAACCACCTGTCATCATGCATTAATCACTATCATTAATCGGTCAGATTGTCAAATCTGATGGTTTTCAAAAAGAATGCATCTTTACAAGAGACGCATTCTAACCGGTCAACACGTCTCATCACTTCGCGGTCATAGAATCTTTCGTCACTTTGGTCAAAGGCACTGGTTTTTTAGTATAATGTATCTCTACAAGAGACGCATTCCAATAGGAGTTGTTATCTCGGCGTTTTCCTTAATTGATTGAAGAAACAATGCGTCTCTTTGACGAACGCATTCAACGTACAAGAGACGCATTCTAATAAAAACAAAAAAAAAATACTCGTTTTGTGTAAATAGTTTTCATTTTCACTCGTTTTTTATAATAACTTTTGAAAACACCCCTATTTTTATTAAAAACAAAAAATTCCCCTGATACACGAATTCATGCTAGATCTACACGATCTCGACAAAATAACAGTAGTAAATTTCCTAACATATAAAACTATGTCTTCTTATTGTAGCATTATCTGACATAATGTATAGAACTTTTGTTCATTTTTCCTTCATTGACCTTCTTTAATTGAGTTCACAATTGTTTGTGTATGAGAATCAAAAGTCAATTGTAGTTACTTGGCCCTTAAGTGCGTGATTAGTCTAGGAGGTAAAGTAAGAACATCCTAGTTCATATCATCTTCTCTCCCTTTTGGAAGGATTCATCCTCAAATCAAATTCTTCACCTGCATCAAAACGAGTCAAGTTGGAAACATTAAAAGTAGTACTCACACCACCATACTTACCTTCTAGGTCAATTTGGTAGGCATTGTCATCGAATTTCTTCAACACTTTGAAAGGTCCATCTCCCCTTGGGTTTAACTTGGAATCACGTTGGTGTGGAAATCTTTCCTTTCGAAGGTGGACCCAAACCCAATCTCCCTCCTTGAATATCATAGGTTTTCGGTGTTGATTGATTTTCGCAACTATACCTTAGTATTTTGCTTCCCAACCCTTTCTTTAACCTCTTTATATAACTCATGAATGGCAGTCACCTTTTTGTCAGCTTGAAAAGATTTACAACCTCATTAAAAGGCCAAGGTAGTAAATCAAGAGGTGATATAGGATTAAACCCATAAACAATCTCAAATGGAGTACATTTAGTGACACTATGAACAGCCTGGATGAGCCTACTTGCAAAACAAAGAGAAGAGCACTGGTGTGGCACCTTGTCACAAGCTGACACGCCTCACCCTAGATTATCCTAACTAACCTAGGACGTGACGCGTTGACAATAAAATCCCAACTAGCTAGAGGGTCCATTGCCAACTTATAAAAACTAAATACATTTTTCAAAACCATAGGTGACTAACAAAAACTTTGTTAAAACTAAATTCATAAAAATGTCGACAGAGTTTTCCTTGAAAATTAGATAAAACATACCCAAAATTGAAAAATACACTCTTAAATAATTTATTCAAACTTCAACATTACCACCAATAGTGTCATAGTCAGTAATCAATTCAGAGACCAACAACCACAACACAACCAGAAACCAAAACCACTAATGGAAAAGAATAAATTTTCAATTTACAAATCAACATAAACTCAAATGGTACAATATTTTCAAAATGATGCTAGCCACTCTAGTTATAAAAACAAAGCATCGATATTACATATACATGCAAAATGATATGAAATCTAGATAAAACTTATGACAGATCTCAACCTCGATAGGCTCATTGGAAACTCAAGTACTACTTGTTTGAAAATTTAAAAAAGAAAGAGTGAGCTAATAAAGTCCAATGAGTGGTGAATAATAAGAAAATAACTTTCAACGAAAACCCTTTTTTATTAGGAAAAATTTAAAGCTCAGTAAAACTTTATAAGTCAAGAACAGTTTAAGTACTCGAGATAAATAATACATCAAAAAGATTTGTAATAGTAACTCTTAAAAACGTGTAATTATAGGCTGGCAATTCTCATCACCAAACCTGTACCCAATTCTACGTTATACTGACGTAGAGTAATCTCAATACGTACAACAGAACAATCTCTATTATATTATGCATTGAGTAATATTTAAATATATAGCAAAGTAAATATCTATCATACTATGTACTGAGCAATCTCCATGTACATAGTAGAGCATCTAGCATACGTGCACACAGAGCTGCACTAGGCTGAGCACCCTAACACACGATCCAAAACCTATGCGTGTGCTAGAGTGTGTCCCAAATACCTCTCTCTCCATTATACTATGGAAATAGATTCACATAGCATACGGGTAATCACTATGGGTATAAAGATCTAGTAGTTTGAAAACCAATTTCAGCATAAAACTCTTAAATTCTCAATCCATTATGCAATCAAATTTCCTCGTGATTCTCAAATCATTCTAGAAATCATACTTTCTCTAAAACCTTCAAAGATTTCTCAATAAATATAAAATCGTTTTAAATGTCACTCTTTCTAGAACAATATTTCACAAACCTCAAATCATTGCAGTAAACGTGTTTTCTCTAAAACATTTCATGATCGTCAGAGATTCTCAATAAACATAAAAGATTGTTAAATTCTCAAATAAGTATAAAATACTTCTAACTTCTCAAATAACCGTAAAACATCTCAAATATTTCTAAACGGGACTTTTAGCTAAAAGAATAAAATTACTGATAATTTATAATAATTTCTAGAAATTCATAACAATTTCTCTAAAATCATACATAATTATAGAGTTCTTGAATTTCAATAGTATTAACTAAATAATAAAACTATTTGGTAAAACAACTACTCACAAAATTATCAATGCGAGAATTTTTTGTCGTAATTATTCATCACAATCTTCGTTTGACCTGAAATTGATTTGAACTTAATATAAGTAATATTTCCTTAACCACCAATTGAAAACATAACACTCACTAATTTAAGCCTATTAACATCAAACTTAAATTTCTCTCAAAATTTAATATTTTTTTTATTTACTTCTATCACTTCTCTCCCTCTTTAAGCCAATGTGAAAATGAGTCGTTGGAAAAATTCTTTCAAAACATCGAGAAGAGTTTTAAAAATTTAAACTTTAGTGGGCATTTGATTTATTAGGTAGATAGTCATTAAGATTGCTTCTCCCCATAAGTACTTCTGAAAATACATAGAAAACATTATAGCCCGAGCAACATCTAATAGATGCCAATTTTTCGATCAGCTATACCATTTTGTTGAGGAGTGTCCCAACAAGTAGATTGATTAACAACGTCTTTATCTTTCAAAAACTCGCACAAATGTCCATTGAAATATTCATGTCCATCATGTTAGAATGCATGATGTTGATTTTTGGTTTGAAATTGGAGTTTCAATCATATTATAAAAATAATTAAAAATATTATGCACTTCAAAAAAAAAATTCATTAAATAGACCCAAGACAAGCGACTGTGATCATCAATAAAAGTCATAAACCATCATTTTTCACTATGAGTTACAACTTTAGAAGGGTCCCAAACATCACTATGAATTAAGTAAAATGGTTTGGAGGACTTTGTAAGGTTTTGATAAAAAAAAAAAAAAAAAAAGTGGACACATAATTTTTAGCATAATTACTACTTTCACAATGAAAATAAGAGCAATCAGCTCTTTTAAACCGTTTTGAAAATAAGTATTTGATATAGAAAGAACTAGGATGACCTAGCATTTAATGCCACAACATAATTTATTCTTTAATATAGGAAAACTGATTCTCTAAACCGCTAGGTTATTTTATTACTACTAGAATACTCATCAAAGTAAAAGAGTTCATCAAGCATCCTAGTACATTTAAACATCCTCCTTGAGGTCCGGCTTAAAAAATACAATGAGATTCAAATAAAATAACACAAAGTTAGAAAATATTGACAAAATAAAATATCACAAACTAATTTGGACACAAGAAGGACAAACTTTAGAGTGATTTCTAGGGATGTTAACAGGGCAATGCGAAAATGGAGATGGATTCCTCGTCCCCATTACTGCCCCCATTTAATTCCATGTTTGCAAAATTTTCCGTTTTATTTTGTGGAGATCGAGTTCCCTGCGAGAAATTATTTTCTATTTAATTTTTTTTACTTTAATATTTAGAGAAATTGTAATGGGTAGAAAAAAATATTTGGATATTTACAAATCTAGTAATCGTTTTTGAGATTTGCAAATATTGCAAAAAAATTTAAATCTTATTTTCATTTTTTTCATTATTTCAATTTTACCCTCATTGGTGTATTAGCAGGTATATCAGTAGTATATCTGATATACTTTATGTTTTTTGTTTCACAATATTTTTTTTATTATGTTATGTATTAGTTCATACCCTACTTATTAGGTACATTAATGTTGGGTATATCAGTGAAAAGATATACATAAAATAAACTATATCAGTAGTATATATCACTGATATACTTCATTTTAAGTATATTTGATATACTGTAATATGAATTGCTGATATATTGTTGATATACTTTATATTAGGAATATCATCTCATTGATATACCTAAATAAATTATATCAGTAGTATATTACTGATAGACTCCATTTTAGGTATATCTGATATACTAATCAATATGAATTACTAAATTGATATATCAGTAGTATATCAATGTATACTTCATTTTAGGTATATCTGATATACTAAATATGAATTATTAAATTGATATATCTAAATATAATATATTAGTAGTATATCACTAATGTACTTCATTTTAGGTATATCTGATATACTGAATATGAATTATTCATATAATTTTGATATACTTCATATTAGATATATCTGATATACTGAATATGAATTACTGATATACAATTGATACACTTCATATTAGAAATGTCATTTCATTAATATACCTAAATAAAGTATATCAGTAGTATATCACTGATATACTTCATTTTAGGCATATTGATGTACTGATATACTCTTGATATACTTCATATTAGGTATTTTTGATATAATGAATATGAATTATCGATATACTGTTGATATTCTTCATATTAGGAATGTCATTTCATTGATATACCTGAATAAAGTATGTTAGTAGTATATCACTGATATATTTCATATTAGGTATATCATTGGTATATTAACAATATATCACTAATAGACTCTTGATATACTTCATATTGCAAAAACGTGGGAATACACATAGGGTTATTTTGGACTTTTCGCAGGTTCCATTTGGGTTGGGCCAATTTTTTTTTGCTATATTTGCAAATGGGATAAACCAATGACACCCTTGCAATTGATATGTATGTTTTTTCCATCCTTGCAATTGACCCTAATATTTATAATTTATTAAAAACAAAATATTCTTTTCAACGTATTCTTAAAAGTTTGCAACTTTTATTCAAGTTTAATATAAAAATTGCAACATTTATTCAAGGATGAGATCTAGTTTGTTGAAATTGGAAGTTTAGAGGAAAACAGATAGCACTTATTAAGTTTAGGTCTGGTGTTCTATTAATCCAAAGATCATAATTCGCCTACAATTTACCTTCTTGATCAATTTATTGTCAATATTAAAAAGTATTATAGTACGATAGTCATTGATCTACAAAATTTGAGTCAATAATCTTGTGAATGTTCTATCCAGAAAGAAGTTTCACAAGATTGATTACAGAAATGTTTGAGTGTGATTTTGAAATGGTCAAAATCACTTTTGTCATCTTCACAATTACACCAAAACATGTCGTTAATCATTTAAAATCAACTCAATGTTTGATTTTAGACTTTTAAACGCGATTTTTCACTACAATAATTTTGGGTTTTCCCAACACTAAAAATGGTCAAGAAAAGTCCAAAAACCGTCGGGAATACCTTTCCCGACGAAAAAAAGTGCATCAGAAAGATCGCCGGCATATCCCCGTCGGGGAAGCTTTTGCCGACCAAATTTTGGTGGCGTCGGCATTTTCTAGAAATGCCGACGCCACTTTGAATTGCCGACCAAATTGTATTTGGTCGGAAAATCTTGAATTGTCGCCAAATTGTATTTGGTCGGCAAATCCTTGAATTGCCGACCAAATTATTAGTTTGGTCGGCAATTCCCATAAAGGCCAACCAAACCACAAATTTGGTCGGCATTGCTTTATCTTTGATATTTTATTAATTTCAAGAGATTTTTGTCTAGATTTTCACTATAATTTAAACATATTGTACTTATAATAAATTGTACACAAAATAAGTCAAATAATACTTTATATTAAACCAAATTTGATTACACGTTGTTCATAAATTCATACAAGATAAACATAAAACTTTTACACAAATATAAATATAATCTAGAAACAAAATTTAATAAATATAAGTTCACATCATCTTCATGGTAAATCTTTGTCCTGCTTTCAGAATAATATCGACTCAACCCACCTATGAAAAACAAAGACATGAACATAAGATTAAAACTATAAACACATAACAACTAAACTAATATTTCAAAAGTATCAAAATTTAATTAGTTACAAAACTATATAAGCAAAACACCAAATTTGAGAAAGCAACCAAATTCATCTAAGTTTACTAAGTAAACCAAGTTACAGAACTATATAAGTAACTTTTTCTAAACCAAAAGCACAAACACATTTATATATAATTTAACATATAGACCTAATACTAATATATATACCAACAAAATCATATAACTTATAACGAATTATAAGGAACTAAAAAAATTAAATTTAACAAAAATAATCAAAACTTTCTACTAACTTCTAAAGTTACAAAACCCATGAATATAACGAAGTAAAACAATCAAAACAACAAAATTAATCTAACTTACTAAGTATACTAATAATAAACTCATCAAATTATTATACCGAACTAAAACAATCAAAACAACTATACTAATCTAACTTTACTAAATAAACAAATAATATACTCATCAAACTATAACAACACAAATCTTTATAAGTATAACACCAAATTTAGCAAAATCAACCAAATTAATTTAACTTTATCAAGTAAACAAAAGTTATAAAACTTCGTAAGTAACTTTTCCAAAATCAAAATTACAAACATATTTACCTAAAACTTAACTTAGACTTATCAAAAAAAGTTACAGAACATATGTGAGTATTACCTAAAACTTTTCAATAGACATGCATAGCATCTAAAACTCAACCATCATGAACATAAGCTCAAAGAAACCAAATAATCAACACATCAAATTTATAATCAACTAAGAGAATGAAAACTTCATAAGTATAACACCAAATTTAACAATACACAACCAAATCTACATTTTCCCAAGTAAACGAAAGTCACAAAATTACAAGTAACTTTTTCAAAACAAAAATTACAAACACACTTAAAACTTAACTTGAACTTATCAAAAAGTATGAGTATTACCTAAAACTTCTCAATAGATATACATAGCATCTAAAACTCCCACTTCATGAACATAAGCTCAAATAAACCAAATAATCAACACATCAAATTTATAACCAACTAAAACCAAAGTTACGAAATTACAAGTAACTTTTTCAAAACAAAAATTACAAACACACTTAAAACTTAACTTGGACTTATCAAAAGAATGAGTATTACCTAAAACTTCTCAATAGACATACATAGCATCTAAAAATCCCACTTCACGAACATAAGCTCAAAGAAACCAAATAATCAACACATCAAATTTATAACCAACTAAAACAAAGTTACAAAATTACAAGTAACTTTTTCAAAACAAAAATTACAAACACACTTAAAACTTAACTTTACTTTGTCAAAAAAGTTACAAAACATATATATGAGTTTTGACTAAACTTCTCAATACACATGAATAGCATCTAAAACTCAACCATCATGAACATAAGCTCAAAGAAACCAATTAATCAACCATTTAGTTGCGAACTCAAACAATCAAAATTTTACCAAATAAACTAACTTTACCAAGTAAATCAAAAGTTACTAAACATAATAAGCAACTATTTCGAAAACCAACTACCATGAACATAAACTCAAAGAAACCAAATAAACTCAAAACTTAAGAACTTAAACTCACAATTTAACCAAAACATAGCAACTATATCATGAACATACATACAAACCAAATAAACTCAAATTATTGGCTACCTTTACTGCAGGATAGCCATACACAATTTATCTTACTATGTATAAGTATCTCAATTCAATATCAAAGCATACTAACCCCCCCCCCCCCCCCCAAATGCTCAAATCATTGGCTACCTAAAAAGTCTAACCAACCATATTTAATGTTCAACTCTATTATATCCATGAATAAGAATAATTACCATTACAAAATAACTAAAATAATAAATTTTAAATTATTATTTAGATACCAATTATACCAAATACATGTAGATCTACTTATTTACAATAAACTATAAAATAGAAATTCAAAACAAAGAAAAGAATAGAGGAGTTCCAAATGTTAGATATCAATCTAAGCTATTTTAACTGTGTTCGAAATCAACCTAAACCTACATTAAAATTTGTTTCAACACCCCGTCACGAAACCAAATCATAAAACGAAAGAATTCAAAGATTATATACCAATTTAAACTATTTTAACTATGTTCGAAAAAGCCTAAACATAGATTTATCGCCTAAAATTTACCGCAACATACTTAATCTTTGAGTAAAAGTGTTCAAATGAGTTCGAAACTACAAAAAAACAAAAAACAAAAAAACAAAAAACAAAAAAAAAAAAACAAAACTTTTTAAGTTTAGAAAATGATCTAACATACTTTGATTACATACCTGTTGGGTTTTATGTCCTAAAACTCGTGGTTTTGTAAACTGAATGTATATTCTATTTTGCAATAAAGATGTTATTGAGGTTTATTCAGTAAAGGTGTTATTGGATAAAGTGAATTGCGTCCTTTTAACTCAAATCCAATAAACTAAGAACCATTGACTATAAGATGTAAACTTGAACTTTATGTATGACATAAAAGTGGATCAAGTTCGAGTAATAGTCAGATCGGTCTATAGTATAGGGATAGGGCTGGGTACCTTATCCTGGGGACACTATGGACGCGGCCCACTTTGTATATTACTAACGATGTGATCCTGAATCGTTCATGTGGAGACATGAAAGTGGGGGCGTCCTATGCAATGAGTTTGCATAAGACTGGACCGCGAAATAGTCACTTAGACTTTTTAACTCCGTTTATTGTTTTAACTGACTATTTTCATACGATGACCTAGGTAACTCGATCTTAATCCTGAGTGAGTGATGACTTGCTAGAGTGATGTGAAATTATGCAATATTATGATGTCTATGCGCAAGTGTACACATACTTTTGTAGCAAGCGATAAGTATATTATCGTATCCACAGAGACTAGTAATTCTCTAATTTACCACAGATTAATTCTCAGTAAACTCAATTGGTAACCATTTAAATTCATCACGGAAACAAAATAAAATAATGCGGAATTTGCTGGAACAAAATAAATGATAAAACAAAGATAGTAGAGTAAAAATTGCAGAAAACAGAGAATAACTAAACTGTACTTTGAATTGAATGGAAGGCTCGGATTAGGGGTGATTGTCTGTTTTAATCTATTCTACAGCTTAAATACATGATCAAATCTCTCAATCCACTACAGCTCACTTGGTATTCTCCCGAATCACCAGAAATCTGCTGTTTCATTCCCATTACTCTAGCGATAAATAATCCACTGTATTTGTGTGCATTAGGCAAGTGATTATCCCTAATCCCCTTACTTAGCTAGCTACTAACCCTAACATTGGGCTAATGTTGTTCTTAAGCAATCAGCTCCTCCTATTCTTCCCAGAAATCAGAGAAACACTGCACAAAATGGTTGGCCAAACGAAATTGTGGTTAAAAAGTAAAAGCTCTTAAAAACCAGATTGAGCTAAATGAATGTATTAAGCTGCAAAATAAATCAAAACATCCAACCCCTAATCTTCACCTTGAAGGTGATAAGTTCATAATGTAAGAAAAACATAAGATAATTCGGAAATAAGACATAATCCTAAAACAGTGGTATAAACTAGAAAGAATAAGAAGAAGAAGTCGAAATGTTGCAACAAAAAGGTTGACTCAGCATTCGGCGGCAGCTCCAACGGAAAATCCTTCCGTTTTTGGAAATATTCCGGAAGCTTCCTCCTTCAGACAGCTTCCTCTCCGTTTCTCTCTGTTTTCTCCCGATTTCCCAGCCTCTCTTCTCTCCTCTTCTTTTGTAAAACGGCTGCCCAACCTAAATACCTCATAGTTTGTGCAAATAAGGGCTGATTAGACATGACCAGTGACGTGGCAAGCTCCCATTGGCTAAAATAGGCTGAGTCATCTGACATTTGCCAACTCATTTAATGAATTAAACTCCTCACGTGCCAAAGTGGTATTGGCCCGAATTGCAATGTTTGCTCCAGCAAATTGTTATAAAACTGCTGCTCAAAATCTTCAAAAGTCCTTCTTAAATTAAACCCTAAATCAATCACATAAAACTCGTTAATTATGATAATCTTGCTCTAATAAGAATTTTACTACTTCAAAATTAAACTTAGAGCAAACTAAATGAAAGCTAGGGTATTTATAAGATAATTCGAGATAAAATATGAAAATTCAATCCAAAAATGATATCCTATAACTCTTATTATAAGAGTTATCAGTGTGCTATGAACTCCTGTTTATTTGGGATTATCCTTAGATTTGCATGGGTGAGAGTGGCCCGAGATCGCCGACTCAATAAGCCTCCCATTTTGGGGATAAGACCGAGTAGATAGTTGGGAACATAGTCATGCGAGATGAAATTCACTCCTACCCGCTTCAGGGTTTAGTAGAAAGGTTGTTCCCTTAAGTGCTGACTCCGGGTCTTGAACAATGGGCCCACCCTCTCATTGGCCCGAGAGGGATTCGGTTTGTTGGTTGGACCACAAACCAATTGTTCATTAGAGGATCGGTGGGACTTAAGGAACAAGAAGTAATTACAGGGGAAAAACGATTTATTTGACCCAGCTGTAATTACGAACGACCTGTGAAGGATCGACTTACTAACCATGGTTATATCGAGTGGACATAAATATATCTACAGTGAGGAGAGTGCAGCCACTGGGCTTTAGTAGAGTGTCCCGGTGATTAACGAATGTTGATTAGCTAGGCTAAAGAGTTTGGCCGGTTAATCTCCTATCGTTGGAGCTCATGATCTGTAGGTCCATTAGGTTCCCCTTACTAGTTCAGACTATGCCTTGTAACAATTTGAGAGAAAAGAATTTGAATTGTTCAAATTCGATTTTGGGAGAAAACGTTAATTATATGCGATATACTTAACGTTTCATAGCTTAATTATGAATTAAACTGTGATAAAGAAGAGGTGGACATATTTAAATTTGATTTAAATATTGGTTCGGTTTAAAACATGAATAGGGATTCATGTTCGAACATTCGATTTGAGAAATCGGGATTGGTCCAATTATTTAATTTGATATTTGATATTAAATTAAATAATTATTTAAAATTAATTAAATTGTTTAATTAATTAAAAATTGATTTTAATTTAAAATTGATTTTATATTAATTTTGAATTAAAATTAAAAGAAAAATCAAATTCATTTAAGATTGATTTTTGGACCAAATTCATCAATTGATGAATAACCTACTAGTTTTTTCAAATTCACCAAAATTCTCCACCTCCTTCTTGATTTATCCTCATCATTCATGTGTTGTCTTCTTCACAAAGCTTAATGAAGCTTTTGGTTTGCTTTAATTAGAGAAGAAACACAAGCATTTTATGAATTTTGCAAAAAAATGAAGAATTTTCGGTTTTAGACCTTTGCTCTCTCTCTCAAACAATTCTCTCAATTAAGGATCCCACAATCCGTTCCAAGGCCTGAGGATAGTAGGGAAGATCCTAAGGGAGATCCACGACGTGTTCGTGATCAGAAATTGGCCAAGGATTAGGAGAATTTTGAGCATCAAAGGTAGTGTTCTTATTCTCTGTTTTTCCGTTTTTGAGCATGCTATTTATTTGATCAATTTGATGTAATTAGAGTGCTTAAGATCCAAAATTGCTTCCGCTTTCTTAATATTAACTTTTTTGAATACCTTTATCACCAAAGAAGCTAGAAACTTTGTTGGTTTGAGTTCCAAAGTGTTCAACCTCGCAAATCTATCATTACACAAACCAAAATACAATAAACTTGCATAGATTTGCAAAATATCTTGAATCTAAGTATATTAACTATCTAAGAAATCAAAAACTTTAAAATATTACCAAAAGAAAATAGTGGTGGTAGCGGTGTGCCGGCAGCGGGCTGGGCGGCAGGTTGGGCGGCCGATGGCGGGAGGCGTGGGTGGAGAGAAGGAAAGAAAGAGGAGAGAGGGGAAGGGAGAGAAGAGAGAAAGGTGTGGCGGGTTGCCGGCAGTGGCTGGGGGTGGATGTGGGTGGGAGAGGAGATGAGAGAAGGGAAAAGGAATAGAAGGAGATGGGGAGAAGAAAAAAGAAAGGGAGGGTGGGCGGCGGCGAGTTGGACGGGACGACGGCAGGCAGGATGCAGTGGCGAGGGGCGATGTGGGTGGGTGGGTGGGTGGTTGGGAGAGGAGAAGAGGGAAGAGAGAGAAGAGAGAAAGGGGGGAAAGTTGGGAAGAAAAGGGAAAAAATAGGGGGAAAATGAGAGGGAATGGGGGCTCTTTTCGAGCCCCCAAGGGAGGAAAGGTCGACGGTTCACCTAAATCGTCAGCATTTCTCTATGAACAGCCGACCGTTTTCAAAACCATCGGCTGTTCAAAGAGGAACCGCTGACTGTTTTCAAAACCGTCTGTGGTTCCTCTTTGAACCATCGATCGTTTTGAAAACCGTCGACAGTTCCTCAATGAACTGCCAACGGTTTTTAAAAATCGTCGGCAGTTCCTCCGTTTTGGCCGACGGTTTTTCTTAAACCGTCGATATTAAGCACTATATGTCGACGATTTTGTGAACCGTCGGCAATTCCCTCCGTTTTTACCAACAGTTTAGTTTATCGTCGAGCATTCTTATTTGTGCCGACGAATTGGAAAGCGTAAGGAAAAATAACATCG
Organism: Trichosanthes truncata; assembly: GCA_033996785.1. Classification (NCBI taxonomy): domain Eukaryota; kingdom Viridiplantae; phylum Streptophyta; class Magnoliopsida; order Cucurbitales; family Cucurbitaceae; genus Trichosanthes; species Trichosanthes truncata. The sequence continues at coordinate 92,428,953 of JAWPNB010000003.1, forward strand.
GGATTACCTTCAATTCTTGTAGTGTTTATTTCATAAAAATTGATTTTGATTAATTAAAAACATGTTTTGAAATAATTTTGAATACGACAAAAGTAATTTTAACCATTTCAAAATCTCTCACAAATATGCCCTACATGATAACGTAGTAGGTTGCTAGGTTGATATTAGGACACTGGAGATCAACGGATGAATCAACAATTGCAAGAATCGCAAATACTCATCCTTGACTTGCGAGAGAAACAAATAACCAAGGCCAATTACTACTGAATATAAAAATTTGAACTTCACGGCGTAAATGGTCATTCATTAAACCACTAAACTTTTTGTCAAGGAGACTAGAAGGGGGAGCCTCATCCGTTTTGCCTCTTGCATTCGTACTTTGCCTCTTGGGGGCAATGAGAAACAACTATTTGACCACCTCGGATTATAAGTATACAGGAAAGATACAAACTTCATTTCTTGCTCTTTGTATTTTTAGTTTTAGAACCTTGAACTTTCTTCCTTGCTTTCTTTGGTGCCTGCAGCTTTCCTCCAGTTTTAACACGCTTCCGCCCCTACATTGGCATTTCCGGAGCATAATCATACACTTGTTCAGCACAACATGGGGCATTAAGATACTATATGCAATTGAATATTAAAGCTCAGAAACATACTGATGATTTCTCGGCTTTATTTTTAGATTTTTTGTTGAGCCCTTCTACAGGCTCATTTTGGTCAGTTGGAGGAGAAGCAACTTTAGTTATTTTCTCACCCTCATCTTCAGAATCAAATGAGAAGCCATCCAATGTTCCTACAGATGCAGGAGATAGAATGAGGATAGAAGTAAGCAAATTTGAACAATTTAGAGAAATTGACACAAAGGCATAAATCTCAAAGCAAGTCAACCTTCAACCATAGTTTCAGTCTCATCAACTTTGAACAGTGCCTTCAACTGTATGAAGTCATTCATGATAGATTCTATCTGATCAAGTAGCATAGGTCCAACAAGTCATAATTTCTATGGCAGTTCTAGGACATTGTATTAAAAAAAATACAGCAAACGAAAAACAAAGAGGTGCTTAACAAGGAAAATGGAGTAAGCAGCCTAAAAAGAGAAATCAACAGTAAAAATTCCAGCGAACTACATTATTATTGATATACAAGGGATTGTGTACAAGATAATAGTTGGAAAAAAAAAAAAGACAGACCTTTGACTCCGACTGGCCAAAGCTAACCTGAACAAGATAAGATCTACATCAACAAAGCCAGGTGGAAATTTCTTAAATAATTCATTTTGGAACAATAAAAAGCAATGTTAAAAAAAAAAAGGCCTTTCATTTCCACATGACTTTCAAGTACTGAGCTAGTAATAAGAAAAAAGTTCCATTTGAAGAATCAGAAAAGTGGAGAATGACAACATACGATGCAAAAGGTCCTTGAAGAAACTACTGCCGCTCTATAAATTGTACCTGAGTCAGGAAACCATAGGCAAGTTACCCTTCAACGGCTAGACATACCAATATCTTTGTAATAAGCCAACGAGGTTAGAAAGAATGGTCTAGAAACTTGACATTAATCACGAGTATGGAATAAATAAACATTTGCAAATGTAAATGTTTTATTAATTGGGTAACATGAAAGATAAAATGGTGAAGCCTAGTCAAGTGCCTGTAGCTTAGTGGATAGAGCGTCTGTTTTTTAAGCAGAAAATTGTGAAGCCTAAGCCCGCCTCCCCCCCCCCCCCCCCCCCCCCCCCCCCCCCAATTTTTGTTCGTTAGCTCTAGATTTCTCAGTTGATCGGGTTTAAGCATTCTCCACTTCGATTCAATAAGATAAGTTATCTTTTGCTCTTTATTTAGCAATTTGCTTTTGGTTTAATATGGAGGTGCAAAGTTGTTGTGTCAACAATAGATATTTTTGTATCTGGTTCAAAGAAGCTGAGTTTTTTGTTAAAGATGTGAAGAATAAGATACTACTTCCTCTTTCATTTTCTCATTTAAGTTGGGCTGAAAGCGTGATTGTGGATATTCTGCATCTTCTGGTGAAAACGCCTTTTTCCAAACAAATTCGCAATGACAGTGGCACGATTCGTAAAGAAGATTTGCATCAGGATGGATTATTGAGTGCACTGTTTGGCCAGTCTATGTAGGGAGAAAAATTTTACAAGTTCCTGTGGGCTTTAACAAGAAAGGATGGTTTGTCTTTTGGGAGATGCTTCATGATTTGCTTAAAAATCATGAAAAAAGTCATCCTATTGTAATAGAATCAGACAAGTCGGTAGCAGAAACTTCTGTTCTTCATTCTGGAAGTTACGTGAATGTTGGGTTGAAGAAGTTGAAAAGTTATCAGACTTCAAGGGCACCAGCTGATAAGGTCTCTAAGAATTTTCTAAAAAGCCTAGCAAAAATTTCTTCCTCGCACTCATACTGGGTAAGGAAGAATCAAGAGGTAATCAATATAGATTTTAGTAAAATTTTGGCGGTCACTAGACTGTTTGCACATACTGATTGGATGGTGATTAAGGAAACTTTTGCAAGAGCATTTTAAGACTTATGTCTCGATTAACTCCTTTATGGCCGATAAGGCTTTGATTAATGTAGATGAAGGAGAAATTCCAAAGTTTCTAGAATTTAATGGTGGCAACTTTATGGTGTCCTTCATTTAATCATTGAATATTGGGTTATTTCTTAATTTTTTCTATTTCCTTTTTCACTCCTTATGGAGTTTGTATCTTTTGAGCATTAGTTTCTTTTCATTTCTTCAATGAAAAGTTGTCCCTTATTCAGAGAAAAATCATTTTTTTTAACCAGAAACAAAACTTTTCATTGATAAAATGAAAAGAGACTATTACTCAGGATACAAACTCCAAAGAGGAGTGAAAATGAAACCAAAAAATGAAAAACAATTACAATTGAAAAGTAAAAGCATGCCAATATAAGCAAATGTCCTATAATGAAAACCCATCAAAAGATGTTGAATCAAAACGATTTGACCAAGGTAGCAACTTGTCTTAAAAAATTATCTGGCTTCTTTCCATCCAAAGCTCTGAAAATAAAGCTTTAAACCCATTAATCCAAAGAAGTCTAAATCTCGAAACTAATGAAGGACCATTAAACAGTTGAAAATACATTATCTTTAACTGAATTGGAAAACACCTAGTTTGAATAACCATGGCATAATATTGATTCTTTTAGAGCTTTTAGGTTTCCAAAAAATAATTATGAGCTTAGAGGGGAACCCGAGCCAAACTGGTGTGCCAAAGAACTCACCGAAAACCTCCATAAAGGTTTAAAAGACCAAATACGAACATCCTCCGATGACCCAACAACCAATGGGCCCTAAAAACACAACAAGGACTGTTGTATGTCATTCAAAAGAAGATTATTCGTGTATACTCATAATCACCTCCCTCCACAAAGCATGTGGCTCGTTCATAAAACGTGAACCCCACTTAGTAACTATAAAGAAATTGTTTGCACCTTCTGAACTTCAACATTTATTCCACAAATCGAAGATTTAGCCCAATTCACCCTTAAACTTGAGCAAGCCACTACCAAGCCTTTTATGATCCAAGAAATAATCCTCATCAAGAATTATAAGAAGAATGTAACACCCCTGTTACTGACAAATTGCCCCAACTGGAGATAATGGCAAAATTTCCTTGAATTGAAGTCCACTAGCTTTGATAAGTGCAAAGAATGTATCTAGGTTGGTTGATGGAATTGTGCCCAAAGACTTATCTTCATCAAATTTCTTATGGCTTGAGTGATATGCCTTTGATGAAGAATGAAAAAGTAAATTCAATTCCTCTCCTATCGAATTATCCCACAAAACTTCGTTCAAAACAGTAACAAAGATCGATGTCCTCACTACTAACACTAACCTCATACTCATTATCCGAAATTTCAAGACCACACAGGTAATATAACTTTTGTGAAAATCACCCTTTCTAGCCCAATATAATAGCAATTAACTTCAACTCCTTGTGCTTATCTGAAAACTTCAATGACTCAGAAAAACCGATGAGACTCTTGAGGTATCAAAACCTTAGAGACAACTTCTTCTAACACATCAGCATTAATCTTAGAAACTTCATTTACAGAAGCTGGTCCTTTTTTACGCACATAGAAACTTGATATGACTTGCAAAAATTATCACGAAGTTCTTTAATGCTTGATGGAATCAAAGGATCCAAATAATCGAGCAATTTAGGGCGTTCAATTATCGAAACTTCATTAAAATTATCAGCCTTTTCCAAAAGTAAATTTTTCGCTAATGAAGCTTCACTTAAAATCAACGAATCGGCTAAAAAATCAAAATTCCCAAAAGGCTCAATAACTTCTTCAACATTATTCAAAAAAGTCTTGGGAGTAGCATCTTCGGTAAAAGGAACTTCCCGTTCATGCAACCCAATAGTAATTAATGAATCCTCCTATTTCTCATTGATTGTCGGATTTTGAAGGTCATCAATACCATTCACACCATTTAAAACAATATTATCAATCAAAGGATCTTCAACTAATAGATTTTCGGGCAAAGAAAATTCTTCTGAATTGGGAATCTCAATGTCCAAATTCTTACTAAAATCTTTTGCTGGCAACGAAGCAACTTCTTCTGAAACAAGTAATAATTCTGATGGTTGAAAAGAGGAGCCCAAAAGACACAAACGACCATTTTCAGATGAAGCTGAATCATTAGCATAATCATCCACAAAAGATATCCCTTCATCTTCCATAACTTGATATAAACGACTAAGATCAAAATAATGGGAAAAATCTGTTAAGATTAAATCACCATGGACAATCTCAGGAGGATCCAAAAACTCAATATCACCAAATCTAAGAAAAACATTTCCCCTCTTCTTATCAGTTATCTCAATTGTAGCCAGGATGAATCCACACAAGTTTCTTTTGACTTCAATACGAGCAACCTTGCAATCAACCAAATTGAAAGTTAAGGAATAAATACTCATCAGTCCTCCAAAATGTTCAAAGAAAAATCATTGAAGATTGGGATTGCGAGAAACACTCTCAGCTAGACGTTATTAGAGGATACAGAGGTTGGATTGCAATAAAGCTCGAATTGAAGTTAAAAGAACTTTGTGTGGCTTCATTCCAACATCAATTGAAATTTCGAACCAAAAGCGTGGGAATTTTTCTCCTCTTTGAAATTGTTGATGATCAGGGTCCTCCCAAGTTTGTTCATGGTGATTTAACTTTGAATGACTCTTCAAAGTTCAAATTCCTTGACCTTCTCCATTTGAATCAAGTAAAGAAGGATGAAGGAGTTGTTTATTTAATAAAAACGTTCTTGAATGTAGGTATATATTTATTTAAAATTTCTAAACGGTTAACTATACATTTATTTTTTGTATAATTAATAAAATTATTGCTGACCATTCAATGTAATTCAACATAAAAAAAAATAGTTTTTTTCCCCATATGGCCAATTGGTCTATTAATAAACATAAATACTATATTTTTTTTAAAAAAATCGAACCTAATATCAAAATTTTTACTTTGCCCAGCATACTTATATATAATTGAACAAACTCTACAAAAAAAATCACATAAATATAAATTAAACGCAACAACTTGAGTAATTTCAAATTTTAATTGTCCTAAAAAAATCAAAATCTAATTTGATTAAAGTAATTTATAAAATAATTATAAATATTAAAAAAATAATCAATCTTTTTAATTTTATTTATATTCACGAATAAATATTGCATAATATTTTTTACAATACTTTTTTAGTTTTTTACCGTACTATTCCATAAAGGAATTAAACAAAAGTATGTTATTATAAGAAATATATATATTATTTGAAAACTAATTAATAATTTGTTTTTAGATATTCAAATTATTAATTCTTTTAGTTCAACAATTACGTGGTAGGGATTGAACCATCGATTTTTAAAATTAAAATTAGTAATAAAATCTTGTATGAAATAGAAACATTCATTTTTTTTAAAAATATAAATTTATTTTGTATATTAAATAATATTTATATAATGAAACCCCCTTCTTCTCTTTCTTGTTCTTTTTTAATGCACCAATTTGACATGAAGAAAATACTTTTGATTATTTTTTCTTTGTGTTTCGAGTTTGATTATTGGTAGTGGCCAGATTATGATGTACGTATTACATAATTTTTTTACAAAAATAGATTTACCTTTCATCAATGTTGAAGATCACAATAAACAACACTATTTAAAGTTTAGGTATTTATTAGACAAAACTTTGAAAGTTTAGCAATTTATTAGATAATTTTTAAAATTAAGAGATCTTTTAGACATAAATCTAAAAATTCAAAGGTAAAACTTAAAATTTAACCTAATTTTTTAAATAATAATTAAAAACATGTGCATTTGCCTAACATACTATAATTAATTAATTTTTAAATAATAGTACTTAATACTTGAAAACACTTGGGCCAATCAATTTAAAAGTTAATTTATTTAAATTTTCAAAAACATACACATGCATTTACATGTGGTACACTAGTATAAAGAAAATCATGAAACTTAAAATTTTAGACCCCATTTAATAATCATTTAATTTTTTATTTTTAAAAACTAAGCATATAAACATTATTTATATTTATAAGTTTATTTGTTTTGTTATCTTTTTTTTACGTATGTTTTTAAAAATCATGCCAAGTTTTGAAAACTAAAAAAACAAAATAATTTTTAAAAACTTGTTTTTGTTTTTGAAATTTAGTTAAAAATTTAAATTATTTTTTAAGAAAGATGAAAATTATTATAAAAAAATGGTGAGAAAACAAGCCTATTTTTTTTTTTTTATAGATTTGAATTTTCAAATAAAATATAATTTATAATATAAATTTAAAAGATAAAATATAATTTATAATATAAATTTAAAAGATAAAATATTCTAAATTATTTATTTTAAATATTTTCTAAATAAAAAAAGTAATGACTTGTCAAATTTTTTATTCTGGTAAAAAAAAAAAGCGTATGATCTTTAACGATAAAACTGAATTTTATTTATTTTTTAAATATAAAAATATTGCATTAGTTTGGTGAAAATACAAATTATCAACAAAATTGGCACTGCTTTGGGATGTGCAGGGGGCACTGCCGAAAAGTAATTCTCTCTGGAATATAAAATATTCTGGAGTGCACGAAAGCAACTCTGCCAACTGCTGAAAGGAGATTATTCGACCGATTCTTCCAAATGTTGAGAATCACCTCTCTATCGCAACCTCGCGTCAAGTCTCTCGCCCATTACGTAAACTGTCTACGTTCCGCCTCTACAAGCTATCTATTACCATCTAACTCTCCTTCGAATCTGTTGGCTCCTTCGATTTGGATTCTCTTTTCGCCATTCTCGTACTCATCCAAGCAGAAGAAGGAAGATAGCTACGACGTTGTTTCCGTTTGCAACAGAGACCCAACAGCTCCGCCGAAACTCTTTGTGGTTCAACCTCGTCTTCGTACCGATACAATTCTGCAAGCAAAGCTAAACGAGGCTTTGTGTCTTGCAAATTCTCTAGAAGAACAACGAGATGGGTATTTTGATATTGATTTCTTTGACAAGGAAATACCCCCTCACGTTGTAGTTCAAAATCCTTCTGCAAGAGGAGCTCGCGCTGGTGAGTCCAAGAGATGTGAATTCTATTGCAGGAATCACCCTTCCTTTTTTTTTTTTTTTGCTTAGAAATTTCACAGTTGGGACACTCAACAGCTCTCGCACTCGACAATGTGGCAGAAAGCTTTTCACCGTAGTAACTCGAATTTATATCAAATGGTTATTAGGAGAATGAAAATTATTAAATTCACATTCAATGTGTGGCATCCACCTTGTGGCGGTCTCATTGAATAATTTGTTCCCTCAAACTGCCAATTGAAATACTTTTAGAAATTGAAATTTGGGTCATTCAGACATGTTTTCTTAGTCATTTTAATATTTATGGCATCAATTAGGATTTTTTCCTCTTTTTTAATTCAGATTCGAACCTTTGACTATTGATGGATGATACATGTTTTATGCCAGCTGGTGCCTCAATTAGGAATTATTATTTCTAAGATTCATCTTGGCTATGGTAAATTGATTTAAAGCCACTGTGACTAATGCATGGCTCATAGAAAGATCAACAAATCTTACGGGAAGCAAGTGAAGACGTTAGTTTTCTTTTTCTAAATGGCTACTTTTTGTAGTTCTTTTGGAGGTGACTGCTGCATCTTTATCATATGGGTTAGGTTCCTACTCTCTCGTTCTCTGTTCTTTTGTCGCGCTATCACCTTTCTTATTTATCCTTGTTGCCGACTGCTTAAGCTGCCTCCTTCCTCACGGTTCCAGCCAAGGCACAATTAGAAGCTTTGTCTTTAACAAGTCTCCTATCTACATAAGGCACCTTTTTGCGGATGACATCTTGCTTTCCTCTTATAAGAGGCGTAGCATTGAAAATCTATTCAACCCTATCAACCTTTTCGAGAAGGCAACCATAATTCTTGCCTTGGTCTTTTCCTTGTCTGTAAATCGAAATCTCTTTCTTTCTATAGTCCCTTGATTTAATAAGAGGTGCGTAGATTGAAGAGTTGGAAATATGCTGAGGTTTTCCCGTGGAGGCCCCTTACACTCATCCTCTCATCCGTTGTCCTCAGTAGCTGTGCTAACTGCTAACATATAAGAATGGTCAACAAATAAGAATGGACGATAGGACCATCCAACTCTTTCACTAATGTGCTTTTCCTTTAACCCTCTTGCCAAGTTAACCCTTTCTTTTCATATGGGAAGCATGGACTTCAAGACAATGTAAGGGATTTTAGGCATGCGATGAGAGATAACAATTAATGCCATTGTTTCCTGAAATTCATTTCTCAAGCATCTTCAATATCGTTTCTTCGTTTGATAAAGTACTAACATAGATAATATAACGTAAAACCATTTTCATTAGTTTCTGTTTTCCTTATCTCCCATGTGAGAGATTTATTAGGTAACTTTTTTTTTTCTTTTCTAGTGTAGAGAGGGATATCTTAAAAGGGGTGACTTGTTTAGTTGTAAGGGTGTGGAAAAGAGTGTGCAAGTAGTCAAGAAAAAGAAGATATAATTCCTCAAAGTTGATTTTGCGCTTGGGTCCTGTCGCTTGGGTTAAAGACTGCCTCAATGGGATTCTTACACATTCAAAGGAGGCAGTTTTCTTTAGAAAGAAAAGTCACGATGAGGCTCTTATCTGGGTTTAGGTGATCTCAAATGGGCAGGAAATGCTTTCTTGTTTTCTAGGGGGCAGGTCTTCTTTGTTTATTCCCACAGGTTCTGAGGAGAAGAGTTGAAGATTGTTCAGTGGAAAGCTTGAAAGTTTAGAGGCAAAAATATATTCTTATGCTTAGAGGGTCAAGGTTGTATCAAAGGCAAATCATTCCTTCGAAATGAGATGGAATTTGCTTTTGACTTCGAAAAGGTTGTGTTAGTAGATAGGGGACGTTCATTTAATCAGTGGTCCCTAGTTTTAGAGGTTGTGTCACAATTTGGAGTGTGGGTATTACTGAACCACTCCTAGAAGAGTTAATACCTTAGATCAACTTATGAGGACAATGTCTTCTTTGGTTGGGCCGTTTTCTTGCATTCTTTGTCGGAGGGTTGAGGAGGACCTTGATCATATTCTTTGGAGCTGCGACTTTGCTCGGCTCGTATAGGATCTTTTTTTCCAGGAGTTTAACTTTCAGTTTGCTAGACATGGAGATCTTAGGGGGATGATCGAGGAGTTCCTTCTCCATTCTCCGTTTCAGGAGAAGAGGAAGTTCTTGTGGCAGGTTGGAGTTTGTGCTGTGTTGTGGAGTTATGGGGTGAGAGAAATAATAGGACTTTTAAAGGAGTTGAGAGAGATCCTAGTGATGTGTGGTCTCTTGTGAGGCTTTATGTTTCTCTTTGGGCGTCGGTGACGCGGTTATTTTGTGTTTACTCCTCAAGCCTTAGTTTAATTGACTGGAATCCCTTCCTTTAGTGGGGTTCCCTTTTGTGGGCTTGGATTTTTGAATGCACTTGTATTCTTTCATTTTTTCTCAATAAAAGTCCAATTCTTTATTAATTTTTTTTTTTGGAGAGTGGGTATTTGTTTTGCCTTTCTATGATAATTTGGCCCTTATTCTATGCAAGGATGAGGAAGTGTCCCACTTGATTAGGTTTGACAATGGAATTGTGTCTGACTATGAAGTTTGTTTAATGTGTTGGAATGTTGAAGTACTAGCCATAGGACAAATTGTTGAATGCTCAGCTCTGGAGGGTGGGTAAAATTAAGGACCTACCTCCTCATCTATGGTATGAAAGGAATGGTATGTGTGCGGAGAGCAATATTGTGATGAGCAAAGAGATTAGCAACAAGGTTCGAATTTGTGTTTTAGGGAGGGGAGATGGTTTCATTTAGTTGGGGTGTTTTGTTAACTGTAATGGGTTCTCCTTCTTGGTTAGATTTATCCCCCTTGTCGTGAAGGTTCCTTAGAAAGTTGGAATGGTCGTCGGAAGTTGGGGTGGCAAAAGGAAAACATGTTGGTGAAAAAATTGGGAGAGAAGGATGCAGCCGTGAACCATCCATTGCCACTGCCCGGTCTGTCCAATCTAGGCAAATTTTGAAATAAGGGTCTTGTGGGTCTTGTACTAATGACAACGGAAAAAGAGAAGTGGCTGGAGAAGTCAGAAGGCCCATGGTGGTGTTTGTTTTAGTGGACCAAAAGGAAATTTTGGGTGCTTATTTGCCCAAACTTAGTGTGGATCTTAAGGATGGGCCAAGCTTTCCTAGTGAAGGTTGAAACTATGTCCGTTTGGGTAAGATTTGCCTGTAGGTAAGCTATTTTATGAAGGGCTTGGTTGTTTAGTTGACTCCTCGACTCATAGGGAAGTGACCCATTCAAACTTTGAGTCGGGGCAAACAACTTATGATTCATTCATTGAAAGTGGGTTTGAAACAACTTCTCCCTTTCTCTCTCCTACTCTTAGACACTGTAGTTAGATAAATTTGGCGGGTTTCTTTGAGTGGTTAGAAGACTATGGGTGGGGCTGATTAGAGGAGTGGAATCTACACGTTTGGTGAGCCTTTTGCAAAGCCACTACTCATTCCTCGAGTGGTGGAAGCCTCTTGGCAAGAAGGTACTTCTAATCCTCCCTTTTGTTGGATTGGAGCCCTTTTCTACTTCGTTAGCTTTTGTTGGGTTATTTATTTTTTGTCTTCAATGCTAAATACTTTCAACTAGAATGTAGCTCCCTTCAAATATCCATAGCTAGTTGGAATCTTCTTTCGTGGGGCACCCGTTTAGAAAGGAGAAAAAAGACCCTTTGTGGGAGGTGGGAGCATGTCTATAGCTGGTTGGTAGTTTTTTGATAAAATCCTAATGTATTGAAATATAAAAGAAAACAGAACTATAATATAACTCCCCAAGTATTTGAGATACTTGGATCCTCCCTTCTTGAGAAATCTCTCAAGCCCTAAGCCACTAAACAATTGCCTAACTTCATCCTTCCTCCCTCCATTTATAACCAAATACCACAACAACCTCCTTAATGAAATACTAATATACCCTTAATATCCTAATAAGACTCTAGTTATATCATTATTTGCCCCTAAATACACCTTATCCTTAAGGTGTGGTTAACAAAAAATCTAAAGTTGGGTATAAGGCCTTTTTTTTAAAGGTAACTTCTAGTCTAAGACCCTTCATATTCTTAAAACTTAACCCTGCAAAATATAGAGCCTAGTTGGAACGGTGTGTTGGTGGAATGTTGTGCAACAATGAATGACGACCAACGTCGATAACGGTGGTGGTGAAAACCGTGAGAAAATGCTGGATCTGTGAGGCACAAGAGACAATAAGGTGTGCAAAGGTGGCAGACTTAGTGGGCAGTAGCAACAGTGAAGGCAGAAGATGGCCCTAGTATCTTTCGCTGATAGTGGCGGAAGGTCGTGGTAGCTCGACGGTGTGGTTAAATAAAACAAACGTTCACAGTGACGGCTAGGGTTTACTTTCTTCACAAATTTCCAAGTCAGGTCAGGTTTTGGGTTTAAAATATAGAAAAACCTAGCTAAAAACCCATCTTCTATAACAGTCCCCTTTTATTCCTTTAGAAGCAAAGGGCCTTAGCAAATTTATTCAAACCCAGCCCACCACGTAGCCTATAGCACCTATGGCTTCTATATTCTTCTTCCTCCATGTGATTAGGGTTGTTTCTCTCTCTTTCGTTGAACAGATGCTACTGCCATGGCCACCCTTTTAAGAAGTTTGCGTCGATGCCTTTACTAGATCCTTAGCTTCGTCCACACCGGCGTTCGTCACAGACGATGGTTGTTTCTTCTTTTTCCATTTTCTTCATGTTTGTCGCCCATCTTCCTAGCTTTGTGGTGGATGAATCGTTGCCTTCTCCACATTTTCTTCTCTAGCCAAGGAATTCTTTCTCCAAAAATCTAGTCTTTGCTCTCACGGTCTTCGAATTTTGGGAAAATAGATCTCCCTTCCCTCGCATCCAAATCTTCTGTGCTAGTATTTTTCGACGACCTTCCCATTTTTCTTTTTCTTTTCTACACTTTTTGCGAACAAAGTCAACCTTGGACGACTCCTCATTCTTTTTGCCTTTGTCTATGATATGAGGATTCTTCTTTCCTTCTGGCCGTCTCACCCTTCTGATCATCAACCTTCCTAGTATTCTCAATTTCTTGTCATATAAGATCCCTAATTTTAATATGAATTTCTGCCTCTTTGTTTCTGCCAGTCTAATCTATTTTTTTATTGCTGCAATCTCCCCCTTTATTTCTCTGAAACCTTGTGGCACAGTATTCGGTATAGATTGGAACATCAAGTCCATTTGCTTCCTTCGCATAAAATCTTCGATATCTCTTCACATAACTTTACACATAGCTCCTTAGCCAGAACCGAATAGCTCTGATACCAATAGATAAAATCCTAATGTATTGAAATATAAAAGATAACAAAACTACAATATAACTCTCGAAGTATTCGAGGTACTTGGAACCTCCCCTCTTGAGATATCACTCAAGCCTTAAGCCACTAAACAATTGCCTAACTTCCTCCTTTCCCCCTCCCTCTACTTATAACCAAATACCATAACAACCTCCCTAATGAATTACTAATATACCCTTAACATCCTAATAATACCCTAATAGCATTCCTATCATTTTCTTGTGGGCATTAATAACCAATAATTTTTGAAGTAATCCTTCATTCCTGAACTCTCTAGTTGGAAGCTTTTGTGTATTTGTTTACCACCTGTTGATTAGACCTTTGGCCCCACGCTTTTCTCCTTCTGTGGGGAGGTATCACATCAGTTTCTGAGTAAAATATGAAATAATATCTGATAGTGATTTATTAATTTTTTTTAGTAGTTCTAATTCTTCCTTGATATTGTATGTTAAAAGAGAAATGGACTTTCTTATTTTTAGATGATGAGTAAATTGGCTTGTCTATGGTCTAGATGGCTGAGCTTTGCATCATGTCGATTTTTTTTCTCTAATTGTGTTTTATGTTTTTAGACACATATTTTGGACCAGGGACTGTGGATGCCATCAAATGCCATTTGAATGCGGCAGAGTCAAAGGTAGTGGTAATTTGGTTTCATTTGTGCGTGATTAGCTGTATAATGTGATCATTAAACTAAACCTTATCAATTTAAAATTTTATCAGAGTGAAGTTGATGCTATTTTTGTAAATGCCATTCTCTCTGGCATTCAGCAAAGGAATTTGGAGGTATATCTTGTGTATATTCATTTTTTTTCCTCTTGTTAGTTCGACCATGAACAAATGCACGCTCTCGGTCTTGTGGAAAAAGTTTAGGTTGTGTATGTCTTTACATTAATATAATTTTTCTTTTGCAATATTCTTTGTTCTTGATAACATGCTCCACTATTTTATGTCAGCGAGCATGGGATAAACCTGTATTGGACCGCATGGGTCTCATAATAGAGATATTCAATGCTCATGCCTACACAAAAGAGGCGAAATTACAGGTTTTTTTCATTGGCCGAATTATATGTATCATTGCCTAAACTATACTTATAATAAAGGGATAGAGTTCAATTTGTATTTTTTCATTGTTTCAACTTGGTTCATTCATTATTATTTAGTTGCAACCATGTGTAACTACAAAAGAAATTACAATATCAATAATTGGAGAGCTTTTTTATTTGGTTCATTAATTATTATTTTGTATCAGTGATGTTGAGGTGACCCCAGGCGCTCGCCTATGGCGAGAGGCGAGGCGACTTGGGGTGCCGTTGCCTTGTAAGCAATTGGGGCGAGAATCATACGCTCGCCCAGTCGCACCTAGTGTCGCCTATCGACGCTTGGTGATGTATAGCACATAATTTATTTATTTATTTATTTTTAAATTCGTTTAATACAAACTAAACCTAAAAACCCACTAAAGAGGCCCATGAAGCCATCCAAGCGGTCCTTTCTTTCGTTCGTCTTCTATAATACTTTTTTATTATCTTTTGCGGCAAGTTAAACTTCTCATGCAAGGAATGACTACGAGAATGATAGTTGCTACACATTTCTTTTTTCTTTGACTTCTTAATCGATTCTTGGCTAAATCTTTTCATCAGCCGCTTCTGATCCTTCAATGTCTTCTTCTTCTTTGATTCTCCTTCTCAGCTTCTTCTTCTTTAGCTTACTTATCCAATTGTCCTTGTTGTTGCTTCATTTGGGAGGTGAGGACCGTGAGGTGTAATTGAATTTCTTTCTTTTTTTTTCCTTTTAAGTTCGTTATTTGAATATTACTTTTAAATCATTAAAATATAAAACTATATTATTATAATAGGATGGGAGAAGTTGAGCCAAAAAGAAAACATCCCGGTTGGCAATATGTCATTTTGGAGAATGAGAAGGACACAAACACTTGTAAATGTACATTCTGTGGAAAAATCACCAAGGGTGGCATTTGTCGAGCAACACAACATTTAGTTGGTGGGAATCAAAATGTCAAAGCATGTTTGAAGTGCCCAACTAACGTAAGAGATGAATTGAAGGATTAACAAATAAGATCAAAAGCAAAGAGGGAAGAAAGTAATGCTCTTCCAAGCTATGATGATTATGATTTGAACACATATGACGAAGTGGATGAGAAGTTGTTGGAGCAAGTTCAAGTTGTGGAACATCTAGAAAGCGAGCACTTAGAGGTGGAGGAGGAGCTGGTGGAAGCCAATCTAAATCACAACTAAAGCCACCACGACAAAAGGGAGGAATGGATAAATATGTTTATCCAAATCTAGCTAAGTTTGTTGATGATAGGAATAGATTGAAGAAGCTTAAGCAATCAAGCATTATTGAAAAATACAACAAAGAGGGGAGGAATGCTACAGTTCAATTCATCATGCATTGGATTATCAAGCAAGTACTCCATTAAATACTATTCGCTTGAGAAGTTTTCATATAATGCTAGAAGCTGTGGGTCAATTTGGTCCTGGTTTGATACCTCCTCATCATGAGGCCAGAGTAACATGTTTGAAAAAGGAAGTACAATTCACTAAAAATCTAATGAGTGGTCATGAAGTTGAATGGAAAAAAAATGGTTGTTCGTTGATGTCAGATGGGTGGATTGATAGAAGAGATAGAACTTTAATAAACTTTCATTCTGTTGCTGGAACATTGTTTTTGGAATCCATTGATGCATCTTCATCCATCAAAACTGGAGAAAAAGTATTTGAACTCTTGGATGGAATGATAGAGAAGATCGGAAAAGAAAATGTTATCCAAGTTGTTACTGATAATGCCTCAAATTATGGCCTAGCTGGAAAATATTTGGAAGCAAAATGCCCACATTTATATTGGATACCATGTGCTGCTTATTGTTTAAATTTGATTTTAATGGATATTGGAAAGATGGACCAAATCAAAAGATGTATTAAAAGGACCGTGGCACTTAGTGGCTTTATTTATAACCACTTGTACGTGCTAAACATGATGAGAGAATTCACTAATCAACATGAATTAGTAAGACTTCGGTGCTTAACTTTGCAATTCACCAAATGGGTCATAGACTTCGGTGCTATTAATCATATTACAGGCAATCCCAATTTATTTTCCACCCTTTTCTCATCTACATCCCTTACGAATGTTACTTTAGCAGATGGATTAAAATCTTATGTTCTTGGATCTAGAACAGTAAATCTCACCCCATCTCTTTCTTTCATATGTTCTACATTTACCTCAATTTTCTTTCAACTAGATCTCCATTAGTAAACTCACTCCTGACCTGAATCTTGTGATCCTGGTTATTGCTTGTTTCAAGATCTTGTGATGAAGAAGATTATTGGGGGAGGACATGAATCTAGAGGACTTTATATGTTTGATCATCACGTAACGAAAATTGTTGCTTGTTTTGGGGTTGTTTCTCGTTTTGATGCCCATTGTCGTCTAGGTCATCCATCTCTCTCAGTGTTAAGTAAGCTTTGACCCCAATTTCATAATTTGTCTTCATTACATTGTGACTCATGTCATGTCAGTTTGCCAAATTTCATCGTCTTAGTTCGAGCCTCAGAGTCGATAAACCAGCGAGCTCTCCCTTCGAATTAATTCATTATGATATTTTGGGTCATTGTCTAGTTGTGTCCAAAACTGGATTTCAATATTTCATTACCTTTGTTGATGATTACTCTCATGTGACTTGGTTATATTTTATGAAGAATCATTTTGAGTTGCTTTCCCACTTTTGTAACTTTCATGCTAAATTCGAACTCAGTTTGGTGTTTGCCTTAAAGCTTTGAGAAACGACAATGTTGGTGAGTACGTTTCTGAAGAACTTAGGTTGTATCCATGTTAGCATGGAATTATTGATCAATCATCTTGAGCCGATACTCCATCCCAAAATGGCGTTGCTAAACAAAAGAATAGGCATCTTTTTGAAACTGCAAGAGCATTGTCCTTTCAAATGCATGCTCCAAAACATTTTTGGGTTGATTCCATTTCAACGACGTGTTTTTTGATTAATTGAATGCCTTCATCTGTTCTTAAAGGTCAAGTTCCTTATCATGTTTTATTTCCCACCAAACCTTTGTTCCCTATTGTGCCAAAAATATTTGGTTGTACTTGTTTTGTTTGGGATGTTCGTCCTAATCTGACAAAATTAGACCCAAAATATTTGAAGTGCATTTTCTTAGGTTGTTCTCGTGTTTAAAAAGAATACAAATGCTATTGTCCTAGTTTGCACAGGTATCTCATATCTCGCGATATTACTTTCTTTGAGAACAAGCCCCTCACTCCATCTTTGCCTTATATGAGTCAGGGGAAGGATGAGGATCGTTTTATTTATACACTCGTGTCTCCCACACCCTCTTCCAATCCATCTCCTTTGAAATTTGTTCCTACTCGTACACCTATTACTCACGTTTATTCTAGACGACAACAATCTCCAGGCAATTGTTTGGTCCTAGAAGATTTTTCGTCATCAGATCCAGAACCAAGTGACGAGCTTCCTATTGCTCTTCATAAAGGTAAATGTTCTTGCACTTTTCCTATTTCTTCTTTTGTCTCTTATGACCACTTGTCATCTTCAACACGTTCTTTTATTGCATTTATTGATTCTATCTTGATCCCTAAGACTGTTCACGAATCCTTGTTTCATTCTAGTTGGCGTAATGCGATGATAGAATAGATGAATGCCTTAGATGATAATGGTACTTGGGAATTGGGATTTAGTATCTCTCCTGCTGGAAAGAAAGCTGTCAGATGCAAATGAGTGTTTGCAATTAAGGTCTATCCTGATGGATCTGTTGCTCGTTTAAAAACGCTCTTTGTTGCCAAAGGCTATGCTTTGACGTATGGGATTGATTATTTTGATACATTTTTTCCTGTTGCTAGGTTAACTTCTATCAGGTTCATTTCCATGGCAGGTTATCAAGGTTGGCCTTTGCATCAACTTGACATTAAAAATGCCTTTGTCCATGGTGATCTTCAAGAGGAAGTGTATATGGAGCAACGATCTGGGTTTGTTGCTCAGGGAAAGAATGATAAAATGTGTTGCTTTCGCAAATCTTTGTATGGGTTGAAACAAAGTCCACGAGCATGGTTTGAAAAATTTAGTCAAGCACTTGAGTAGTTTGGAATGAAGAAAAGCAAGTCGGATCATTCTATCTTCTACTGACGATCTAAGAGTGGTATTATTCTACTTGTCGTATATGTTGACGATCTAAGAGTGGTATTATTCTACTTGTCGTATATGTTGATGATATTGTCATTACTGGAAGTGATACATCAGGCATGTTATCTCTCAAAACTTTCCTTCAAAGTCAGTTTCATACTAAAAACTTGAGAATTTTAAGGTACTTCTTGGGTATTGAAGTAATTAGAAGCAAGAATGGTATTTTTATGTCACAGAAAAAATATGTGCTTGATTTGTTGTCTAAGACAGGTAAATTGGGAGCTAAGCCATGTAGTACTCCAATGATACCTAGTCTGCAACTTAGAAAAGATGGAGAACCATTTAAAGACCCTGAGAGATATAGAAGATTGGTTGGGAAGTTGAATTACCTTATAGTGACACAACTAGACATAGCTTTTTCGGTAAGCATTGTGAGTCAGTTTATGGCTTCACCCCTAGTGGATCATTGGGCTGCAGTACGATAAATTCTCTATTATTTGAAGGCTGCACCTGGACGTGGAATTTTATATAAAGACCATGGTCATATGAAGATCGAGTGCTTTCAGATGCTGATTGGGCAGGATTAAAAGAAGATAGAAGACTGACTTATGGCTATTGTGTTTTTGTTGGAGGCAGTTTGGTCTCATGGAAGAGTAAGAAACAAAATGTAGTCTCATCATCAAGTGCTAAATAAGAATACAGAGCTATGACACAATCAATATGTGAAATAATGTGGGTACATCAACTCTTAATTGAGTTAGGCTTCAATATTACAGTCCGACCAAGTTGTGATGTGACAACCAAGCTGCTCTTCATTTTACATCCAACCTAGTATTTCATGAGTAGACTAAATATATTGGAATCGATTGCCATTTTGTTCGTGAAAAAATACAACAAGGTTTAGTGTCTACTGGATATGTGAAGACTGAAGAGCAATTGGGAGATATTTTCATGAAAGCTTTAAATGGAGTTCGAAAAGATTACCTTTGTAACAAGCTGGGAATGATTAACATATATGCTTATGTTATAAGTATACATGTGAATATAGGAGCTTATTAGTCTGTTGTCCTTTATTGCAATTTTACTATTCTTAGTTTAGGGCTACCATGTATGCCTATATATATTGAACTCAAATGTATAGAATAGTGAGGATTCTCCATATTTTGGTCTCACATTAACATTGGGAGCCCACTAAGCTCCTTGTATTTCATTTATCAATGAAATTTGTTTCTCTTCTCTGAAATTACAATATCAACAGCCTTTCGAGTGCTTTAGGAATTACAAAAATCCTTAGGAATCACAAGAGATAAGTCGTTGGTTTTCTGCAAAAGATGAGCTTTTGAATTTGTATATGACAAAGAAGAGAAATTTAATTTAGAAATCTCAGCTGCTTTGGCTCAAAGAAGGGGATGAAAATATGAATATCTTTCATAGATTTCTAGCTGCAGGGAAAAGAAAATTATTGATTTATGAACTACAATCTGAAGATGGGAATACTCTTCTTTCTTTTAGAGAAATTGAGATGGAAATTATTGGACTACTCTTTACCAAAAGATCCCGAGGAAGTGATTTATTCCTTGTAATTTCCCTTGGGGTTCGGTTTCTCCAAGTCAGAATGCTGTTTTTGGTTAAGCCATTTTCACTTGAGGAAATTTGGTTTGTAGTGAAATCTCTTAGTAAGAACAAAGCTCCGACGCTAGATGGATTTACGACCAAAGGCGAATCTTGGATGACTTTATGTGGCTGTTTAGTGAATTTCATCGAAATGGGCATGTTAATTCTTGTTTAAAAGAGAATTTCATTTGCTTAATACAGAAGAAGGAAGCAGCTGCTATTGTAAGGGATTTTTGGCCAATTGGCTTGACTTCTTCAATTTATAAGATTCTAGCCAAGGTGCTTTCAGAGAGATTAAAATTAGTAATGCCTTCAATTATTTCTCAACACCAAAGGCAAATCTTGGATCCAATCATTATAGCAAATGATATAGTGGAAGAATACAAGATTAAAAAGAAGAAAGGGGGATATTGAAGCTTGACATTGAAAAGGCTTTTGATTTTGTGGATTGGGATTTCTTGGAGGAATTTTTTTTGCTTAAAGCCTTTGATGGCAAGTGGATTCAATGGGTCCGTGGATGCATTAGAGATCCCAAGTTTTCTGTTTTTATCGATGGAAGACCTTGGGGAAGAATAATTGGTTCGAGGAGAATAAGACAAGGGGATCCTCTCTTCCCCTTCTTATTTCTTTTGGTTAGTGAGGTGTTTAGTGCATTAATCGAGAATGCTTATTCTAAAGGTGTGTATGAAGCCTTCAAAGTGGGTGAAGACAAAGTTCATGTGCTGATTCTCCAATTTGTAGATGATACCTTGCTTTTTTGTAAGTATGATGACAACATGTTTGAAATTCTCATACAAACTATTGAGCTCTTTGAATGGTATATTCAGGTCAGAAGATTAA
Organism: Trichosanthes truncata; assembly: GCA_033996785.1. NCBI lineage: Eukaryota > Viridiplantae > Streptophyta > Magnoliopsida > Cucurbitales > Cucurbitaceae > Trichosanthes > Trichosanthes truncata. The sequence continues at coordinate 92,449,490 of JAWPNB010000003.1, forward strand.
TTGGGAAAAATCTACCTTGTGTGGGATAGATGTGGAAGAATCAAAGCTGCTTTAGTTTTTTTCCCAGCTGAATTGTAAGATTGAATCGTTACTGTTCCTTTATCTTGGCCTTCCCCTCGGTGGATATCCTAAAAAGATTTCTTTTTGGCAGTCTGTTCTTGATAAGATACAGAAAAAGATTGATAGATGGAGGAGATTTACTCTCTCGAGGGGGATGCTAGACTCTTTGCAACTCGGTCCTTTATTGCATTCCTTTATACTACCAGTCTATTTTTCTTATGCCTTCAATGGTTAGTTTGGAGCTTGAGCAGCTTTTGTGTGCTTTTTTCTGGGAAGGAAATGATGACAGTAAAATTAACCACTTGGTTAGGTGGAATTTAGCTTCCAAAGCTCAAAATCAAGGGGGTCTCGGCATTGGAGCTTTAAAGCACATAAACATGGCTCCATTTCTAAATGGGGATGACGGTTTTGCCTTTTGGAGAAAGGTAATGGTTAGTGTTCATGACTCAAATGAATTTCCTTGGCACACGGTGGGTAGAAATAGCTCGAGCCTTCGTAGTCCTGGGATGAGTATTTCCAAATCTTGGAAGAAGGTGGAGTCTTTTGACAACGAATTTTCTTTTGGCATGATCCTTTGACTTTAGATTCCTCGGGTCTTTTTTCAGTAAATTCATTGGTGAAGTTTGTAGCTGCGAGCAATTCGTTGGAAAAGCCGATTTTTAATGCAATTTGAAAATCAAAATGTCCCAAAAAGGTTAGTATTTTGATATGGATTTTGCTAAATGGTCACTTAAATACTTCTGAAACTTCACAAAGGAAATTGCCAAAGTTCTTGCTCCAGCCTTCGGTCTGTCTCCTCTGCTATCAGAACAAGGAATCCATGTTCCATCTTTTTTTTGAGTGTGATTTTGCTTCTCAATGCTGGTTCAAGCTATTTTAGATTTTCAATGTTTGTTGGGTGTTCTCTAATGATGTTAAGGACAATGTTCTTCAACTTATCATTGGGCCTCAGTTGAATGACAAAGCATCTCTCCTTTGGGTGAAAACAGTAGAAGCTATCTTTTATGATGTCTGGTTTGAAAGAAATCAGAGGACTTTTGAAGGCAAGTATTTTGTTTGGGGCGTTAGATTCGTTGCTATTCTTCTCAAGGTTTCTTCTTGGTGCGCTCTTTCCAAAGCTTTTGAGGATTATTCTATTTTTGATATAAATTTAAATTGGCATGTTTTTATTAATTCCTTTTAAGTTGTACTCCTTTTGATGGATTCTGACCTCTTTATTGGAGTTTTGTATTTTGAGCGATAGTCTCCTTTCATTTCTTCAATGAAAAGCTTGTTTCTTTTTCAAAAAAAAAAAAAAATCCTCTTTAAAAGATTGTTTCCCTTGGCTTTTTGTTATTTCTTCCGATCCTGAAGGCTCTGGTTTTTTTGGGATGCTTCAACTTCTTCCTGAAATATTATATTTAGAAGACTTTTAAAGGATGTAGAAATCATTGACTTTCAGGATCTTTTGATGAGACTTTCTTCAGCTCCACCTAATTTTAATAACGACTCCCGAAGGTGGTCCCTTGAACCATCTGGCATCTTTTCGGTTAAATCTTTGACTGGTTATTTGGCTTCATCAACCACTATGGACAGTTTTATTTGCAGCTATTTGAAAATCTAAAAGTCCAAAGAAAGTTTTGCAACCACTGTGGATTTTGAAAATCTTTGACTGGTTATTTGGCTTCATCAACCACTGTGGATTTTGATCAATGGAAGACTTAATTCTTCGGAAGTTTTGCAAAGACAGCTTCCCCTAGTATATTGCCTTTGGTTTGCTTTCTATGTTTTTCGGTGGGGGAAACTCTCAATCACATTCAAAGCTCGTGTTGGTTCAAGCTTTTTGTGATTTTCAAGATCCAATGGGTTTTTTCTAATCGTGTGGAGGAAAATTTTTCTTAGCTACTTATTGGTCCCTTGATAAGTCCAAAGGAAAATCTTCTTGGAGTGAATGCAGTTAAGGCTATTCTTTCAAAATTGTGGTGGGAAAGGAATCAGAGAAATTTTCAAAGCCCACATCTTTCTTGGCTTGACAGATTTGATTCAGCTTGATTAAAATCTTCGTCTTGGTGTTCTGTTTTTAAGACGTTTGCTGGATTCTCCTTGCAGGATATCTATCACATTGGGGTGCTTTTCTTTCTACTTTATAGTTTATTATATTTATCATGTTCGTTTTTTGTTCTTTATGTTCTAATTTTTGCTTTTTTCTCACTCCTTTTGGAATTTGTATCTTTGAGCATTAGTCTCTTTTCATTTCCTTAATGAAAAGTTTCGTATCTTGTTAGAAACAAAATAAAGTTATTGATGAAACTGGTCTTATGGAAATCCCTCTTTTAAATGGCAAATTTACTTGGTCAAAATCAAGAGATGACGTCTCTCAATCATTGTTGGACAGATTCTTTGTTTCCAAAGAATGGGATATGATTTTTGATAATATAAAGGCTTCAAAACAGGTGCGTTCTTTTTCTGATCACTTTCCTATTTTGCTTGAATCTGGTAGCTTTATTTGGGGCCCTTCTCCGTTTCGTTTCTACAACTCTTGGTTGAATAATTCTGAGTGTGTTAAAATTATTGAGAATGCTTTAGTTGAAGATCGTTCATATGGTTGGCCTGGCTTTGTGATCTCCTCCAAGTTGAAAAATTTGAAGTCGTTGATTAAAGAATGGCATGTGGAGTTTGAATCGATGAAATAATGGGAGGAGCAGTCCCTGCTTTCAGAAATTCAATGGATTGATGACAAAGAAGAATCAAGATCTTTATCAATTCAAGAAATTGCTGCTCGATCCGAGGCTAAGTGTGAATTGGCTGATCTTTACCTATTGGAAGAAAGAAATTTGATTAAAAAAATGTAAATTACAGTGGCTTAAAGCAAGGGACGAAAATACTAGCTTCTTTCGTTGTTTTTTGGCTGCAAAAAAGAGGAATCGGTTGATTTCTGAGTTGTGTTCTCTAAATGGGGAGGTTTTTCTATCATTTCGGAATATAGATGAAAAATCTTGCGGTTTTTCTCCTCTTTATTATGGCCTTCAACTTTCAATGGCCGATGGTGTCTAATATGGAAAATTCAGCATTAATTAGACCATTCTCCTCTTCAGATGAAATTTGGGAAGCAATTAAGAATCTTGAAAAAAATAAGTCTCTGGGACTGGATGGATTTACTACTGAATTTTGTATGAAATTCTGGAAGTTTTTGAAAGAGGATTTCTTACGTTTATTCAAGGTCTTTCACCATAATGGTCACTTGAATTTTGCTATAAAAGAGAATTTTATTTGTTTAATTCAAGAAGAAAGACTTCGTTGCTTCAGTCAAAGATTTTCGTCTAGTAAGTCTTACTTCTTCTGTTTATAAGATCATAGCCAAAATGTTAGCCGAATGCTTCGAAGAAAGTTATGCCTCCCAAAGAGCTTTCATAGAAGGACGACAAATCCTTGATCTGATACTTATAGCTAATGAGACCGGGGAAAAATATAGATCCAAGAAGAAGAAGGGTTGGATCTTGAAGCCTGACATTAAAAAAGCATTTGATAGTGTGGATTGAGATTTTTTAGCAGTGTTGTTGAGGCGAGCGTAGCCAGGCCTCGCATAAGGCGAGAGGCAAGGTGAGGGGGGGCCTTAACGCCTTGCAAGTACCCAAGGCGAGCAGTTTCAATAAGGCGCTTGCCTTTTGTGCCTTTCAGTCGCCTTGAACATATGTTCAAGGTAACCTAGGTGCTTGCCTTCATGAATTCAAGCACTTCTTCGATTGTTCTTCAACTTTTCTGTTTTTTTTCCCAATTTTTTTCCTTCAATTCTTTGATTAAGGAGGAGAATTGAAGTTCGAAGAGGAAGAATTACAGAAAAATTAAAGAGGAAGAGTCAAAGAAGAAGAAGTGAAGAAAAAGAAGAGTCAAAGAAGAAGTAGAAACAGAACCAAAGAAGCCATCTATTGGCCATTTATCAACGGTTTATCAAAGAAGAAGAAGAAAAGGAAGAAGAAGAAGAAGGGTTGGAATTTGGAAGGGAATAAGAAAAGTCGCTGGAAAAGCTCTCTTGTTTTGTTCTTTCATTTCCTAGAAGAATGGAACGTTGGCTGCCAACATTAAAGAAGTGGCTGCCAGCATTAAAGAAGTGCTAGTTGCATGCTAGCCAAACTGGCAAATGGCATATTTCTAATCTAATAAATAAATACTTAGACCACAATTTTTTTACCTTTTTAAAAACCATTTTTATTTCTATTTCTTTTTTCAAATATTTTTATATTCTCAACATTATTTGAGTTAGTTATTTATTTATTTATTTATTATTTTTTTTTTTGACAAGAAACAAACACTTTTCATTGAAATAATGAAAAGAGGCTAATGCTCCAAAATACAAACACCACAGAGGTGAGGAAAAAATCGAAAAAAGAAACAGGTCAACATTAAAACATAAAAGAACAGAGCTTTAAAGCTTTAGAAGGAAACAATAAAATCATTCCAGTTTAAGCAAATAAATATCTTGAAGAGAGAAGCCGAAGAATAATTTAGACAAGGAACACCAAGAAGAAGTTCTCAGACGAGCTGACTCAAAACAATCAATCCATAAGAGATGCTTATTCTGAAAATTTCTTTGATTACGCTCCAACCATAATTCTGAAAGAATGGCCTTGATCGCCTTAATCCATAATAACTTTGCTTTAGATTTCAAAAGGGGCTGGACCATAAAGAAGCTGAAGAACATTGCGTGAAAGCAAATAGCACAAACTGAGGGCATTAAGCAAAGTCTTGAAGATTTCTTTTGCAATACTTCCGAAGGATTGAGATTCCCATTCAACATAATCCACAACAAGATATTAATTCGCTTTGGACTCTGGGACTTCCAAATAGCTGAAAATAACTCTTGCTCCAAGGGAGAAGAAGAAATCAAATGATTATTTAATGATTTCACCGAAAATAAGCCTGAAGAGTCAAAAAACCATCACCTGGAATCTTCATTATAACCCATAACCCCAAGGGAAATAAGACTTGAAAGGGCTTGAAAATCAACAACCTCGTCATCCTTTAATAGTAGTAAAAAAGAAAACTGCCATGAACTTGTTTGAGAGTCTCAAAAATCAGAAATGCAACCGGATGGAGAAGAAGAAATAGCAAATAACGTCGGAAAACTACTTTTCAAAATGCTACACCATGGACCTTCATAATAAAATGATAAAAACGAAGTCATCACACAAAAATTTACGCTCCCTGTAATAAACTCCAAAACATTTAACTTACTCTCATCCCACATTATCAGTAGGCCACCAGATCTTCCCCATGAATTAACATTAATCCAACCCACATCTCTTGAGCTCCATAAGGAAATAATTGAACAGTTGTCAAAAGATGCAGTCTTAGCTTCTTGAAATAATACCAAATCCATACACTGATGTTGCAGAAACTTCTTTTTTGCTACACGCTCGAATTATCCCCGAGACCACTCTTATTCCAAAAAACAATCTTCATTCAATTAACTGACTATATCTTAAGGACAAAGTGGGGAGATTTCCTTGAGTCGGATATCACAATCTTGAATAAGAGAGAAAAATTTGTTAGGAATTTCAATCACAGATGAATACAAACCTTCTTTGTCCTTCCAAATCTCACCTGATCCAATTTCTTTTTCCTGAAAAATGAGCTCAAAGGCTGAAGCAATAGAGTCTTCCACTGCTACTTCACAGTTTCTGTCAACCAAAACCTGAGAATCTGATTCAACGCTACTAATGCTTACATCTGAGTCATCATCAGAATCAATTAGAGGAAAAGAAGCAGAAAATACCTTGTTGCCCTGAGTAGAAGAATCAACTACTCAACAAAAACTCCTTTTGTCAAAGAAGGATTTGTTTGAATAATGGACTGGAAAAAACAATTAGAAGCCGATGGATCTGAAGGCCCATTGCAATCAGAAGGAAGAGCAGTTGAAGAAGGTAAAACTGGAATTAACAGCCTAGAACAAGACTCTTCAATAGTATCCGGATTATGATTGGAATTCTCATGAATTGAATTTAATGAGACTGTCTTTTCAACTTTTCGAGAATAATGAAGGGGATAAGCTTCTGTTAACTTCTGCAAAATTTCTTTGGTATGAGACTTTACTGAATGATTATTAAAATCAGAAGTTGTAGTAATTACCAGGGGAGTAGCGTTCACATTAAAACCGTTTTTAATTAAAGAAGGCTCTTCGATTACCTCAACCTGAGACTCATGCAGAGCATCAACAATTAATACATCCTTATTTAATGTGACAGACGAAATTAAAGCATCATTGGACAAAACATCCTTCTCCAAAGGAATTCCAGTCGACTCCTTAAGGCCTGAGTTGTCTTCAATTAAATTCCCAACACCTTCATTAATATCTTTAGGAGAAACCGAGGAACTTGGATGGAAAGAGCTTTCTGGAAAAACTGGCTGAATTAAATCCTCATCAACGGATTGAACATCCACCTCTTGAGAAAGTGAGAACCCTTCATCTTCCAAAACTTTATGGACTCTTTTTAAATCAATTTCATTAACGAAATCCTTCAAAGATAAATTTCCAGAAATTGGCTTTGGGGAATCTAATGAAGAAATATCACCAAACCGAAGAGCAAAATTCCCGTGCTTCTGATCTGTTATTGCAATCTCAGCTGGAATAAAACCACATAAGTTTGACTTGACTTCGATACGAGCTTCTGAACAATCTAACAGATTAAGAGTTTGACTAGATATACTAACCAAACCACCGAAATGCTGACCAATGACTTCGAAGGTAGAGCGATTCCAGAAAGGCAGCGGTAAGTTCTTCAAAACTATCCACCCTCCATACCCCTCAATTACTTCTGGATGAAAATGTTTCTGACAACACCACTCTTCAATTTTCAAATGAAGATTACCCATAAGATTCCATTTTCCATCCAAAGAAGTTTCTGAAAAACTATCGTCTAATTTTACCAAAGCCTTATCAGCCATAAAAGGATTGAGAGAAACCTTAGATTGAAAATATCCTTCCAAGGCTTGTTTCACTTCCTTCCAAGAATCATGCGCAAACAATCTGGAAACCACCCGAAAATCCTTAAAATTCATGCCCATCACCTCTTTTTCTTTTCTAACCCAGAAAGATAAATCATTTTGCAACTTCTTGGAGGGAAGAATAGAATGAGGATCCCCTGCTTTTGAACCCACCCCTTCAACAAAATTTCTATTTCTCTGATCACAACTCTGGAAAATGATGGGAGGGAGATTAGAAAGAGAACCTGCTGATTTTGAACCCACAACATCAGCATAACTTCTATCCAGCTGCTTACTACTACAAGTGTCTTTCTTAGAGGTTTCACCAATCTGATCATGAACAACGTTGCTAATATCGAGAAAATCTCGAACCATTTCCCAAAAAACGGACCAACCATTCTTATTAATACCAGCAGGAACTTGCACTCTCTTCCTTCCACCTGAGAACGGCCAAAATGTACCTTCAAGAAACCACTCTTGATGAACTCTGAACTTGGATAGTTGAATAGTACCACAATCATCTCTTAGCTTCTTTCGAAAATATTGATGAATCGGAGATTGCAATAGCTCAACCAGTGTTAACTCAAACCAACTCAAATGAGAGGGAGAAAGAGGAATCTTCTGTTTAAACTTCAAATCTTCAATGTAACTCAAGGCATTTACTTCCCAAATACTAAAATATAAATTCTGGACACAGCAACTTTTCACCTCCATTTTTCCACAGTTTCATTTGCTCTATTGATCCTCTAGTACTCGCCCAACCTTCCTTAGTAGTTTAGAAGGCAACGCCTCTATCAACACATTCCCTCAATCCTGTTTTGCCTTGTCTCTCCTGGCAAGGTCATTTCTCCCGCATCACATTCAGGTGCAGGCTGCCCACTGCTATAATTAAACTGAAAAGTCAATACATTTAAGTCAGATTACAAACATACGACTAGTTAGTTTTTTATTTGACTATGCAATGATTTAGTTAATATTTTAACATTTTAAAAATCAAGTACTTTTTTTTAATCTAAAATAATATTTATTTATTATTTTATTAAGTGCATCTTGCTTCAATCAGACAACGTCTTTTTGTCGCCTTTCGCCTTGAGGTGATTAAAAAGCTTGTCGCCTTAGAGAGCGCCTTGCGCTTTGAAAACATTGCTTTTTAGAGGAAGTTCAAGTGTTAAAACAGTTTCATGGAAAATGGATTCAATGGATTAGTGGTTGTGTTAGAGATCCCAAGTTTTCCATCTTCATTAATGGGTGCCCTCGTGGAAGGATTGAAGCTAGTCATGGGATTTGGCAAGGTGATCTGCTCTCACATTTTCTATTCTTATTAGTAGGAGAGGTGTTAAGTGCTCTCATCAAGAATATTCATGGTAGAGGCTTATTTGAAGGTATTGTTGTGGGGAAAGACAATACTCATGTCTCAATTCTTCAATTTGCTGATGACACGTTGCTTTTATGTAAATTTGATGACTCTATGCTCGAGATTCTAATCCAAACAATTGAGTTATTTGAGTGGTGCTTTGGTTTGAGGGTGAATTAGGCGAAATCAGCTTTATGTGGAGTAAATGTGGAGGATTCTATGCTGGTTCAACGTCTTTGCGGTTGAAGTTTAAGGTGGAGCACTTTCCCCTTCTTTATCCTGGTCTTCCTCTTGAGGGCACCCTAAATCATTGATCTTCTGGCAACTAGTGATTGATAAAGTTCACAAAACGTTAGATAGAGGAAGTGGTTTAATCTCTCTCGAGGAGGTACCCTTTGTAATTTGGGTTTGTCATGAATTCCTTTATAGTACATGTCAATTTTCCATATGCTTGCACATGTGAGTTTGAGTTTGGAAAGGTTGATTCGTAACTTCTTTTGAGAAGGAAATAACAGGGGAAAATGTAATCATTTGGTTGGTGTAGTAAAACATAGAAATTGCGCTCTTATCGCCAAGTGGGGTTGGAGATTCATGAATGAACTCCATTCTTTCGTGAGGAAGGTGATAATATTCATGGGCATTCTTCTTTCAATTGCATACAACTAATAAACATGGCTCGAGTTTTAGAAGCCCATGGGTTAACATTTCCAAGATTTGGAATCAAGTGGATTCTTGTACTTCTTTCAAGTTGGGATTAGGAAATCATATTTCTTTTTGAAAAGATATTTGGGCATGTGATTCTCTTTTGAAGACACATTTTCCTAATGGCTCAGTGGCTGGTTTTTGGGATTCTCATCACTTATCTTGGAATATTGTTTTCAGAAGGCTTTTTAAGGATGAGGAAATTTTAGATTTTCATTCATTGTTGGGATTCGCTCTTTCCTCAAAGCTGGTTTTTCAGAAGACTCAAGAAGTTGGTATTTGGAACCTTCTGGCTCATTCACAGTGAAGTCCTTAGCAAGGAAATTGGCAGAATCTAATCCTTTGCATAATGATTTATTTTGGGCTTTATGGAAGACAAAAAGCCCTAAGAGAATCAATATACTCTTATGGATTTTATTGAATGGAATTTTAAATACGTCCGAAGTCTTACAAAGGAAGTTTCCTTCCTTAGCGCTTATGCCTTTGGTTTGTTCTCTTTGCTACGAGAATGTGAATTCTTTATCTCACATCTATTTTGGTCGTGCTTATTTGCTAAAGTGTTGGTACAAGCTTCTCTCCATCTTCAATGTTTCATGGGTTTTCTCCCTTAATTCCAGGGACAATATTCATAAGTTTTTTTTTGGGATCTCTTTGACATCAAAGCCTCTTTTATTATGGTCTAATGGGATCAAAGCTCTTCTCTCAGAACTTTGGATGGAAAGAAATTGAGGATCTTTGAGGATAAGTATTTGCCTTGGTCTGCGCGCTTCGATTCGGCTCATTTGAAAGCCTCTACATGGTGTTCTCTTTCTAAAGCTTTTGCTGGTTTCTCTTTATCAGATATTAATCTTAATTGGGATGCTTTCATTTTTCCTTTGTCATGAAATTTTATTTGTTTTCCAATTATTTTTTGTTACTCCCTTGTGGAGTTCGTATCTTTGAGCATTAGTCTCTTTTCATTGTATCAATGAAAAATTTCGCAGAATTCAAATATATTCTCCTCTCATCTGGTTTAAGGCCATTACTTTCTTCTCCTTTTTAGTTCAACAACTATTAGTCCCATGAACAAGATGTCACTCTTGGGGTTAGCTCGAGGGCAAACCCCATAAAGTCGGTAATACCCACCATTTGTGCTCCCAACCTATTTTTGCAAGTTAGGCATGTTTGGTCGGTATAGTTGCTCCTTGTCCATTAATTTGGCCCAAACTCCACCTTCTGTTGAACAGCGTGGGTAAGAAACATCATTCCTATCCTCAATCATTCGCTCAATCTCCATCAACATCTTCATCTCATTTGGGTTGAACACATTTACTTCTACTTGGATCTCTAGTTTCGACCTATTTAAGAAGCAACATTGGTGCTATTGTGCTCAAAATTTCAGATTGAATGAAATTTTAATTGAGTGAAAAGAGATAAGGAAGTTCTTAGAATTTATCTCTAAGTTCCAGGACAATACTAACAATTAACCTTTTTCTTTTTCTTCACGAGGTAAAAAAACCCCAGTATCTGCACATCTATCAATCATCTCCCTTATTTAATTTTTGTCTATACCTTTATATTATTTATAGGCTGAACTGGCTGCTTTAATGTATAAGAAGTCGAGACTCGTTCGTGTACGTGGCCTTGATGGACGCTTTACGTTTGGTGCCACGGGAGAAGCTGAAGTTGTTAGTGCCAGAGGGTAGAGTATGCTGCATTTACAGCTTTGCAATAAAAAAAACCAGTAACAAGCCAAAGTTTTCATTTCTATGTGGCTTTTTGTTAATTGATGTGCGAGTATTTTACTTGTGAAGTTACCAAATTGCAGGAGAGGGAGTGGGGGACGTGGCTTTATAAGTGGTGCAGGAGAGACTGAACTTCAACTCCAGCGGCAAAGGTTTAATCTGTGATGCTAAATACTCAAATTTATTTGGAACTCCCTTCTGATGTAGGACATATTATTCTAGACAGCCTTTGTATTTTCCTAGTTTCTTGAAGATCTTGTTCAAGTGATCTTCTTTTACCCTTTAGTAACCATTTTTACTGTTTAGTTCTTTTAAAAGAATTACTGCCGGTTACCTTCAGGTCACCATGGTTTAGGTCCTGATTTCCAGCCTTTCACTTGTATAAATAGTGGGCTGCAGCCTTGTACATTCATTCTTTTGAACATTAAAAAAATTTCCCCCACACTTGTTTACATCAAGTGGTATCAGAGCTCCCAATTGGTCAGATACCAGAGACCGAACAACAACAAATTTCAAGATTTGTTAATGGTCTATGTGGAGACATCAAAGAAATAGTGAGTTTACATCCACTAGCATACCTTGTGGATGCCATAACTCTAGCCACCAAGATTGAACAAAATGATGAGGTTAAGCCACCTAGTACCTACCAAAGAAGGAATTCTTGGACAAGACAAGAACAAACACAAAAAAAAAGAACACCAGTGATCAGAACTGAAATTTTCAACACGGAAGCTCATCTAACTCCTCACAGCAGACAAAAAAGGATGAAAACCTTCCCAAGAACAATGCAAACAAAGGTTTGGAAGGTAAAATGAATTCTAATCCTTAAATCGTCTATCTCTTGGCAAATGTTTTAGGTGTGGACAACAAAGACATTTATCCAATGAATGCCCTCAAAGGAGGACTCTTGCTATAATAGAAGAAAATAATGATGATGTTGCTTTAAGCTCAGAAGATTTGAATGGATAAGGAGTCCTCAAGTTCAAGAAAGGAAAAACATTGTGACAAGGAGGAACTCCAACTTCGTTGTCAAAATAAACATGCAAAATATAAAGTAATACCTAGAGACTTAAGCTTGTTTGGTACTACACTTTGGGAGCTTAGTCACGAAAGAATAAATACCAATGGCAAGATAGAAAAATAAATTGACTCCGTGCTTTATCCCCCAGGATGGTGTTCTCGTTGCAAAGAAGAATCTGAGTGGCCACCTCTTCCTATATTGGTCCTTTGCTGGAATTTTTGGAATTATAGTCTCTCCATTTTCAGTTGGTACGCTGCCCTCCACATGGATTCTAACATCCTTATATCATTGATAGTGGTAGGGAACCATTTCAAAAGAGAAAAGAAGGTCTTGTGGCTTCAATTCACTGGGGCATTTTTCTGGGAGCTTGTGGCATCGAATTGAACTGAACTATAGAATCTTCAACAAGGAGAAATCTTTTGATAGTTTCTTAGGCTTTGTTTGATAACCATTTGGTTTTTGGTTTTCAATTTTTGAAAATTAAGCTTATAAACACTACTTCCACTTATGGATTTCATCGTTTTGTTATCTACTTTTTTGCTTATGTTTTCAAAAACCAAGCCAAGCGTTGAAAACTAAAGTAGTTTTTAAAAACTTATTTTAGTTTGTGGAATTTGGGTAAGAATTCAAATGTTTTCTTAAGAAAGGTGAAAACCATCGTGGAGAAATGGTGAGATAATGTAAGGATTTCCCTTACTACGTAGTATTTCAGAATAACAAAAGTACAGTTATTGTGAAATACAATTACAAGCATCGAGAAGGTGGGACTTTCCTTACATACCAAATATGGTAGTACACAACCAAAAACATAAAAACATCCAAAACAGCAAACCACAAATATATACTAACAACTAACTAAGAGATGGTATATTTCCATCTTTGCCCCTCCTAACTTAAACATTTACGATTGGGGTCTCACAAATAACCAGCACAATTTTCAAAAATCAAAAACCAAAAACCAAAAACCAAATGGTTATCAAATGGGACCTTAGATTTTCTTTTTTTGTAGCTCTATTTTGCTGTAAACTTACATATTACAGTTTAAATAAATATGCTTTTGGCCACTGATTTATTTGGGCCTTCCTCTTGGTGGTCATCCAAAAAAGGTGGAATTTTGGCAGCCAGTGTTGGAGAGAATTCAGAAAAAGCTGGATAGATGGAAGAGGTTTAACCTGTCTAGAGGTGGGCGTTTGACTCTTTGTTCATCGGTACTATCAAATATCCCTCTTTATTATTTGTCCATTTTTCTTATGCCTCCTTCAATTGGGTTAAAACTGGAGAAGTTGTTGTGGTCTTTTTGCTTGGAAGGAAATGAGGGAGGAAAAATAAATCATTTGGTTCGATAGAACTTGGTTTCCAAGGCTCAAAGGGATGGCGGTCTTGGTATTGGAGCATTGAAACATAGGAATACAACACTATTAGCCAAATGGGGCTGGCAGTTTGTGATGGAGCCTGATTCTTTTTGGAGACAGGTTTGTACTCAGTATTGAGAGAAAAATACTCAATTCATAAGAAAGACTAACATATATATAGGTACACAAGGAAACCCTAACTAAAGAATGTACAATTACTATAAAGGACATATATACATAATATTATATATATCATAACACTCCCTTTCAAGCTGGAGCAAATATCTCAAACATGCCCAGCTTGTTGCAGAGATAATTTATTCTTGCTCCATTTAAGGTTTTAGTAAGGATATCTCCCAATTGTTCTCCAGTCTTTATATATCCCGTGGACACCAACCCTTGTTGAATTTTCTCACGAATGAAATGACAATCCACTTCAATATGTTTAGTCCTCTCATGAAACACTGGATTAGACGCAATGTGAATTGCAACTTGATTATCACACCACAATTTAGCTGGCATAGTAATACTGAAATTGATGTATCCACACTATTTCATACACAGATTGTGCCATAGCTCTATACTCTGACTCAGCACTTGAACGTGAAACCACATTCTGCTTCTTACTCTTCCATGACACTAAATTGCCTCCTACAAAAACACAATATCCAGACGTTGTTCTTCTATCTTCTTTAGATCCTGCCCAATCAACATCTAAAAAACATTTAACTTTTGTATGACCATGATCTTTATATAAGATTCCACGCCTAGGTGCAGCTTTAGGTAGCATAAAATTTGTTCTACTGTAGCCCAATGATCCACAGTAGATGAAGACATATTTTAACTTACAACACTTATTGAATAAACGATGTCTGGTCGTGTCATTGTCAGATAATTCAACTTCCCAACCCATCTTCTGTATCTCTCAGGATCTTTAAATGATTCTCCTTTTTTGGTGAGTTGCAAATTAGGTATCATCAGAGTACTGCATGGTTTAACTCCTAGTTTTCCTGTCTCAGATAACAAATCAAGTACATATTTTCTTTGCGACAAAAAGATACCTTTCTTGCTTCTCATCACTTCAATACCCAGAAAATACTTTAGTGTTCCTAGATCCTTAGTATGGAATTGACCATGAAGAAAAGTTTTCAAAGAAGATATACCTGATGTATCATTCCCAGTGATAATGATATCATCGATGTACACAACCAGCAGAGTTATACCATTCTCAGATCGTCGATAGAAAACAGAATGATCAGATGTACTTTTCTTCATTCCAAATTGCTCAAGTGCTTGACTAAACTTACCAAACTATGCTTGTGGGCTCTGTTTCAATCCATACAATGATTTTTGAAGACGAAAAACTTTATCACTCTCCCCTTGAGCAACAAATCCATGTGGTTGCTCCATATATACTTCCTCTTGAAGATCACCATGGAGAAAAACATTCTTGATGTCAAGTTGATGCAAAGGCCAACATTGAGTAGCAGCCATGGAAATAAGTAATCGGATAGAAGTGAGTTTAGCAACTGGAGAAAATGTGTCAGAATAATCTATCCCATAAGTCTGAGCATAGCCTTTAGCAACAAGGCGTGCTTTCAAATGAGCAACTGATCCGTCAGGGTTAACCTTAATTGCAAACACCCATTTACACCCAATTGCCTTTTTTCCTACTGGACGAGATACTAAATCCCAAGTATCATTACCATCTAAAGCATTCATCTCTTCGATCATTGCATTATGCCAACTAAAATGAGATAAAGCTTCATGAACAGAGTTAGGGATAGAGGTAGAATCAAATGATGTAAGAAAAGAATATGTTGGTTGTGACAATTTCCCTTTAAGTATCTTAGGATTCTATAGGCAACTTCAAAGTGAACTGGTCTTGGCGAGTGCATAAATTGGCTGACCATACTCACTGCAAAAGCAATATCTGGACGTGTGTTGGACAAATAAATGAGTTTTCCCCTAAGTCTTTGGTCTCGTTCTGTATCCTTTACTTCATCTTTTGCAGCTTCTAATTTCAAATTTGGTTCACTAGGAGTCTCAGCTACCATGCACCCAAGTAATCCTATTTCTCCAAGTAAATCAATGATATATTTTCTTCGATTCACAAAGATACCTTTCTAGATCTTGCAAACTCCATTCCTAGGAAGTACTTTAGTGTTCTTAAGTCCTTGATTTGAAATGCATTTGTGAGTTTTTTCTTTAAAATGGTCAATTCTACTTCGTCATCACCTGTAAGAATAATGTCATCTACATAAACAATCAAAATCACAATTTTGTTATATGCAGATTACTTATAAAAGATGGTGTGATCAACTTGACTTTGAAGAAATCCAAAGCTTGTAACTACTTTTCCAAATCGTTCAAACCATGCTCTTGGAGATTGTTTGAGCCCATATAGAGACTTCTTTAGTTGACATACTTTGTCCTTCCCAAGATCAATTTCAAAGCCTGGTGGTAAGCTCATAAACACTTCTTCTTCAAGATCGCCATTGAGAAAAGCATTTTTTACATCGAGCTGGTGAAGAGGCCAATCTAAGTTTGCTACAAGAGATAAAAGCACTTTGATGAAGTTAATTTTAGCAATAGGGGCAAAAGTTTCTTGATAATCAATCCTATAGGTTTGAGTGAATCCTTTTGCTACAAGTCTAGCTTTATATCTTTCAACATTACCATCTGCGTTACATTTTATAGTGAAAACCCATTTACATCCCACTTTCTTATCTCTTGGCAAATCTACTATTTTCCTTGTGCAATTTTGTCTTAGATAATTCATCTCCTCCACAACTGCTAGTTTCCAATTTTGATCATTTAAAACATCTTGTATGTTCCTTGGAATAAACAAGTTAGTTATTCTAGATGTAAAAGCTCTATGACTATTCGACAACTTTTGATATGAGAAATACTTTGCAATAGGGTATTTGGTGCAAGTTTGAATACCTTTTCTCAAAGTTATTGGGGCATCAAGATTAGAAGCAACAAGTAGAACATTTTTAATAGTTGGAGAGACAAGAATGGAAGGTTGGTTACCTGATGATCCAGAATCATTTCTCAGAGTGTCAGATTGGATCAATGACGAGTCAGCCATCTGGTCCTTATCTGTTTGATTGAGTTTTGTTCTAGTGTAAAACTTAAACTCAGGATTTGGATAAGTTGAAACCTTTTGTAGTAATTCTCCCCCTAAATTAGAATTTTCTATACTTAGAATTGAAGAACTAGTAAAATCAGGACAAACAACATTTGGAAGAGGAATAAGTGCATTCCAAAAGTTATCTTCCTCTAACTTTGGTTTCTCCCGCTTGAAGATGATTTTGGTTAAAAAAGGTTGATTTTCCAAAAACGATATATCCATACATAGAATTGTCGTGTGTGAGGATCAAAACATTTGTACCCTTTCTTGTTAGAAGCATAGCCCAAAAATATGCATTTAACGACTCTATGATCTAATTTAGACCAAAAATGACTAGATATATGCACATAAGTAGTACGACCAAAAACTTTTATGGGTAAATCAGAGTGTAGACGAGTTGTTGGAAAGAATTCTTTCAAAACATCAAGCTGAGTTTTAAAATTTAAAACTTTAGTGAGCATTCAATCTATTAGGTAGGTGTTTGTTAAGACTGCTTCCCCTCTAAATATTTTGGAACATGCATAGAAAACATTATGGCTCGAGCAACGTTCAATAAATGCCTATTTTTTTGTTCAGCAATACTATTTTGTTGAGGGGTGTCTCGACAAGTAGATTGATGCACAATGCCTTTATCTTTTAAAAACACACTCAAATATTCATTTAAATATTAAGTTCCATTGTTAGAGTGCAGGATGTTGATTTTGGTTTGAAATTGGGTTTCAATCATATTGTAAAAACCTTAAAAAATATCCTGCACTTCAATTTTTTTTGTCATTAAATAGACCCAAGACAAACGAATATGATCATCAATAAAGGACAAAAACCATTGTTTTCCACTACGAGTCACAACTTTAGAAGGACCCCAAACATCACTATGAATCAAGTAAAATGGTTTGGAGGACTTGTAAGGTTTTGGTAAAAAAGTGGATCGATGATTTTTAGCAAAAATGGAACTTTTACAATGAAAATGAGAACAATCAACTCCTTTAAATAGTTTTGGAAATAAGTTTTTGAGATAGAAAAAATTAGATGACCTAGCCTACGATGCCAAAGTAGAATTTGTTCTTTAACAGAGAGAAAACTGATACTACTAAAGCTCTGAGTTATTTTACCACCAGAATACTCGTCAAAGTAGTAGAGACCATCAAGCAACCTAGCACGTCCAAACGTCCTTCCCGAGGTTTGATCCTGATAAATACAATGAGATTCAAAGAAAACAACACGACAATTAGAATCTTTAGAAAGTTGATTAACAGATAGGAGATTACAAGCTAAACTGCCAAGCAAAAGATATCTTCCTTGGAATTTACAATGGAAAGTAGTATCACCAGTGGAAAATGTAGTTTTGAGTTCTCCATTTACAGAAGAAGATATTTTTATGGCAATAAAGAATTTGGGGAAGAATAAGGCACCAGGCCCTGACGGTTTCACTATTGAGTTTTTTTTAATCAAAATTTGGAAATTTCTAAAGGAAGATTGTGCTTGTTTCTTTATGGAATTTCATCATAAGGGGCACGTCAATTCAATCTTGAAGGAGAATTTCATTTGTCTCATTCAAAAAAAGGATGCAGTGGTTTCTGTCAAAGATTTTCGTCCAATTAGCTTAACTACTTCAGTATATAAGATTTTGGCCAAGGTGTTATCAGAAAGACTTAAGAAAGTCATGCCCTCAATTATTTCTTGTTGTCAAAGTGCGTTTATTGAAGGAAAGCAAATCCTTGATCCAATTTTGATCGCAAATGAGGTCATGGAAGATTATAGATTAAAAAAGAAGGGGTGGATATTAAAACTGGGTATTGAAAAAGCCTTCGATAAATGTGGATTGGGACTTTTTTGGAGGAAGTAATATCTTCAAAGAATTTCAATGCCAAGTGAATTCAATGGATCCAGGGTTGTATCCGTAATACTAAATTTTCTGTTTTCATTAATGGAAGACCAAGGGATCGTATTATGGCATCTCGTGGAATTCGGCAAGGAGACCTCCTTTCTCCTTTCTTGTTTCTACTTGTTTCGGAAGTCCTTAGTGCTTTGATTGATAATTTGTATGATAAAAGGGCTGTTTGAAGATTTGTTGTGGGAAGAAAGAACTGTCATGTCTCAATTCTTCAATTCGCGGATGATACCTTGTTGTTTTGCAAATATAATGAGGCTATGTTTGAAGTTATGGTTCAAGCAATTGCCCTCTTTGAAGCTTGTTTGGGTCTTAGAGTGAATTGGGCAAAGTCTTCGATCTGTGGAATCAATATTGAAGATCAAAAGGTGCTGGAAGTCTCATCAAGGTTAAATTGTAAATTGGAACAACTTCTGATTATGTATCTTGGGCTCCCATTGGGAGGTCATCCGAGCTCCATATCTTTTTGACAACCAGTATTGGACAAGATTGGTAAAAAATTAGATAGATGGCAGCGTTTTAATCTCTCGAGAGGGGGAAGAATGACCTTATGCTATTTGGTTCTATCAAACATCCCACTATATTATCTCTCTTTTTGTAATGCCTTCTCAGGTAAGTATTGAGTTGGAGTGATTGTTGCGGAATTTTTTCTGGGAAGGAAAGGAAGGGGGCAAGATCAATCATTTACTCCGATGGAATTTGGTGACCAAGGCTCAAAAAGATGGTGGGTTAGGCATTGGTGCTCTCAAAAATCGAAACCTTGCTTTAGTTGCTAAATGGGGATGGCGGTTCATGAATGAGCCGAATGCTTTATGGAGAAAGGTGATTATTAGTATTCATGGCAGCTCTTCTTTCGAATGGCATACATCAGGTAAGCATGGTGCTAGTCCAAGACGCCCTTGGATGAATATTTCCAAAATTTGGAAGAAGGTTGAAGCTTTTGTGAGTTTTAAATTGGGTAATGGTCGGCGAATCTTGTTTTGGCATGACGTTTGGTGTGGAGTTGTTGCTCTTAAGTCCCAGTTCCTTTGGCTCTTTAATATTTCTTCGTTTCCTAATGGCTCTATTTCGGATTTTTGGGATTGTCATCATAATTCTTGGAATATCTTTTCTCGAAGATTTTTAAAGGATGAAGAAATAGTGGATTTGCAATCTTTGTTAGGCATTTTGGATTCTTTGGCTGTTGGTTCTTCTGAAGATACTAGAGTTTGGTCTCTGGAAAATTCTGGTCAGTTTACAGTTAGTTCTTTGACTCATCAGCTTGTCTTGGATACCCCCATTCATTTGGACTTATATTGGGCCATTTGGAAATCTAAGAGTCCTAAACGTATCAATATTCTGGTGTGGATCATTTTGAATGGTAGTTTGAATACCTCTGAAATTCTTCAAAGAAAGTTACCATTTCTTAGTTTTTTCCCTTCGATTTGTCCATTATGTTTGAAGTCTGGAGATTTCTCTTTGCATCTATTCTTTGAGTGTGACTATTCTTGAGGTTGTTGGTCAAAGTTCTTTGCAATATTCAGAATGCATTGAGTTTTTTCACACTCAATAAAAGAGAATGTGCTTCAGCTTCTTATTGGTCCGTCGTTTGCTTCAGGGCCTAGACTTTTATGGATCAATGGTGTCAAAGCTTTATTATCTAAACTTTGGACAACGAGGAATCAAATAATTTTTGAAGATAAATATTGGCCTTCGTTAGGTCGTTTGGAATCAGCTTGTTTAAAGGCTTCCTCCTGGTGCACTCTTTCTAATTCTTTTACTGGTTTTTCTTCATAATTGGCATGCTTTTATTTTTCCTATGTAATTTTGTTGTTCTTTCTTAGTTCTGTACTCTTTTCACTCCTTCTGGAGTTTGTATCTTGAGCCATAGTCTTTTTTCATTAGATCAATGAAAAGTTTCGTTTCTTGTTCAAAAATAAGATAAGATATTACAAGCTAATTTGGGAACATGAAGGACAGACTTTAAAGTGATTTCTTTTGTCAATTTAATGGTTCCTTATCCTGCCACAGATGAAAAAGTCCCGTATGCAATTCTAATTTTTTCATTGTAATATGAAGGAAAACATGAATCAAAGAAAGAAGGAGAACTAGTCATATGATCAGAAGCTCCAGAATCGATAATCCACAGAGAAGAATTATGACAAGAGAAGGCTTGAGGATAATTACCTGTTTGTGCCAAGGAAACACAAGAATTATTAGATGATAAATTGGTTGGTAGCAATTTTAAGATTTGATGAATTTGCTCCTTTGACATGGTAGCAAATAATGAGTAATGGAAAGTAGTGGAATATAAACCAACCTTGAAATGTTGAATCAGACTAGATATTTAAGCCAACTGAACTAGTTTTTTAAACAAACCAGAATAAACCGAACTGTATTTGAATTGAAACGAACCCGATTTGAACCAAGAAACCCAAATTCGTCTATTTACCGAACCTGATTTGAACCAAGAAACCCAAATTCGTCTATTTACTACTAGGGCTAGCAAAAGACTCCAGAGAGGTATGATCAAGGAAATTCTTTGCACCACGCAAACATGAATGGAACACACAAACTGAGACGATGATCATTTTTCCAACAATCGGAATAAAGGACGGTGCAAAAAGGCACGGACGACAATCAAATCTGAACCGACAAGCCATTGGCGGATTAAATTGACGGACGAAGGTGCTTCAGATCTTTGTTGCGGACTAAAAAACAAAGTCGACGGACGACACGTACTAATCGACAAAGTCGTCAAATGGCGAGGACTGAGCGCATTCGTTGATCATGGCCAAGGTTGCAGGGTTCTTCGACAACGAACATGAACTGACAGATGGGGATGGGTACTTCAACAACGAACACAAACCGACAGACAACAACTAGGGTTCCGATCTGTGGCTGTTAGGGTTCTGTCTGAAGTCGGTGGCGATGACTAGGTGGTGGCGACGGCTAGGGTTTGATGTTTGACAAAAAAATTAGGGTTTTTTTTATAACATGTCTTTGATACCGTCTAGATTTTAGTGGAATAAAATATTTGTATTCCAATAATAAAATAGTAAGGTATATGGCCCTCTCATATAGGAGAAAGGCTCAATACAAGAAAGGAAAGAATAATAAGAAAAAGAATAAAATAAAATCATTAATGATTAAACCTAATTAAGATATTTACAACTAATACAAACCAACAGTTTGTATCTTGGAGCATTAGCCTCTTTTCATTATTTCAATGAAAAGTCTTGTTTCTTGTTTCAAAAAAAAAAAAAAAAAAAATAACACTTTTGGCCAGTTGAAAAGATTTTTTTGTCTTTTTGGCTTGAGGCTTGGCATTCCTCCACTCTTTTGAAATTGCATATCATGTATGAAATTATTTCATGTCTTAAAATTTGTTTCAAAAGATTTTGAAAACGGTAAGTCCTACCCTCCCCCTTGTTTTCTCCTTTTGTGTATATGATATTTACTTCTCTGCTGTAGTTTAAGTTCTGTAACTATTCTTCCAGAATTTTGGAACGAAGAAATCATCTATTATCTCAAATTGAAGACGTTCGTCGTACACGTGCTTTGCAGCGTTCTTCTCGAAAGAGGCACGGAAGCTCAAATGGCCAACATTTAGCTACTGTTGCTGTTGTTGGGTATACTAATGCTGTAGGTGCTCAGTTCGAATTATTTATGATTGTGTTCTGTGTTTCATGAGAAAGGGAAAAAATCTAAACAACTTTATACAACCCATTTAACAGGGGAAGTCGACATTAGTCGGTGCACTTTCAGACAATGATCTCTATAGTGATTCTAGGTATCTCAACGTGCTTTTCAATGGATTGAATACTTTTTTCTTTTGTTTTTTTTTGTCAATATTTTCCATCCGATTTGATAATTGGAATCTGAATTTATGCAGATTGTTTGCAACTGTTGATCCCAGATTAAGAAGCATTTTTCTTCCTTCTGGGTAATACGATCTCTAATAAATTGAAAGTGTTACTTTTTGTTGATTTTGTTAAATCACCAATTAACCCAAAAGCTTAAGCTGATAGGTTATGGTAAATTTAATTATATCAACACTCTAACACTCCCCCTCACTTGTGGACTCGGAAATTTGTAAGAGGCCCAACAAGTGGAAATCAATATTAATTGGGGAGGAAACGACTTCACAGGGGTTCAAACTCAAGACCTCCTGCTCTGATACCATGTTAAATCATCAATTAACCCAAAAGCTTAAGCTGATAGGTTATGGTAAATTTAATTATATCAACACTCTAACAGATTTCTATCAATTAAGACCTTGATCTTATCTTTTAATTTTTAAAGAATTTTTCTATAATCTTTTGTTTTCTAAATAATTTTCAGGAGAAAAGTACTCCTAAGTGATACGGTGGGATTTATTTCAGATTTGCCTGTGCAGGTAATGAAAGCATGAGGTGTCACTTTTTCTCTTTCACAAGTTATTCTTAAAAATATCTTTATCTAAGACTAACTTTTTGTAGTTGGTCGAAGCATTTCATGCAACTTTAGAAGAAGTTGTTGAAGCAGACTTGTTAGTGGTATGATCCGCTTGCTCTGACTCTTCTTTATGCGCAAAGATTTTGCATCTTCAGTTCCATTGACTTATGGTCTCATGTGAATGATATACCTTAGGTCAAATTTAAATTTCACTTTTGGTCCTTGAGGTTTCAGAAATAGTTCTAAATAGATTATGACTTAGTTGACCTAATGATTAGATAACGTGGAAGTTAACTTGGTCAATGGGTGTTGACATGAGATTTTTCAATAAGTTCGGCAAAAATATTAATTTTATATTGTTATTATTTTTCTTATGTGGCCTTCACACACTCTTTCGTCATCTCCTTTTCTCTCTTTCTTCTTTCTCATCCTCCTCATCTAATAGACCTTGCCGTTACCACCACCCGTCCTGTGCCTCCCTCCTTACTTGCTGCCATCCTCTTTCCCTCACTCGCCTCCTCCTCGACTTCATTCTAGATTTAATGGAGTTTCTAATCAAATCTAGAACCAAAACTTCAAATTTGAAACTAATAAAGTGCCAAAATCTACTGGTCTTTCCATCCAATTCTAGATCTGAAAGCTTTTGTAATTTACTGAATACGGCGAGGAGAAAAGGGTGGGAAAATTCCCGTACGTCAATTTTCAAACTTTCACTACTATATCTTATCATTTTCTCAGACCTTTTCTCAGACGATTTTAATGCAAAAAGTTTAGAAAGAAGGCCCAATTTTCTTCTTTATTTGGTATTTTTTGATTTATGGGTATGTTTTTGTGTTTTCCTTTGCATTTAAACATTTCTTATGGTGTTTCAATGATTTAAGTTTCTTGTTGTCACTAGAAGGAATCAAATGCTCTAATCCACAGCTCTCTTCATCCAACTACAAACTTGAAGCTTTCATTCTAGATTTGGAATGAAGTCACGAAGGAGGGTGGTTGAGCAGTGAGAGCAGAGGGCAATAAGCAAGGAGGGATGGCGACATAGTAGCGAGGTTTGCTATAGGAGGATGAGAAGGAAAAGGATGGCGACGATGGCAGTAGTGAGGTTTTCCATAAGAGGATGAGAAGGAAAAAAGAAAGAGAATGGAAAAGAGAGAATACCACAAAAGAATAAAAAGCAATATAAAATTAATATTTTTTCCAACTTCTTTGAAAATGCTACATCGGCAAATTTCTGATTTTTTTTTTTTAAACAAGAAACAAAACTTTTCATTAAGGGAAGAATGAAAAGAGATTGATGCTCAAAGATACAAATTTCGAGAGGAGTGAAAAAGAAAGCAAAAATAGTAACAAAAAGAAAACGAAAAACAACATCAAACAAACAGCTATATAGGGGAAAGAAAAGCATCCCAAATTCAGTAGAGATCCCGCAAGGAGAAATCAGCAAATGATTTAGAGAGAGAACACCATGATGAAGACTTCAAAGGAGCAGAATCAAATCTGTCCCATCACGAAAGATGGGAAGAATGAAGAATTCTTTGATTCCTCTCTCACCACAATTTTGAAGGAATTGCCTTAACTGCATTCACCCAAAGTAGATTTTTCCTTTGACTTCATCAAAGGACCAATAAGAAGCTGAGAAACGTTTTCCTTCACTCTATTAGAGAAAACCCACTTAATGTTGAAAATCCCAAAAAGCTTGAACTAACATGAGCTTGAATAAGAACATTAAAAAAGAATGTGGTTGAGAGTTTCTCCTGCCGAAAAACAAAGAAAGCAAACCGAAGGCAATAGACAATGAAGGGGAAGCTTTCTTTGCAAGACTTCTGAAGAGTTAAGGCTGCCATTGACCAAAATTCAGATGAGAATATTAATTTTCTTTGAACTTTTAGATTTCCAGATAGCTGCAAATGAAACTTTGTCCATGTCACTTGAAGATGCTAAATAAGCCGTCAAAGACTTAACCGTAAAAATACCAGATGATTCAAGTGACCATCGATGGGAATCTTTATGCACTTGAAGATGCTAAATAAGCCGTCAAAGACTTAACCGTAAAAATACCAGATGATTCAAGTGACCATTGATGGGAATCTTTATTAAGACGAGGTGAAACTGAAGAAAGTCTCACCAAAGATCTTGAAAATCCAAGATTTCTGTCTCTAAAAACTTCTAAACATTATATTCGAAGAAGAGGTTGAAGAATCCCAAAAGTGGCCAACGAACCTTCAGGATTAGTAGAAATCGCAAAAGCTGAGGACCAGAGTCTTTTAAATGGGAGTTATTAATCCAGGGATCATGCCAAAAGAAAATTCGATTGCCATCCCCAAATTGAAATGTGCCAAAGATTCCACCTTTTTCCAACATTTGGAAATACTCTTCCAAGGACATCGAAGACTCAAACTGCTTCTGTCCATCGTATGTCAATCAAAAACATTTGAGCCATGAGTACTAGCAATAACCTTCCTCCATAAGGCATTAGGTTCCTTCATAAACCACCAACCCCATTTAGAAATGAGGGCAAAGTTTCTGTGCTTTAGAGCTCCAATACCGAGACCCCCCTTGATTTAGATCCAAAATTTGTTCTTCCTTCTATGAAAGCCCTTTGGAAAGGAGAAATAATTGAAGGCATAACTAATTTTATTCTCTTTGCAAGCACCTTGGCTAGGATCTTATAAATTGAAGATGTCAAGCTAATTGACCTAAAATTCCTTACAAAAGCGGCCGATTCTTTCTTTTGAATTAAGCAAATGAAATTCTCTTTTAAACAAGAATTGATATGCCCATTTCTATTAAATTCTCTAAAGAACCGCATAAAATCATCCTTCAACAAAGACCAATACTTAACAAAAAATTCAGTGGTAAATCCATTTGGCCCGAAGCTTTGTTCTTATCAAGCGATTTCACTGCATACCAGATTTCCTCAACCTTTTTTGAACAAGAAACGAAACTTTTCATTGAAATAATGGAAAGAGACTATTGCTCAAAAGATACTGTATAAAATATCAAGAGGAGAATCAATCTCTTATTATTTACTATGAGAAGAAAGGGTTTCTTAAATAGAAGAAACACCCAATTACAGAAAAGGAAAATAATCTTCCAGCACATATAATACAATTAATACAAAAAACATAAAATACTTATTAACAAAAAAGGAAATAATACTCCCCCTCAAGCTGGTTTAAAAATATCTTTCATTGCCAGCTTGTTGATCATCTTGTCAAACTGTAACTTTGGGAGCCCCTTTGTTAACACATCAGCTATTTGTTCTGTTGTAGGAAGATAGGGAATATATATTATTCCTGCATCAATCTTCTCCTTGATGAAATGTTTATCCACCTCAATATGTTTTGTTCTATCATGAAGGACTGGATTGTGGATAATGGAAATCGCAGCCTTATTGTCACAATAAATACGCATGGGCGTCATCTAGACGAATTTTAATTCTTCCAATAGTCTCTTTATCCATATGCCCTCACAAATCCCATGGGCTAAGGACCTAAATTCAGCTTCAGCACATTCCCTCCAACAAAGGAGCAGTAACCAGAAGTAGATCTTTTATCTGTTGTACTACCTGCCCAGTCAGCATCAGTGTAAACTTCAACATGTAGATGACCATGCTTCTTAAACAATATACCTTTTCCTGGAGTACCTTTCAAGTACCTTAGGATAAAATAGACTG
This sequence comes from Trichosanthes truncata, assembly GCA_033996785.1. Classification (NCBI taxonomy): domain Eukaryota; kingdom Viridiplantae; phylum Streptophyta; class Magnoliopsida; order Cucurbitales; family Cucurbitaceae; genus Trichosanthes; species Trichosanthes truncata. The sequence continues at coordinate 92,475,782 of JAWPNB010000003.1, forward strand.
TTTCAAAGTGAGTTGGTCTTGGGGCATGCATAAAATGACTTACCATACTTACTGCGAAAGCAATGTCAGGACGTGTGTGAGACAAATAAATGAGTCTTCCCACAAGTCTCTGATATTTTTCTGTCTTTTACCTCCTTTTCTGGCGCAATTTGCAATTTCAGATTTGGCTCAATAGGAGTTTCTGCTGTTCTGCAACCAAGTAATCCTGTCTCTTCAACTAAATCAATGATATACTTCCTTTGATTTACAAGAATACCCTCTCAACCTAGCAAACTCCATTCCTAGGAAGTACTTCAAGATTCCCAAGTCTTTGATTTGGAATTCATTAGCTAGTTTTTTCTTTAAGGTAGTCAGCCCTGTCTCGTCATTCCCTGTGAGAATAATGTCATCAACATACACTATTAAAACAACAATTTTGTCATTTCTAGTATGTTTATAGAACATAGTATGATCTGCTTGACTTTGAAGAAATCCATAGCTCGTGACTACTTTTCCAAAGCGTTCAAACCACGCTCTAGGGGATTGTTTAAGCTCGTATAGAGATTTCTTTAACCTGCACACTTTGTTAATTCCAAGTTCTACCTCAAAACCAGGTGGTAAGTTCATAAATACCTCTTCTTCAAGATCCCCATTGAGAAAAGCATTATTGACATCTAGTTGATAAAGAGGCCAATCTTCATTGACAGCAATAGATAACAGAACTCTAATGGAGTTAATTTTAGCAACAGGAGCAAATGTTTCCTGATAATCAATTCCATAGGTCTGAGTGAAACCTTTAGCAACAAGTCTGGCTTTGTATCTTTCAATGCTACCATCGACTATACACTTTATAGTAAACACCCATTTACATCCTACTGTCTTCTTATCTTTTGGTAATTCTACTATGTCCCATGTACAATTTTGTTTAAGAGCATTCATCTCCTCCATAACTGCTAACTTCCAATTCGAATCATTTAGGGCCTCTTGTACATTCCTTGGAACAAATAGATTGGTTATCCTAGAGGTGAAAGCTCTGTATCGGACAATCTATGGTAAGAAAGATAATTTGCAATAGGGTATTTAGTGCAATTATGGGTACCTTTCATATGGGCTATTGGAATATCAAGGTTAGATATATCAGATAAATGATTAAGGATAGATGAAGAGATGGGAATAGAGGATATGTTACCTAGATCTTCAGAATCATTCATCGGAGCATTAGATTGGTTCTGTGATAAGTCCACTATCTGGTCCCGATTCTTTTGATTCAATGTCCTTCTAGTATAAACTTGAAGTTCAGGTTTCGATCAATTAGATCACTTTGTAGTGTTTCTCCCCCTGAAGAAGAATTTTCCATACATGGGATTGAGGAACTAAAACTAGTAACCTCAGGACTAATGAGTTTAGGAAGAGGAGGCTTGTCCCAGAAATTATCTTCCAAGTTAGGTATTGTCTCCCCCTGAAGAGAATTTTGGTGAAAAAAAGATTGATTTTCCAAAAATGAGACATCCATACTTTCAAAGTATTTTTTGGTCAATGGGTCAAAACATTTATACGCTTTCTTGTGGGAAACATAACTTAAAAAAATACATTTAACCGCCTGAGGATCTAGTTTAGACCGAGAAATACTAGGAAGGTGAACATATGTAGTACACCCAAAAACTTTGATCGGTAAATCAGAAAACAAGTGGGCAGCAGGAAAATATGTTTTAAAATGATTCAGGGGGGTTTTGAAATCCAAAACTTTTGTAGGCATTCGATTAATAAGGTATGCCGTTGTGAGGAAAGCTTATCCTCACAAATAAGGAGGAACGTGCATAGAAAACATAAGAGCACGAGCGACGTCAAGTAAATGTCTATTTTTTCTTTCAGCAATACCATTTTGTTGGGGAGTGTCCTGACATGTAGATTGATGAAAAATTCCTTTAACTTGCAAAAAATCGGTTAAGTATTCATTGAAATATTCAGTGCCATTATTAGAATGTAGAATGTTAATTTTAGTTTGGAACTGATTTTCAATCATGTTGTAAAACCGAATAAAAATATCCTTCACATCTGACTTTTTTGTTAGCAAATAAATCTAAGTTAAACGGGTGTGGTCATCAATGAAGGTAACAAACCACCGTTTTCTACTATGAGTTAGGACTTTAGAAGGTCCCAAACATCACTATGAATTAAGTAGAAAGGTGCGGAAGCCTTGTAAGGTTTGGGCAAATAAGTGGATCGATGATTTTTTGCAAAGATACAACTTTCACAATGAAAAACAGAACAATCAATTCCTTTAAATAAATTTGGAAACAAATATTTTAAATAGAAAAAACTGGGATGTCCTAGCCTACGATGCCAAAGCATTATAGTTTCTTTAACAGATGGAGAACTAACACTACTCAAGCCCTGAGCTTTTTTATAACTAATCGGAGATTCATCAAAGTAGTAGAGACCTTCAAGCATCCTAGCACGCCCAATCATCTCCCCCAAATCCTGATCCTGAAAAATGCAATGGGAATCAGAAAAGGTAACACGACAATTAGCATCCTTAGAGATTTTACTGATGGATAACAAAATTACAGGCTAATTTTGGAACATGAAGAACATAATGTAAAGTAATGTTTGAGGATAGTCTGATAGTTCTCTTTCTTGCAATAGAATTGAAACTACCATATGCAATGCGGATTTTTTCATTACAGTACATAGGAGAGTACGATTCAAATATTTGGGAGGAACTAGTCATATGATCTGATGCTCCAGAATCTATGATCCACGGAGATGAGTTAAGACAAGAAAGAGCTTGAGGATAAGTACCTGTTTGTGCCAAGGAAGCACCAGGATTACCAGATGATGAAGTGGCCTTTAACAGTTTCAGGATTTGATCGACTTGCTCTTTGTTGAATGGGTTGGAGTCAACAACATTAGCACTAGATGATGAAGTGGCCTTAAACAGTTCCACGGACGTCCTCCTCCTCCCTTATTATCTTATGGAGCCACGAAAACAACTAATGAAACATTGGAGCAACAACTAATGCACAGGGATGTCACCTTAAATGCTTTGAAAAGTCACTTATGTTTGGCCAGAGAGAGAATGAAGAAATTTGCAGATAGAAAGAGAAGGGAAATGCAATATGAAGTTGGCGACATGGTTTTATTAAAGTTGAGACCTTATCGACAAGCTTGATTGGCAAAGAAGAGGAATGAGAAATTGTCCCCAAAGTATTTCGGTCCTTACCAGATTGAAGAAAAGATTGGATATGTGGCTTACCGGCTTAAACTCCCAACTCTGGTGTCCATACACCCTGTTTTTCATGTTTCACAGCTGAAACCAGCCCTCGTCACCATGTCGTGCAAAAGGAACATCCGAGGTTGACAGATAACTTCGAGTGGCAGGTTGAACCAATAGAAATCTTTGCTTATTGTGAGAATGTTGACACGGGAGAGGATGAGGCTTTGATATGTTGGAAAGGGTTGCCAGAACATGAAGCAACTTGGGAAGTAATAACACTTATGAAGCAAGAATTTCCTCATTTCAACCTTGAGGACAAGGTTTCTTGGTACTAGGGGAGTAATGTAAGGCCACCGACTACCCAAGTGTACCGGCGTAAGGGCAAGCGAGGAATTTCATGGTAAAGCATGGGAGTGAGGGCCTATATGTTATTGCAAGGGCTTTTGTTAGTTTTTCACGTTTTTGAGTTTTTGTTAGTAGAGCAGAGGGAAGGAGAGAAACCAACTTTCTCAATAGCTGGAAGTTTTGTATTGCCTTAGGACAAAGCTTTTCTCTGATTAATCAATACTTATAAGGAAATACCTTACAGTCTCTTCTTTGGGCAGATCGTTTTGAATCAGCTGGCTTAAAAGCTTCTTCGCTTGCTTAAAAGCTTCTTCTTGGTGTGCTCTTTCCAAGTCTTCTGATTTCTCTTTTCATGATATTTGTTTTAATTGGCATGCTTTTATTGTTTCTTTTTTGACTCATTTCACTCATAGGAGTTTGTATCTTTTGAGCATTAGTCTCTTCTCATTATTTCAATGAAAAGTTTCGTTTCTTGTAAAAAAATAATTAAATATGAAATTAAAAGTTTAAGGATCAATTGTACACTTTTTAAGGTTTAGAAACCTATTAGACACAAAAATAAAATTTCAAGGACTAAACTTGCAATTTAACCTTTTCTTTATTGTTTTGAACTTTTGTGTCAGTTATTTTTGTAGACATGAAAGAATAAAAAATATTAATGTACGGTAGCCAGTAAGGATAAATGTTATTAAAATTCCTTGTAATCGTTTTTGTACTTTGTGTAGTGCATTACTTGTTTTAATGCCTGCTTTTGGAACCGACTGCGGGAGCTTGAGCATTTAAAAATAAGGTGACGCGGTGATAACTTTTATGTAAATTTTTGCCAGTCTAATGTCTTTGAAGATAAACTATTTCAATTATAGTTGTTCTGGGGAATGTTTTTTGGAGTAAGGCTTTCGAATGGAGCACCCTGAATATAAACACCTATAATATAATTATGGGTGTGTTTGGAATGACTTTCCCAATGCTTAAAGTGGAATTTTTAAGTGTTAAAAAAGTGTTTTTAAGCCCTTAAAAAATTATTTCAAACAGGCTCTATATCTACTAAGGATACCGGAAACTTGAAGAATTAGGACTAACTTCTGCTAGGCTTTTATATATATTAGAAACAGTAATTTGTATTAAAACAAACCAGAATAACAACCTAGAAAAGGCAATTGGGGATGATTGTAGAATTTGTATTAAAACAAACTTCTGCTCGTTGGAGTTCTCTTATTAATTTGTCTGAGACTAGAATTTGACCAATTAATTCGCTCGAGGGAAATCATGATAGGTTTTCTTCAGCCTTTCGTATGTAACAACTCCTCCCCAGCATTAGAGATGAAACAAAGAACAATATCTTCTAGGGAGGTGGAATTTTTTTAAAAAAAAATTTCTTTATTTCTTTATTATTTATTTTTTTTATTACAAAGCTTGGAGGACGTACATTTGCATTTAGGAATGAGATAAATAAACAAGTCAACCTGAGTACAACTCAGTTGATTAAGATATTTTATTTTCGATCAAAAGGTCAGTTCAAATCTCTACTCTCACATGTTGAACTCAAAATGAGATAAACATATAGACTGGATAAATACGGAGGCTATGAAGAAATGAATTGATATGGGTATCTTACCTCTAGAGAATTTAATGAATGATGCGTTACTAATCTTGTACTGAAATTCCTATTTAGTTGAAAGCATTTGTTCTAGCAGTTTCCTCCTTGTCTGTTGTGCCATAATATCTTAAAATGATTCCTGGGAACCATGCTTGCCTTGTTACAATTGAACGATATTTCAAAATTGGCATGGTCCCACTATTTGATACTGAATGGATAGTAAAATCAATTCTGAAGTAGACGTCCAGGATATTGATATAGATACTAATATGAGATATCAATGCTGGTATCTTGATTATTGCAGCATGTGGTGGATTGCACCGCCCCCAACCTTGATGAGCACCGGTTGACTGTTTTCCAAGTACTTCAGCAAATAGGAGTTTCTAAAATGAAGCTTCAAGATATGATTGAAGTTTGGAACAAGGTAATTATATTTATCACATTTCTTACTTAACAAGAAGGAAAAGATTGGAATTTGCTCTGTAATGCATGATGCGTGTAATAATTCGGACAGATTGATTATCGTGAAGAAGGCGAGAGCATAGATCAATCTTGTGATGATGATAATGGCGAGGCTGGCAATTCGTCAGGAGGAGATAGTATAATGGGAAAGCTATCATCTGGAACAGATGCTGAAACTAACAATTTTATTAAAATGGAAAAAGATGATATGACGAAAAAACAAGCAACTAGAGAAGTCAGTCGATTCCCCTTTGGAAATGTCAGCCGGCTTTCTCAAGAAAATCTTGGAAACACAATGGAGGGACAGGAGAGCGATTGCTCTGAAGACTGGCTGGCAGATGACGATGATCAAAACCCATGGGTTGATGAAAATGGTTACTCTGAGGCCCAGGAGGCCTCAGAGGGCCAGGGGATGAGAAAGGATGTACAGCCTATAGGTGGTCAATTTGGTCCACATGTCAAAATATCAGCTATGTTTGGAGTTGGTTTGGGAGAGTTGTTAGAACTCATAGATGACAAACTGAAGGTTCAGGATGAGAGGCTGAAAACTCAAAATGTTTTAGAGCGGAGTATTTTTGAACGTAAATGGAGGCCATCGCAGATAGAGGCAAATGTTGCGGCTGAACAGTAGATTGATTTTTAGAAGATTATGGTTCCTTGCAACGAAGCGTGGTTAGTTGCAATATAGATTTCTGTTTCTCTGGTGTATGGCGATCATCTCGACGAAGCACTGAATATTAGACATATTATAATTATTAGAATACCCTTGGGCCTTGTCATATTTTTAATTAGTTAAAATACATTAATAAATAATATGCTGGTATAGTTTTTAATTAAAATAATAATAATCAATAATAAATTTGAAGGAAATTTTTTTTCTCCTAAACTTTCAATTTCAACAAATTGCACTCCCAAACTTAGTTAAGTATTGTAATTTTAACTTTAAACTTGAAAATGTGTTGCAATTTTTACCATTTTATAAGTTTTTATTTGAAAATTTGTTAACAAAAGTATTCTCATATACTTTTAATGAATTATGAAACATGTGTATAGTACAAAATTGATAAGATTTCAAAGAAAAATAATATTAAAGCCTACGTTTTTGCTAACATTTGTGAGTTTTGGCAAGGTTGTTTAATGATTAATTTATGTATTAATAAAAAAATAAATTTGTCAAAATTGATATTATTGAAACTAGTGGGTGAATTAGTGGAAATTGAATAGAGGGTAGAAATTGTAACATTTAATTAAGTCTAGGGTCCAATCTAATGAAATTGAAAGTTGAGAGAGTAAATTGATACAACATGATAAGTTTAGAGGTAAAAATTAAATTTCACCATAAATTTTAATCTATTTTATTACTATTCTATTGCATAGTAATATTTTTATTTTAATAATTTATTTAATATTATCAATTTACAATTAATTAAAATAAAACTACATTAACAAACAAACAAGTATTAATATAATTTTTATTACAACAACAATCCATTAATATATTATTAAATTTTATTGTCACGATATTATAATAGTGAATTTTATTTGTATAATTTATTTGGTATTAATAAATAATAACTCACTATAGTAAAATTACATTAACTAACAAAAGATTATAATAGTCTTTTATTAGAAAAATATAGAACTATTTTATTTTTATATGTTATCTAATAAATATTTTATTTTAAAAAATTAAATATTTATTAATTACTAAGTAAATTAAATAGAAAATTTAATTTTATAAAAAATTAGATGTAATAAAAAAAAATAGATTAGTACGTTTTTTTTTCTATGAGAATGAAAAACTACGAGCAATGTAAATAAGAGAATAAAAATTGTAAAATAATTAATAAAAAAAGTTGTAGGTCTCATTAATAGATGAGAGAGAAATGGTAAAAGTTATAATGTAATAAATGAAAAGGTTGTGGAGTCCACAAGACAAAGAATGTGAATGAGATTGATGAAGGTTTTGTAGAGCGAAAATTTAAGTACTATTTGGAGTATCATACGTCATCCTATTTAATGTTTGCTACGTCAACATCCTTTTAAAAATAATGTAGGGGCCATCAGTCTTAAAGAAATATTTATAAAGGTAAATTATAGTGTGAACAAAGAGAGTATAGTACTTTTGATTTTGAAAAAATTTAGTACTATTAGGAGTACCATACTCCCTTCTAGTTATTGTTTACCACATCAGTATTCTTTTAAAAATGATGTGAGGCCCACCAACATTAAAGAAATATTTATAAAGATAAAATTATAGTGTAAACAAAGAGAGTATGATACTCTTGTAGTACTAGAATTTTTTTCGTTTTGTAGAGAAATGAGATTACCAGTTTTATGGGAGAGTGATTCTCAAATTGGTGGTGGGTTCCACTAATTTATTCTATTCCTACAAGTATACAAAATCAATGGGAATGGAAAATTTTATTCTCATTCTTTGTTTCTCATTTTCTTGAAGTAGGAGTAAAAATTTTCATTCTCATTCATTGATTTTCATTCTCTTGGAGTACTTCAAGAGATCCAGTAATGAGAATGAAAATTTCATTTTATTTGATGTTGTTTACTATGCTGCATGAATGAAATCAATTATGGAATCCATCACCTACCTTGTGAAAAGGGGTAATCTCATTATTCTTCAAAACCCTCATTAATCTTATTCTCATTTCTTATTTTGTGCGTCTCACAATTTTTTTTAAGGTAAAATATAATTTTAGTTCCTAAGTTTTGGGTTAAGATTCTATTTGGTCTTTAGGTTTAACAATATGATAGTTTAATCCCAACCTTTAGAAATTAGTTCTATATGGTCTCTAAGAATAAATTACCATTACGGCCCGTTTGGTTGGAGGGTATATGGGGTGGGAATGGACGTGGATTTTTGAAACCCACGTTTGTTTTAAGGTTTTGAAATATGTCTGGGAAAACGTTTTTCCCAGGCATCATTAACAATGGGTTTCAAAACCCATCAGAAACCATGGGTTTCAAAAACCTCCCTCTCTTTTTTTTTTTTTTTTTTTACATTATGTTATGTTATCTCTCTCTTTTTAAATTTATATTATTTTTCCTTCTAATCTTTCTTTTTCCTTTCTCTGTTTTTTTTTTGTTTTTACTATTTTTCTCCTCATTTTTTCCCTCTATCTAACATTCTATTTCTTTTTTCTTTTTTTTTTTTTTTTTACTTTCTATTATTAATTTTCTTCTCTTCCTTATTCTTTCTCTATTCATGTATTTGTTGTTCAATGTTTGACAACTAGTGGTTAAAGTACATGTAGACACTTGGGGCCCGTTTGATAACTTTCTCATTTATTGTTTCCTATTTCATGTTTCATGTTTTTTAAAAACTAAAAAAAAATAAAAAATGTTTGATAACTATTTATGTTTCTTGTTTCTTAAAAAAAAAAAAGAAACAAACATGTGTTTGATAACAGTTTCTTGTTTTTTAGTGAATAAAATTTAGTACATATTATATAATAAAACATATAACATGCATTAAAATAACAATTATAAACAATTTATAGTATTTTATTCAAGCCCAACACAAAATTAATAATAATAAATTTTATTCTTCATATGGTGTTCAAATTTGATTTGCAATTTCATTTCTCTCCAATCAATTCACCTTAAACGATTTTGGTTTACACGAGTTAGTTCAATTCGACTAGTTTCTAAATTGTCTAAGGTTAGATAATCAAGCATACCCACAATTCTTTAATTTAATAATAAACTTTATTTTTATTTTTCTTTAAGAATGCATTAGCCAATGATAGATGCAAGTAAAATAAAAAAGAGAGAGAGAACATATATATACATATACATTTAATGGTAAATATGAAATACATTATTAGATTATTTATTTAATAAAAAAATTAAAATCGCACCAAAGGGAAAAATAACAGAGATTTAAATAAAAAATAATAACTAAAAGCTTGTTAATGAAAAGTAAAAAAAAAAAAAAGAAATGAGAGGAGAAAAACATAAACAAAGAGAGAAAAGAACAAAAGAAAAAAAAGGAACTATTAAAAGAAAAAAGTTTATGATGAAAGAGAGAAAGAAGAGAGAGGAGAAAGAAATAAATGAAAAAGTAAAAATAAAAAAGATAAAAAAGAAAAGATAAAAAAGTATTAAAAGAAAAAAAATTAGAATAGAGGAGAGAGACAGAAGAGAGAGAGAAGAAATGAATGTAGAAAGAGAAAAGAGAAATATGAATATATACATGAAACATGAAAAAAAAAATAGAAATAAAATTTGAAAAACTATTTTTTTATAGTTTCTCAAAATTTACCCCCTTTTTTAGAAACGTTTCTAAAAATTTAGAAATAAGAAACATGATGGTTTATCAAACATGTATATTTCTTAAAAAATGAGAAACGAGAACAAGAAACAAGAAACAAAAACATTATCAAATGAGCCCTTAATTAATTGAACCACTCTAATTTCTGTGGTGTTGTTCTCCTTCATCTATGATTTTGTTCTTGTGTTTATTGTTTTGATTTAATTCATCTTGGTTGATAGTATTAAATCTTTAGTTAGGCATAGTGTAGATGAGTTTACAATCATTTTTCCCTTCAAAATCTCTCTAACCATGGACCCTTTGTTATGGCTATATTTTTTTCAAGGGTCATTTGTTTTTTTGAAAATTTAGAACCCTAAAGCCTTCAACTTCTAAACCCTAAAAACCTTAGACCCTAAACCCTTATCTATCTTATGGCTACTACATAGACGCAGCACGTACTTTACTGGCTAGTATTCAAAATTCAAAAGATTTTCTTTAAAAGTTGCATCAAATTTTCTCTAACCAAGCAAAAACTAAATTCCTTTTTATGAGAATTTGCAAATACAAGTTGGATGGACTGGGATCGTTTGGAATAAATATTTTCTCAAAAAACAAAAACAAAAACTGTAGAATAGCGTCAATGTTTCCTTATCTGAGAGAAACAATACTTGCCCCAGTAGAGATGAAAGTATCAATTATTTATACAACAGTATTCACGGGAAAACAGTAAACATCAATGCCTTAACATCAAACATCATATCCAATTAAGTGAAAATCATGCAGCCGCTATGCCTGGCAAAAGGCCACTGTGCCGGAGCAGTGGTTCTGGTGAAGGTTCCCGCCCTCGAAATTCAACAAAAACCTACACGAGCACCGTTCAGTTAGTCAACAATGACCACATCTTTAAGATTCTTTTCTTCAATAATAACTGTGATCTGTTCAAAAGGTATATTAGTATAGAAGAGAAATTTTTGTGGTTAACTTAAATATTAAAACTTCATAGGGCCAAATTAATATGAATTTGTTAGAAGATATTACATCGAACTAAGATGAGTTGGTTTCCAACATATAAAATATCAATACTGATCATTTTTGCCAGGTTTTCTACAGAAGTGAAGTTTGACTGCTAACCTCTAATGGAGCTCTTCCACCTCCAAGAGCAAGAATGGTTTCTCGGAATCTACGCCCAGTTTCCTCTACAGCCTACAGATGAAAGAAAAAAAATAAGACAGAAATAGAGGGAGCACAAGTCTTAGAGAGAGAGAAATTAGAGTTCAGAAAAAAAAAAATAATTACAGGCTTGGTTGCACAGCCGGATGGCCCCAATGGACATGAGAGAGAGAATCAGATATGCAAAGAAAAAAAAGGACAAAATACACTTTCAGTCCATGAAATTTGACTTTGGTGTCTATTTGGTCATTGTTGTTTAAAAAAAAAACACTTTGTCTATGAAATTTGAGAAAATGTTTTAAATGGTCCGTGAGCTTCTTTTACTGTTAAAAACGATGATGTAGCAGTAGTTAAATGGTTGGACTGGGCTGGTTTGACAATTTTAATGAGTTGGCTAAAAAATATTAATTTTCAATTTTCAATTTCTGTTTATAGGACATTTTTCTTTTTTCCCTCTCCTCTTCCCCTTCTTTCTTCTTTCTCATTCCATCTTCTGGCAGATTCAGTGTCGCTGCCACCACATCGTTGTCGTGCTACTGCTACTACCCTGTCGTCACCACTGCCGCCCAGCCGCGCTATTGTTTCTGCTAGGAGGAAAGGAACGAGGAACATTCCTTGTCCAGATCTGGAACGACCCTCATTTAGATCTGCAAGGATTTGCAACTGTCGGAGTATTTCATAAACGTTAAGGCCATAAAAGTCAACGACAACCGCCTCAATCTGAACAAATTTATGTTGGATTTGGCCAGCAGCGACGGTGGGGGACGAGATTAAGCAGAGTGGTTGAGTACACCACATTAGAAAGCTCGATCTCTGAAACCTTGACGCCAACTTTTAGGGTGACGGCAGCGGCAATAAACATAAGCAAGTGGCTCTGGTGGCGCCATCTAAGGCGGGCCGAAAGTGTCAGAGATTGAATTGATTCTGCAGAGCGAGATGGTGGAGTGGAAAATCAATGGGAGAAATTTGTTGGTGAAGGTGAACGATGAAGATTTGTGTTTGGGGTTTGTGGACGGCAGATTGAAGCCAAGAAACGCTGTTGTTTTGGGAGGGTATCAAATGGAGGATATTGTTCTGGGTTTTAACATGGAAACTTTAATACCCAAATTCTAATCTTCCCTGTTGTAGAGGAATAGAACTTGCTTGAAATTCTCGTCGTAAAAATTACTGAAAAGAACAAGAGGATTTAGGGAAGGACACGAGGAACCTCCTCAGACGACGATGTAGTGCAGCCCAGTGAGTGTTCTGAAAGACGAGGATGAGTAAGAAGAAAGGAGATCGAGAAGAGATAATGCCACCTCAACAAAATAAAAATAAAAAATAAATATTTTTAGCCAACTCATTAGAAAATGCCAAATCAATCATGTCCAATTATTTAACTACAGTCAAAAGTTATCGATTGTAATGGTCAACTAATGGTCAAAGAAATTCAGAGCATTTAGAACATTTTCTCAAAGCTCAAGGACTGTCCCTTTTAAAACCTACCAATCCCCATGAAGAAAAGCCCAACGTAGTTAGGATATTTGAGAAGTAAACAAATTCTAACCAGGTCAATAAATATGAGCCCCTCATTCCAACATACCTTGCTATCATTCAACCCAGCATCCTCGAATGCAGAAAAAGCATCTGCAGATAAAACCTCCGCCCACTGCAATATATATTGTTAGAATAAAATTTAAGGAGAGAACATAAGATTGGAAAAAAAGTCCCAACTTGAACAAAGACTGCCAATGGCACAACGAGACTATCTCGTAACTTTCACCCACGTTTCAAGAAAACGATTTTAAAAAACTTGATCAGAGAGGTTTTGAAAAACGTTGAAAAATATTTGAGAAAACATGTTGCATTGCAAACTTTAAAGCATATAAGATAAACGACAGCTTTACAAACATACAACTCAAGGTAAGAAGGATGATCACTATGTAAGGCCCCCAATTGTGCATACTTATATGAGGAAGGGCAAAATGGGGAATAGTACAAAAAGAGGTAGTTAGTGGGCGCGTGAGTTGGTGTTGGGTTGTTACGCTTAGAGGAGAAAACAGTATGTAAGGGAGAGGGAGCTTGGGGGAGAGGGGTATGTTTTTGGTAGTCAAGTTTGGGCTAAGGGGAGAGCACCAGCCTCTGGAATTGCTGGAATATATTGTTATCTTGTTATCTTTTATTTTAGACATTGTAGAAGCTTGTTGATAGATTCATCTGAGATACATCAATATATATATCACTGTATATTGGAGAACTCCCAATATAACAGTGTCTTTCTATCCTATTGTTCTTGTTGTGTTGGGTTTTCCTGAGTGTTGCAGGTTGGATACCTAACACACTAGAGGTACTCCTATTAGTACATTATGAGGGAAAACATGAAAATGAAAGGAGTTACTTGCTAACATAAGTACAAGGAAAATAAATATGCATGCAAAATGAATATATATGATGAAAGCATGAGAAAAAGAGGATAGATGGACATGCGACCATATGCTACAGGCCCTGGCCGAGAATGACCATGACACTCAGACAGTCTAGCAAGAGGTTGTAAAAATCAACCGAGAATAAGCAGCAGAATGCATACACCCCTCAGGCTAGCTACAATTTTCCACTTTCTATTCATGTATGCTTTACTGGTACCTTATTGGTGATAGTTACATAAAAGATCTCCAATGAGATAAGAGGGTCGATAAGCCATAATGACAAAACGTAGGTGATAAAATACTCCAAGATAATGCAAAATATGATGTAGACTCAATGAAGGATTGTAAATTCTACTGCTTATCGTTAAAGACCCGAGCATTTCGTTCAAGTCATAAATTCCAAAGAAAGGCATAGATGAAATTGAGCCAAAGAATCTTCTTTTCCTTCTTAAACGGGTGTCCCTTTAGAGACAAGTTGAGCAAGTTAAAGATATCTCCAGGTCGAGTGATGTACCAACCAAATGTTTGCTTTAAGAAAGACCAAAAAGCAGAGGCAAAGGCACAGTTGCTGAACAAGTGTATTGGGGACTCATTATCCATATAGCATAAGAGGCAGCAGCAACTTGGAGAGATAGCCTGCCAAGGCGATTTCCGCTGTAAATTGTCAAAGGTGGTGATAGAAACATGACTTAGCTCCCAAACAAAACAATTTACTTTTTTGGGAGATTGACCTTTCCATAACGGTTGATACAAAGCCGAATTGTTCAAATTGCCCATGGATGCGAGCTTTCGGGTTAGTGAGCTAGTAGAGAAGACCCCATCTTTTTCTAAACCCCAAGCCCATCTGTCCTCTTGATCTTTGAACATGAAGGTCGATAAAAGATAAGATAGGGAAGCACATTCTTCAATTTCAACTTCGTTAAGATTTCGTCTCAAGAAAAGGTTCCAAGAACCAGCCCTTAGATTCCATAGTTCAGCAATAGGTGCTCCTTTTCTAAGAGATAAATGATAAAGAGAGGGATACTTTGTCTGTAAATTCTGGGCTCCCAGCCAAACATCTGTCCAAAACAAAGTATTATCTCCCTTCCCAACTCTGACTTCAATGTGATTGTAAACCAGATTCTGCAGATTATGAATAGATTTCCATGGCCCCTTGGCTGTTTTCAAGTTACACTACCCAACTTTAAGTTATAATGGCTAGTACCATATTTTGCAGCAATAATTCTTCACCAAAACCTCCAATTCCATTGGGCCAAGAGGGAGATATTTCGTTTGTGCATGTCAAAAATTTCCAAACCTCCTTCTTCAATAGGGGGATTGAATAATAGTCCACTTTAGGAGATGGCTACCCTTTTTGTCAATGCCTCCCCTTCCACAGAATGGTTTTGTATAACTTCTCAATGGATTTTGTGATCTTTGATGGAGCAAGAAAAATGGAGAAATAATATATAGGCAAGTTTTAAAGAGTAGCTTGGATAAGAGTATGCCTACCTCCCCTTGTTTCCCATAAAAAAAAAAGTATGCCTACCTCCTTTAGATATATGCGAGGCTCACCAGTTGTGCAAACGTTTCTCCACTTTCTCAATAATAGGAGTCCAAAAGTTAATGGTGCGAGGATTACTGTTTAATGGAAGACCCAAATAAGTAGATGGCCAACAACCATTTCGACAACCAGAGAATGAAACTAGAAATTCTGCTTGTTGGGAATCTAAACCAACTCCCAAGAATTCAGATTTTTGACAATTTATGTTTAGCCCCGATGCTGCCTCAAACTCATGAATGATATGAATGAGATTGTGGAGATGATCTTCCTCGGGAGAAGAGAAAAGTATGGTGTCATCTGCAAATCAGTGATGTAGAGGCGACCCCAGGCGCTCGCCTAAGGCGAGAGGCGAGGCGACCTGGGGGTCTTGCGCCTTGTATGTTGATCGGGCAATGGACTTCAATCGGGCGCTCGCCCAGCCCACAAAGAAGCCCACGAAAGCCATGCATGCAAAGTCGCAGACGCTTCATGTTTTGTTTAATGAATTCGGCGGCTCGGCTTGCAATTATCATGCAAAAGAGAAAAAACTCTTCACCTCTTGTGCTTCTATCTTCTCCATCGACTCAGTCTGAGGTTGAAGATGCTTCTTTTTTTGTTTAATGAACACTGGTGAGCCGTGAGTCTTTCTCTTCTTCAATCGGTTGCTACTTTTTCTTCTTCATCGACTGAGGTGAGTCTGAGATTGAATATTCGACTGCTACTTCTTCTTCTTCAATCTTCAATCTTCGGCTTCTCCGTCCGTTGTTCTTCATTTTTCTACTTCTTCGGCTGTTGTCCTTGCTGGATATCCGTGAGGTATTCCAATTTGTATTTTTTTTTATAAGTTTGACATTTCAATATTCCAATTTCCATTAGAAATTTTGAATCATTAAAATATAAAATTATATTATTATAATAGGAATCAAGATGGAAGAAGTTGAGCCAAAAAGAAAACATCCCGGTTGGAAATATGTCATTTTGGAGAATGAGGACACAAATATTTGTAAATGTACATTATGTGGAAAAATTACCAAGGGTGGCATTTGTCGAGCAACGCAACATTTAGTTGGTGGGAATCGAAATGTCAAAGCATGTTTGAAGTGCCCAACCAATGTAAGAGAGGAATTGAAGGATTATCAAATAAAAACAAAAGCAAAGCGGGAAGAAAGTAATGCGCTCCCAAGCTTTGAGGATTATGATTTGAACACAATGGACGAAGAGGATGAGATGGAAATTGTTGGATCAAGTTCAAGTTGTGGAACATCTAGAAAGCGAGCACTTGACAGTATGAGAAGGAGGTAGAGGAAGCCAATCTAAATCACAACTGAAGCCACCACGACAAGAGGGAGCAATGGATAAATTTGTTTATCCAAATCCAGCCAAAGTTGTTGATGATAGGAATAGATTGAAGAAGTTGAAGCAATCGAGCATTACAGAAAAATATAACAAAGAGGGCAGGGATACTACGATTCAATTCATTATGCGTTGGATTTATCAAGCAGGTATTCCGTTAAACACCATTCGCTTAAGAAGCTTTCATGTAATGTTAGAAGCTGTGGGTCAATTTGGTCCTGGTTTCAAACCTCTTTCCTATCATGAGGCTAGAGTTACTTGTTTGAAAAAGGAAGTAGAATTCACTAAACATTTAGTGAGTAGTCATGAGGTTGAATGGAAAAAAAATGGGTGTTCGTTGATGTCAGATGGGTGGACTGATAGAAGAGATAGAACTTTAATAAACTTTTTAGTTCATTCTGCGGCTGGAACGTTGTTTTTGGAATCCATCAAAGCTGGAGAAAAAGTATTTGAACTCTTGGATGGAATGGTAGAGAAGATCGGAGAAGAAATTGTCATCCAAGTTGTCACTGATAATGCCTCAAATTATGTCCTAGCAGGTAAATACTTAGAAGCGAAATGCCCACATTTATATTGGACACCATGTGCTGCTCACTGTTTAGATTTGATGTTAGAGGATATTGGAAAAATGGATCAAATCAGAAGATGTGTTAAAAAGGCCGTGGCACTTAGTGGTTTTATTTATAACCACTTGTATGTGCTAAACATGATGAGAGAATTCACCAATCAACATGAATTGGTAAGACCAGTCGTTACTTGTTTTGCAACATCATTTTTGACACTATCAAGTATTCATAAGAATAAATCGAGTTTGAGGAAGATGTTTATCTCTGAGAAATGGACAACTTCTAAATGGGCAAAGGATCCAAAGGGAAAAGAAGCAGCTGACACTGTTTTGATGCCATCTTTTTGGAACTCAGTTGTCTATACGTTGAAGGCATCGGGACCCCTAGTTCGTGTTCTTAGACTCGTTGATGGTGACAAACCAGCTATGGGATATATATATGAGGCTATGGATAGAGCCAAAGAGGCTATTAAGAGCGGTTTTAATGATAATGAAGTGAAATATAAGCCTATCTGGGATATCATTGATAAAAGATGGGATTGCCAACTTCATCGGCCTTTACATGCAGCTGGATATTATTTGAATCCATCTCTTTTCTATGATCACAAAGAAAGAATTGTTCAAGATGTCGAAGTTATGAATGGATTGCTTCAAGTTGTGCAACGACTAATACCATCTAAAAATGACCAAAATCGATGCACAGTGGAATTAGAGTTGTATTCTGAAGCTAAAGGCATGTTTGGTATTGATTTAGCAATCAACACAAGGAAGATTAAGACGCCAGGTAATGTCATTCTTTAAAAATTTGGTATTAAAGTTATTCCAAAATCTAAAATTTAAAGTTCTAAACCATTTCAAAATATGTGATTGTGAACAACATCATGGTGGGCTCTTTATGGTGGTAGTACTCCAATTTTACAAAAGTTAGCCATGAGAGTACTTAATCTAACCTGTAGTGCTTTTGGCTGTGAACGCAATTGGAGTGTTTTTGAACACGTAAGCAGTTAATTTGTTTTCTACATTATTAATTTAATATTTAAAAGTTTACTTTTTAACTCTATATTCGTTAATAATTTTGTAGATTCATTCAAAGAAGAGAAACAGATTAGAGCAAAAGCGTTTAAATGATTGGGTTTATATAAAATATAACCAAGCACTTAAAGAACGCTTTGATTTGAAGGATCAACTTGATCCAATTTCTCTTGATCATATTGACAAGAGTAATGAATGGTTGGTTGGAATGCTCGAAGAAGAAGATAATGAAGCTGAAGCTGATAATGAGCTGGTTTTTGATGATGATGACCTCACATGGGGAGATGTAGCACGTGCTAGTGGTGTTAGAGAACCCCTAAAGTACATTAGATCTAAAGGGAAGTCAACTGCAGCTTCAACTTCTAAAGTTCGAACACCACCAACTATACAGGTGGTTAGTGATGAAGACAATGACGATGTAGAGGAATTGGACATTGAAGAGGAGAATGGTCAGGGAGGAGCACTAGATGAGTACTTAGATTTAGATGGGGAGGCGAATGATGATTTTGATATTTGATTGATGTTTTAGTCTTTTAGACTAGTTTTACTTTTATTATTTTTGGTTCATTGATTCATTCTTAATGACTTGATCATGTCTGGAACTACTAGCACTTGATTATTATGGATGTTTTTAACATTTTGTTGTTTTTACCATTTAGTATTAATCTTTTAAGGCATTGGCATTTTATGTGACTATATTTACTATATAAATTTATGCTCTATATATTATTTATTTATATATTTATTTATTGCGCCTCGCTTCATTCGAGCGACGCCTTTTTGTCGCCTCTCGCCTTCAGGCGATCAAGGGGCTTGTCGCCTTGAGGTGCGCCTTGCGCTTTGAAAACACTGCTGCAAATTAAAGGTGGGTTATGGAGATTTGTGTGGTTCCTTTCCTACATGGAAACGTTCAATCAAGTCTTTTTGTTCCACCAGTAATAGCATCCTACTAAGACAGTCAACCACAAGGATAAATAAAAAAGGAGAAAGAGGATCTCCCTGAAGAAGGCCTCTCGATGCTCGAAATTTTCTTCTAGGCTTACCATTGATAATAATGGAGAAATTAGTTGAGGAGATGCACCCCCCGATCCATTTCCTCCATGTTTGTCCAAAGCCTTTGCCTCGAAGAATATCTTCAAGAAAGTCCCAATCCACCATATCGAAAGCCTTCTCTATATCAAGTTTTATGACCATGCCCTCCTTTTTCCTTCTATTCCATTCATTAATGATCTCATTGACAATAAGGGAGGCATCTAGGATTTGACAATTGGCCACAAAAGCAGATTGGTGATCCGTAATCGTATAAGGGAGGACCCATTTCAACCTTTCTGAGAGCACGCTTGCAATAACTTTGTAAAGACAAGTTGTAAGACTAATTGATCTATAATCACCCACTTTTATTGCATCCACCTTTTTAGGGATAAGACAAATGTATGTCTCATTTAGACTAGCATTGATGATTCCATTCCTAAAAAAATCATCGAACACCCCTATTATGTCATTCTTGAGGATGTTCCAAGATTTTTTAAAGAATTCAACCGTGGATCCATCGGGTCCGGGGGTTTTGTTAGTTCCCAATTCCGTGACAACTTTATAGATTTCAGCTTCAATAAAAGGTGTCTCCAGAAGGTCCTTTTGCTCAGGTGTAATTAGGCTCCAGCCCCCAATATCAGGTAGCATTCTATTTCCTGGTTTTTTGGTGAATAATTTCTGATAAAAATCAATAAACTCACCCTCTATCTCATTGTCTTGAATCAAACTGTCCCCACTGGATGTGAGTACTTCCACAATCGTGCTTTTCCTTCTATTTGCAGCCACAATTCTATGGAAAAAAGTAATGTTTCTATCACCCTCAATTAACCATTTAGTTTTACAACTTTGACGCCACATGGCTTCTTCATTGGTAGAAATAGAAATCAATTCCCCTTTAATAGCAAGTCTTCGTTGTGAGTCATCACTAGTTAATTAAGCACTTTCCTCCCTCTCATCGATGATCATTAGCTCTCGGTGAAGGCTGGCTTTGAGTTCCTTTTGGTGGCCAAACGTATTTTGGTTCCAATGCTTCAATTCCTTCTTTAGGCCTTTGAGTTTTTGGATAAACCCATGGCCTGGCCATCCCTGAATTGGAGTTGTCGACCACCAAGTATCAATCATCTATAAAACAGAATGATGGTTCAGCTAGGCATTAAAAAATATAAAGGGAGTGGGGCCCCAAGATTCCGTACCCAACGTGAGACAAATTGGGTAGTGATCCAAAGTAATTCTCTCTAGTCTACAGGCAGAGGCATTTGCAAATTTTTTGAGAATACTATCCTTAATTAAAAATCTGTCTATAAGAGCCATAGTAGCATCTGCACGCATTTTCCTCACATGCTTGGATCTTACTTGTGTAAAAATGGAATTATTCATCAATCCTCTTGTGCTGACACTAGAGATGTCTACAGGGTGGGGCGGGGAGGGGACGATGATGGCTTCCCCGCCCCCACGAAATTCTCCGTTAAATTTTGCAGGGATTGGGGAGGGGATTCCCTGCGGGGAATTCGCGGGGATCGGTTTCCCCACGAGTAATTATTCCCCGTTTCGTTTTTTTTTTTTTTAAGAATCAAATAATTTTCTTGATAAAATTTCAAATCGTTAACTTCCATGAGAAATATCCATTAATTTTCAATTGCATTGTTAATTATTCACGAAAAATCTTTGTTTAAATAGTTAATTTTCTATAAAAAAAAATCTCTATTAAAGATAAAATTATTAAACCTCCTAATAAAAACAACACAACATTTCATATCAAATTATCTAATTAATCCATACATATAATTCAAATGTTTAACTATATAATTCAAACATATCCAATTATCTAAACTATTAACAATAAAATTTTAAATGACATATATATATACTTATCCACATATGTACATACATATATTAAAAAATAAAATTAAAAATAAAAAAAAAATTAAACGGGACAGGGAACGGGGAACGAGGACGAGCCTCGTCCCCGTCCAGCTCGCAGGGATTTTTTTTCCCCATTCCCCCCATAAACGAGGATTCCTCGCCCCGTTAAGGCAAGTCCCAGCGGAAAAAATGGACATCTCTAGCTGACACTTCATCCAAAATGGGTCGCTGAACGCAACTGCTAGAGCATTATCCTTTCAAATGCATGTTCCAAAGCATTTTTAGGATGATGCAGTTTCCACAACTTGCCTTTTAATTAATAGAATGCATTCCTCTATTCTTAATGGTGAGATCCCTTATCGTGCTCTTTTTCCAACTAAATCTTTGTTCCCTATTGCATCCAAAATATTTGGTTGCACTTGTTTTGCTCGAGATGTCAGTCCTCATCGTACCAAGTTAGATCCTAAATCCTTAAAATGCATCTTCCTCCGTTTTTCTCGTGTTCAAATGGGATATCGTTGTTATTGTCCTAGCCTTAACAGGTATCTTGTCTCTCCAAATGTTCCATTTTTTGAAGATATCCCCTTTAGCCCATTACTATCGAGTCCGTGTCAGGGGAGGATGGCCTATTTATCTATGAGATCGTCTCTCCATCCCTCCCTACTCCATCTCCTTCAATATCTATCTCTCCTCGTCCACCCATTACTCAATTTTACGCCAGGTGGCCACCACAGCAACCTTCAGACACATGTCCTATACCAGAAGAATCTTTGACATTTGATCCGAGAAAAAGTGATGAACTTCCCATTGCCCTTCGTAAAGGTAAACGCACGTGTACTTATTCCAATTGCTTCATTTGTTTCTTATCACCGATCGTCACAACCAACATATTGTTTTCTTACATCCCTTGATTCTACTTCTATCCCTAACTTTGTTTATGAAGCTTAATGTCATTTTGGTTGGCATAATGCAATGATCGAAGAGATGAATTCTTTAGATGATAATGGTACTTGGGAGTTAGTATCTCTTCCTACAGGAAAGAAGGCAATTGGGTGTAAATGGGTGTTTGCAATTAAGGTTAACCCTAACAGATCAATTGCTCATTTGAAGCTAAAGGTTATGCTCAGACTTATGGGATAGATTATTCTGACACATTCTCTTCGGTTGCCAAATTAACTTCTATTTTATTGTTTATTTCCATGGCTGCTACTCAATGTTGGCCTTTGCATCAACTTGACATTAAGAATGTTTTTCTCCATGGTGATTTTCAAGAGGAAGTTTATATGGAGTAACCACCTGAATTTGTTGCTCAGTAGAAAATCATTGTATGGATTGAAACAGAGCCCACGAGCATCGTTGGGTAAATTTAGTCAAACACTTAGCAATTTGGAATGAAGAAAAGTACATCTGATCATTCTATTTTCTGTTGACGATCTAAAAATGGTACAACTCTGCTTGTTGTGTACGTCGATGATATTGTTATCACTAGAAATGATACATCAAGTATATCTTCTTTGAAAACTTCCCTTCAGGGTCAGTTTCATACTAAGGATCTGGGAACACTGAAGTATTTTTCGGGCATTGAAGTGATGAGAAGCAAGAAAGGTATCTTTTTGTGACAACGGAAATATGTACTTGATTTGTTATCTGAGACAGGAAAACTGAGAGTTAAACTATGTAGTACTCCAATGATACCTAATTTGCAACTCAGCAAAGGAGAATCATTTAAAGATCTTGAGAGATACAGAAGATTGGTTGGAAAGTTGAATTATCCGATAGTGACACGACCATACATCGCTTATTCAATAAGTGTTGTAAGTCAGTATATGTCTTTATTGGGCTGCAGTGGAACAAATTCTATGCTACCTAAAAGCTGGATCTGGGCGTGGAATCTTATACAAAGATCATGGTCATACAAAACTTCAATGTTTTTCAGATGCTAGTTGGGCAGGATCTAAAGAATATAGAAGATCAACTTTTGGACATAGTGTTTTTGTAGGAGGCAATTTGGTGTCGTGGAAGCGTAAGAAGCAGAATGTGGTTTACGTTCAAGTGTTGAATTGGAATATAAAGCTATGGCATAGTCTATGTGTGAAATAGTGTGGATACATCAATTTTCGACTGAGATAGGTTTCAGTATTACTATATCAGCTAAATTGTGGTGTGGTAATCAAGTTGCACTTCACATTGCGTCTAATCCAGTGTTTCATGCGAGGACTAAACATATTGAAGTGGATTGTCATTTCATTCATGAGAAAATGTAACAAGGGTTGGTGTCCACAGGATATGTGAAGACTGGAGAACAATTGGGAGGTACTTACCAAATTCTTAAATGGAGCAAGAATAAATTATTTTTGCAACAAGCTGGGCATGGTTGACATATTTGCTCCAGCTTGGGGGAGTCTTATAATATATATTATTATTGTATAGTTGTCCTTTATTGTAATTGTACATTCTTTAGTTTAGGGTTCCCTTGTGTACCTATATATATTAGTGACTCTCTAATGTAGAATACATTGAGTTTTCCACAAAACCCACCAACCCAGATTTTCCCACTGAAAATCTAGTGACGTTAAAATCTCCCACCAAAGGCTGCACAACCCATACAAACAGTCTTAACTCTTTCTAAAAAGTATTCCTCTCCCTATATCTCACCAGCCCAAAAAGTTTTCAAATCAGTGTTCACGAAATAGAACAAAGAACAACTTCATTTGTTTTTTTTTTTAAAAAAAGAAATAGACCACCTAGACAAACCAAGGGAAAACAACTTATCAAAAAGACCAAACATATTTTCACTAAACTTTTTTTAAACAACCCAAAGCTTTTTCCTAAGCACCTTTGGAGACAGACCACCTAGACAAACCTGGGGAAAACAACTTACAGCCCAAAGCTTTTTCCCAAGCACCTTTGAAGAAAGTAATAATTCAGTGCTTCATCTAAAAAATCACATTTTATTATCTAAATAAACACTAATAGTTTTTTTGGAAGACCTTATAGTTTAATCACTTTTTTAGAAAAACATTTTTATTGAAAATGTTTAATATCTTACATTCTTTTAAAATATTTTAGATAACAAATTTTTTTGGTTGCACTATATTCAAATTGATTATATAATTACAAATATGTTTTTATTTTTTACTACATATTTTTTAAGATTTTTAGTTGATCACTTAAAAGTCATTTTTGGATAATCTATCTCTCAAAAGTTTCTTCAAAAATAGCTTATAAATTCATCTAGGTTTTTTAAAGTACTTTTTATTCATTAATTTTTTTTAAAAAAACACTTAATTGTCTAAAATCATTCAAAAAGTTATAGTAAACACACTTAAAATTATTTTTTTTAAAGGTGCTTATAGAAAAATTGATTTTGTTTAAAAAGCATTTTTTTTTCTAAAAGTTATTCCAAACACACTATAAAAAATTTTTAGAAGTACTTTTAATTAGTTTAAAGCACTTTTCAACCATCTAAAAGTTATCTCAAACTCGCCCTAACTCAAAGGTCTTCCCTCATGATGTGAAACATTAAAACCTAACAAAAGTAGAAGGAAAGCCTAATTCCCCACAGCAAAGGTCTTCCTAAAATTTAAGGTTCATCTTCAATACTGGAGCAAACCTCGTTAGATGCGCAAGATATAAAGCAATGCAAATTGGACACTGAGGTCGTTGGTGCATCAAAAACTTTCTCAGAAATTTTTTGTCAGTATACAAGAAAAGTTGGAAAGGGAAGTCCCTTTGCACTTGCCAATGAAAATGCCGAGGGTTACTGTTGCTGCTTTCATTTTCTGACTTGCACAAAAACACACCCCCCATCCTAAAAACAGCTAACTGGCCCTTCCTTTTCTGAAATTTGTCACATGTTGATCCCACCCAAAAGAGTGACCAAACAAAGAGCTTAATTTTTTTGGGACAGTTAGCTCCCCAGAACACCATACAGAAGTCCTAAGCAATAGCTCCATTGCTAGCTGAAATGTTAGAACAGGGGGATATAACAGATAAGTAACTTTATAAAAGGATAAAAAATGGCCCTCCATGAAGAATTTCAGGCAATAGTTAAAAAGAGGGAAAAAGATTCTCTTATGCTACCTTGAGACTAAAAATTTTCAAGAGCATGTACTTACGTATTTGACTACCGTTACTAGGGAGCTGTTTAGAAGTTTCTGAAAGCTGTTCTCAATTTTCTAGAACAATAAAACACTTAAAATATTTTTCGATTAACAACTTTGAGAGTTATTCTTCTTTGTTTCTCCTTAATTTGTTCTCGCGAATGGTCTGTTCTTTAAAACAACTAAAATTGTTCTTGAACATTTGTGAATAGTTGCACAATAATCAATATTTAAAGTCATTTTATTCCATCATAATAAAGATCCTGCAAAACAAATAGCCAATCCAAAATGCTGCTTTGCAACATAATCAAGTCAAATTGAAAGATTATGGCTTGTGAAAAAATGCATACCTTATAACTGTAATATCCTGCAGCATATCCACCTAAAGGGAACAAGAACAAAAGTCATGACTACTTTATAATCTAGGAAACAAATGGAATGGAGGAGTTTTTATATAAAAAATTTGATAAATGCTTGAAGACGAACCTGCAAAAATATGGCTGAAACTACATAAGAATTTATCATCAGCTAAGGGAGGTACCACCTGTGTTTGTTTGCACACTCTTTGGTCAACCGCATAGATTAACTCTGGTTCCCCAGGAACATATTTAGTGTGAAGCTCCAAATCAACACTTGCAAACCTAAGCTGCAAATTACAATAGCCAGCAAGGGAATTAAAATCTTTTTTTCTGCTGGCATCCATGTGTGCATGCAATCATGTATCTTTTTCCTTTTCTGATAAGAAGCATATCATTAATAAGAAGATTTTAAAAAACAAAAGAAAAACAAGGAGTGTAACTCCCCCACCAAGAAAGGCAGGGTTACCAAAAATTTTCTAATCTATGTATAAAAATGTCTCTTCTCTGATTTTTCTTCCTTCCCTTATGGAGGTTGTATTCTTTGAGCAACGAAAAAATTTCGTTTCTTGCTAAAAAAAAAAAAAAAAAAAAAAAAAAAGCCAAATAATGACAAGAAATAAATAATAAACTCCCTAAAAAAGTGTTCAAAATAAAAACTTACCTCTTTTTTAAAGTCAATGTACATAATACAATTAAGCAATTAAGAAGAGAGATAGATAAGTCATCCATCTAAACAGCCTATGGAGCTTACAAAAAGGGGGCCCCAATAGGCAAAAATAAAAAAGGAACTATAGCTTATAGTCAAAATAAGAGGGGAAAACTAACAAGGAATAGAAAAAAACTTATGCCATTATTTCTCATAAAAAAAGCCTCAAGCTGACTCAAACACTCACGGATATCAACATCTTTTCTACTTTTTCTTGTTTGGCCTATAGGTTTTGGAGCTCCATTCTATCTTATTTCAATTGGGTTCTAGCCGGCCCTCCTTATGATCCTCCTGGTCTTCTCTCTCTTATTATGTGGGGTCATCCATTCAGAGATGAGAAAAGGCTTCTTTGGATGCATATCACCAGAGCTTTCTTATGGACGCTTTGGATTGAGAGGAATCATTGTACTCAATCTTTTGATAGTTTTTAATTTTATGAACATGTTATCTTCCTAGCAATGTCTTGGCATAAATCATCACCTCTTTTTCATTCTTATAGCTTTGATTCTCTTTTGTCCAATTAGAGAAGTCTCAAGTAATTCCCTTGGATTGGGGCATCATTCCCTTTTTTTGTAAATGTCTTACATCAATAAAATTGTTCCTTTAAAAAAATGCCAAAAAGTATGCAGGATTGACTCTTTAGAGGATGCTGGCCCTTTGTAGTCAAGTCATAAACAGCTCCTAACTTCTATCAAAGAGCAGATTCTGTCCCTAATAGCTAAGGAAGAAGCATTATGGCAGCAGAAATGTTAGCACAAACGGCTGAATGAGGGTGATGAAATACTAGTTTCTTCCATCCTATTGTTGCAACAAATTTAACTGAAGAGGAGGATGAACTTGGTACAGATAAATGCCCTAAGCCGGATGGATTTGCTGCTGAATTTTTTTAAAAATCTTGGAACACCTTTAAGGCCAACGTCATGAGGGTGTTCTAGTACTTTAAGCTTCGGTGGATTAGGGCATGCATCTCCTACACCTATTTCTTCATCATTATAAATGATCAAATGAGGAATAAGGTTCTTGCAACTTAGGGTCATTAGACAAAGAGACCCAATATCCTGTTTCCTTAGTGGTCAATTCCCATAGTAGACTGTTGTCCCATGCTGCATCTACAGAACTCCTGAAAACCTATATGTTAATAAATCATCTATAATTAGTCTTTAGGGTTTATGGTTTGTTGAGACTCATTCACAGTTTTATACTTGGAAGAAAAGTGAAGATTCTTTACCGGTTGTTGTTGAAAATAACCATGGTAATTCAGATGCCATTGAAGAGCTCTGTTTGATTCTTTTGGCTCCTTCTCTTAAGCAAGATCCAAATACTGAGCCAGCATTAAATTCTCATCCTCAAGATTTATCATTCAATAATTTCAGACTTAGTAAATTTCCGATTGTGGATTCTGGGAATGTTTTCATCAATTTTCTTTCTCAAAATCAGAATACATCTCATTGTCCTCTATCTCTCCTCTGTTTAGATGATTCTGATGTGGCATCTAACGTTAGTTTAAGTCGTGAAGAACCTGAAGTATCCTCCACGTGTCAAAATATTGATGTTGTCCCAGAAGACTCTTATGCTGAGACTTTGGGTTTATTTTTTCATGAACATGAAGAGAAGGATGATACTCATATTTCTAGTTCAGAACCTCTTCCCTCTTTATCAGTAGTTATTCCTGAAAAAATCACTTCTTTGGTTGATGCTTGTGGATTCAAGCTTCAAGAGAATCTCCCTTAACTTCATCAAAATCTTTTCAGTAATTTTGATTGCTTGGAGTATCTATATGAAGATCATTTCATGGAATACATCAGGCTTGGGGATTGTTCTACAAGAGTTGCTCTAAAAAAGTTTATTCAACACCATGTTCCAGATTTGGTTTTAATTCAAGAAACCAAGACAGCTTCATTTAATATTAATTTGATCAAATCATTATGGTGTTCCAATGATATTTTTTGGATTAATGTGGAGTCTTATGGCCGTTTGGGTAGTTTATTGATTATGTAGGATGACAGTAAGTTGAAAGCCTTGGAATTTCTTAAAGGAGGCTATACTTTATTGGTTAAATTCTCTTTTATGAATGATAAAGTGGTTTGGATCACTAATTTTTTTTGAACAAGGAACGAAACTTTTCATTGATAAAATGAAAAGAGACTAATGCTGAAAACATACCAGAAATAAAGAAAAAAAACCAAAATAAAATAAAACCTGAACAGAGAATCCAACAAAAAACCTTGAAAGCAAACACCAATAAGAAGCATAAAATCTAGAGGACTCGAGTGATCGAACCAATGAAAGAACCTTTGAAGCCAACCCATCTGTAAAACCAATAACAAAAACCTCCCTTGCAATAGTGAAGAGACTGCCAAAAGCCAAGATAATTATCTCACTGAAAGAAATTCCTCTAATGCAATAAAATGCTCGAGAAATGAATTTTCCAAAGCAAACAATGTTATGAATATCGAACTCTGAAAAATGGGCTCCAAAAAACCTTTGCACCAAAAAGACAGAAGCTTTAACCAAAGATGAAAACCCCAAACAAGCAACCAAACGAAGCTGAAACTGTAGTTTTGGGAGAGAGGAATTTCTTATCTTCTTTATTCTCAAGTGTACAAGGAGATATATTACAAAACAAATACAGAAAAGGAAAAGATATAAAAACAGAATATTATTTAATTTAAATAAGGACAAAATAAAATTAGAATGAAATAAATCTACACTCCCCCTCAAGCTGGATTGTATATGGTATACAAGCCAAGCTTGGAGTTGAATTCTTCAAAGCTTGTCCTTGGTAATGCTTTAGTGAGTATGTCAGCAACTTGACGACGAGATGGAACATAGTTCAATTCCACTATGTTGTTGTTGACCTTCTCAAATATGAAATGTCGATCTATCTCTATGTGCTTTGTTCTGTCATGATGAACGGGATTCTTTGCAATACTGATGGCTGATTGACTATCACAAAACATTTTGACCGAGTTCTGAGTGCCAACCTTCAGCTCTGTCAAGAGTTTCTGAATCCATATTCCTTCACAGATTCCCAAAGCAAGAGCTCTGTATTCAGCTTCTACACTGCTTCTTGCTACAACGGCTTGTTTCTTACTTCTCCAAGTTACCAAATTACCCCAAACATAGGAGCAATAACCAGTCGTAGATTTCCGGTCAGTTAACTCTCCAGCCCAACTAGCATTAGTGTAAAGTTCTATCAATTTATTTGAAGACTTTTTGAATAATAGTCGTAGATTTAGGGTTTGCTGTGATTCAGTTTTTTCAACCCTAGTTTGTCTGTTTTTTTTTAAGTTATGGCTGAAAAGAAAGCTATAGTAATGTCGGCGATGATTCCTATGGTGTCAAAGATTACGGAACATAAGCTTAATGGATCTAACTTTTATGCATGGCGAACTAACATTCGTCATTACCTTCGGAGTCTTGATATGGATGATCATGTTACCGCCCAATCACCACCGACTGATGATACTAAGAAGAATTGGTTACGAGATGATTCTAGGCTTATTCTACAATTAAAGAACTCCATTGAGAGCGAGATAGTTGGCCTGGTTAATCATTGTGAATCTGTCAAAGAACTCTTAGAATACTTGGAATTTCTTTACTCTGGAAAAGGAAATATCAGTCGAGTGTTCGATGCGTGTAAGACTCTCTTTTAGCCTGATCAAGGTGAGAAATCTCTCACGAGTTATTTTATGGAGTGTAAAAGAACGTATGCAGAATTTAATGCTTTATTGCCAGTTAGTACAGATGGGCAAGTTCAAAGTGCCCAGCGTGAACAATTATTTATTATGAGTTTTTTCGTTGGTCTTGCCTCTAAATATGATATGGCCAAAGATCAAGTTCTGTCCAGCTCCGCAATCTCTTCGTTGGAAGATGTTTATACTCGAATACTTCGTACTGAGAAGTTGCAAGCGACCTTGCCGTATGAGTCTAATAGTGCCTTGGTTGGACAGACAGGTGAGTATAACGGTAATAGAGGGATCAGACCTCACACGTCTAGAGGAAATTTACTCACTCAGAGAGTAAATCCAGGAGATATTGTTTGCCACTATTGTCATAAGCCTGGACATATGAAACGGGATTGCAGAAAATTGTTGAATAAGGGCCAGAGGTTTCCATCTGCGCATGTTGCCTCTACTCCTGATAACGCTGACAAGTCTATTTCAATTTCAGCTGAGGAGTTTGCTAAATTTCGACAGTATCAAGAGTCATTAAAGGAGTCATCTTCTACTCCTATTACTGCCATTGCCGACACAGGTAACACATCTACATGCCTTCTTTCCTCATCTTCGAACTGGGTCATAGACTCTGGCGCTTCTGATCACATGACAGGTAATCCCAGTTTATTCTCTAACCTTAGTCCCTCTACATCTTCACCTCATGTTACTATAGCCGATGGAACCACATCTCCTGTTTTAGGATCAGGCACAATCAAACTTACCAACTCAATTTCTTTGTCTTCTGTTTTAAGTTTACCCCAGTTCTCCTTTAACTTGATTTCGGTTAGTAAACTCACTCGCGATCTTAAATGTTGTGTCTCATTCTTTCCTGGTTATTGTTTATTTCAGGATCTTTTGACGAAGAGGACTATTGGTAAAGGGCGTGAATCTGGAGGTCTCTACATTTTTGAACCACACATTTCCACAGCTGTTACATGCTCTAGCGTGTCATCTCCCTTTGCAGAACATTGTCGTCTGGGTCATCCATCTTTTTCAGTCTTGAAGAGTCTTCGTCCTCAGTTTAATCATTTGTCTTCTTTCGATTGCGAGTCCTGTCAGTTTGCTAAATTTCATCGTATGAGTCTGTATCCCAGAGTCAATAAACGAGCTAGCGCTCCATTTGAATTAGTTCACTCTGATGTTTGGGGTCCGTGTTCTGTTGAGTCCAAGAGAGGATTTCGATATTTTGTTACCTTTGTCGACGATTTTTCTCGTGTAACTTGGTTATATTTAATGAAGAATCGTTCTGAGTTACTTTCTCATTTTCGTAACTTTCATGCTGAAATTCGAACTCAATTTAACGGTTCTCTTAAAGTTTTACGGAGTGATAATGCTAAAGAATACTTCTCCCATGCTCTTCGTTCTTATTTAAGTGAACATGGAATTCTCCATCAATCCTCGTGTGTTGATACTCCATCTCAAAATGGGGTTGCAGAACGAAAGAATCGCCATCTCCTTGAAACAGCTAGAGCCTTAATGTTTCAGATGAATGTTCCAAAATATTTTTGGGCTGATGCTGTATCGACAACTTGTTTCTTAATAAATCGCATGCCCTCTTCGGTTCTTAAAGGTGAGATACCTTATCGTATTTTGTGCCCCAAACTCCCATCATTTCCTCTTACACCCAAAATCTTTGGTTGTACTTGTTTTGTTCGAGATGTTCGTCCTCACCTCACCAAACTAGATCCAAAGTCCTTAAAATGTATATTCCTTGGTTATTCTCGTGTCCAGAAAGGGTATCGGTGTTATTGTCCTAGTCTCGATCGTTACTTTGTCTCTCCTGATGTCACATTCTTTGAAGATTCTTCTTTCTTTTCTTCATCTTCGAGTACGAGTAAGGGGGAGCATAATGCGGACGAGGATGATTTCCTTGTTTACACCATCCTCTCCTCTTGTGAGTCCTCTAGCGATGTATCTCCGTCTGTTCCTGTTTCTACTCACCCACCTATCACTCAGGTTTATTCTCGCAGACCACCCTCTTCAGTTCCATGCCCTGTACCAGAGTCTTCTTCGTCATTGGATTCAGGAACAAGCGATGATCTTCCTATTGCTCTTCGTAAAGGTAAGCGCCAGTGCACATATCCTATTTCTTCTTTTGTCTCATATAACCATTTGTCATCTTCTACATGTTCCTTCATTGCATCCCTACAGTCTATATCTGTTCCTAAGACTGTTCATGAAGCTTTGTCTCATCCTGGTTGGCGTGCTGCAATGGTAGAGGAGATGACCGCCTTAGATGACAATTGTACTTGGGATTTAGTTTCTCTTCCTGCAGGAAAGAAGCCTATTGGGTGTAAGTGGGTCTTTGCTGTTAAAGTCAATCCAGATGGGTCTGTAGCTCGGTTGAAAGCTCGCCTTGTTGCTAAAGGCTATGCACAGACGTATGGGGTCGACTATTCTGACACTTTTCTCCTGTTGCTAAAATGGCTTCTGTCAGATTATTCATTTCGTTAGCATCCATTCATCACTGGCCGTTGCATCAACTTGATATTAAAAACGCCTTTCTCCATGGTGATCTTGGGGAAGAGGTGTATATGGAGCAACCTCCAGGGTTTGTTGCTCAGGGGGAGAATGGCAAGGTATGTCACCTTCGTAAATCCTTGTATGGATTAAAGCAGAGTCCACGAGCATGGTTTGGAAAATTCACTCAGGTGATTGAAAGCTTTGGAATGAGAAAGAGCAAATCAGATCATTCTGTCTTTTATAAGCGGTCTGAGAGTGGTGTTATCCTATTGGTTGTGTATGTTGATGATATTTTTATTACAGGCGATGACACATTGGGCATCCAATCACTCAAGACCTTTCTCCATAGTCAATTCCACACAAAAGATTTGGGAATGTTGAAATACTTTCTAGGAATTGAGGTAATGAGAAGCAAACAGGGAATCATGTTATCACAGAGAAAATATGTAATTGACTTGTTGACTGAAA
The DNA here is from genome assembly GCA_033996785.1 of Trichosanthes truncata. NCBI lineage: Eukaryota > Viridiplantae > Streptophyta > Magnoliopsida > Cucurbitales > Cucurbitaceae > Trichosanthes > Trichosanthes truncata. Next base: position 92,508,412 of record JAWPNB010000003.1, read on the forward strand.
CAGGGAAGTTAGGGGCTAAGCCATGTAGTACCCCGATGATGCCTAATTTACAGCTCACGAAAGAGGGAGAATTACTGAAAGATCCTGAACGATATAGGAGGTTAGTGGGAAAACTCAATTACCTTACAGTAACTCGACCAGACATAGCTTATTCAGTGAGTATTGTGAGCCAGTATATGTCTTCTCCTACCGTTGATCATTGGGCTGCAGTGGAACAGATTTTGTGCTATTTGAAGGCAGCTCCGGGACGTGGTTTATTATATAAGAGTTATGGGCATATTAACATTGAATGTTTCTCTGATGCTGATTGGGCAGGATCTAAGGAAGATAGAAGATCAACTTCAGGATATTGTGTATTCGTGGGTGGTAATTTGGTTTCTTGGAAGAGTAAGAAACAAAATGTGGTGTCACGGTCAAGTGCTGAATCAGAATACAGAGCAATGGCACAATCCGTATGTGAATTAGTCTGGATACGTCAACTTCTTATTGAATTGGGATTTGATATCACAACACCAACGAAATTATGGTGTGATAATCAAGCAGCTTTGCATATAGCATCTAATCCGGTATTTCATGAGCGAACTAAACACATTGAGGTTGACTGCCATTTTGTACGTGAGAAGATACAACAAGGTTTGGTATCGACAGGATATGTGAAGACTGGAGAGCAATTAGGAGATATCTTCACCAAGGCATTGAATGGAGCACGAATAGATTACCTCTCTAACAAGTTGGGCATGATGAATATATATGCTCCAACTTGAGGGGGAGTGTTAGAGTCCTTATATTAGTATTATTGTATTTTGTAAATATATTAATTGGGTTGTCCTTTATTGTCTTTTCACTTTCTCCTAATTAGGTTAACCTTGTACACTTGTATATATATATCTCTTTAGTGAATGGAATAGATTATTCTAATTCTCTCAAACCTTTAGCATTAACAATAAGAAGGGAGCAATTTGCCATATGCAACATATTTCTCAATGGGGTGGCTAGTGCAACTCCTAACACCTTTTCTCTGAGCAATTGGTAAGGTCATATCATCGATTACCGGTGCCATAAAGGTGATATTCTCATCAGTGGAATTCAACGATGATGGATCCGATTCAGGTGGTTGACATTCTTGGTTGTGCACGACAGCCTCTTTTCTTCTTGTATAAACAATAGGCATATGAGTTTGTGAGGCTTCAGGAATACTAGACTCAGAAACAGTTGGCTCATTTATGGTAGGGGCTTCAGGAATACTAGACTCAGAAACAGGTGGTTCAATTATGGGAATAGTAGGAATGACTGAAAACGACTCAACATCCAATGGCTCAAATTCCCTCATATTCTCCACCTGAATTTGAGAGTTGGTAAAGAAATGGTGATTTTCAAAGAATGTAACATCCATGGATGTGTACATTTTTCTAGTGACTGGTGAATAGCATCTGTACCCCTTGTTGTGGGATGCATATCCTAGAAAAATGCACTTGATAGATTTTGGATCAAGTTTAGACTTGTGAGGAGAATGGTTATGGACAAAGGAAGAACAACCAAACACCCGAAGAGGCAAATTTGAAGAAAGATTTTGGAATTGGGGGTAAATTTGGAGGAGGACATCTCGAGGGGATTTAAAAGTGAGAACACGACTAGGCAGTCGGTTGATAAGCAAGGTGGCAGTAAGAATAGCATCCCCCCAAAAATGTTTTGGAACATTAGTAGCAAACATAAGAGATCGAGCTACCTCAAGAAGATGTCTATTTTTCCATTCAGCAATTCCATTTTGTTGAGGAGTGTCCACACATGAACTAGTGTGAACAATACCTTGAGATAAGAGATATGAACCAAGAGTCGAATTGAAATAGTCTCGAGCATTGTCCGTTATGAGAATTTGAATTTTACTTCCAAATTGAGTAGAAATCATAGCATGGAAAGAATGGAAAAGATTCGATGTTTCAGATTTGTCCTTCATTAGAAAAGTCCAAGTCATTCTGGTATGGTCATCAATAAAGGTGAGGAACCATCGTGCTCCCGATATATTTTTTACTCTAGAAGGCCCCCAAATATCACTGTGGATAAGGGAAAATGGTTTTGAAGATTTATAAGGCACACTAGGATAAACATTTCTTGTGTGTTTAGAGAATTGACAAGTTTCACACTGAAAAAAGTTCGGTCTTTTATTGATAAATAAATGAGGAAATAACTTTTCGAGGTACATGAAATTTGGATGACCAAGGCGAAAATGCCATAACATAACTTGATTTTCACTTGACAAGGACTCGGACTTGGAAACAAAACTAATAGACTTGAAACAGGACCTAGGACTAGGACTGATGACCGAACTTGAAGGCCACTGTTCTTGAAGAAGATAGAGGCCGCCATGTTGCTTAGCACTGCCAATCACCTTCCCCGAATCCACCTCCTGAAATTCACACAAGTTTGAGTAAAAATTAGAGATGCAGTTCGAGTCACCAGTGAGTTTGCTAACTGAAATCAAATTGAAGTTCAATTTAGGAACATAAAGCACATTAGAGAGAATAAGATCATTTGTCAATTTTATTGACCCAGTTCCTGTAACTTCAGAGAGAGATCCATCAGCTATTCGAACTGACGAATACCCGGGTTGGGATTTGAACTGGTGGAATAAGGTAATGTCGCCAGTCATGTGATCCGATGCTCCAGAGTCCACGATCCAAGGTTTGTGCTTGCTATGCTGCATAGAAAGACAAGAGAAACCAGTACCTTGATAAGCAAGATTGCTAGAAGGTTTCTCGACCGAAGCTGATGGTGTAGATGCCGAGAATGAGAGATGACCAAGCATTCCTTGTAACACTTCCAATTGTTCCTTTGAAAAAACAGCAGAGGTTGTTGGATGCGGAGAAGGGGAAGTAACAACATGAGCATGGTTTTCTGCAGGTACTTTCTTTGTAGGTTTCCAGTCTGCTGGTTTGCCATGAATTTTCCAGCAAGTTTCTCGTACATGTCCCACTTTCTTACAATGATCACACCAAGGACGATTGCCTTTCTTGGATTTGTTATCTTGAGATGAATTGTGTGTCAACATGGCCGAAACCTCTGGTCCAACAAATGACCCAGTCTCGGGCATCATTAGGTGTTTTCTACTCTCCTCACGTCGTACTTCAGCAAAGGCTTCTCTAAGAGAAGGTAGATGTTTTGCTCCCATTATTCTTCCCCTTACGTTGTCTAGCTCCTTATTAAGCCCTAAAAGGAACCTCAGTATCCTCTTTTTTTCAATTATCTTCTTGTAAAGAGCCATGTCTTCTCCGCACTTCCATTCGTATGTTTCGTACATATCCAAATGTTGCCAATTGCGAACAAGAAGATTGTAATACTGAGTGACATTAAGTTCTCCTTGACGTAAATCATACAACCGAGTTTCAATAGCTAGTAGAGCAGATGAGTTCTCAGAGCTAGAGTAGGTTTCACGAGCAGCATCCCAAATCTCTTTTGCTGTTTTGAACAATAGAAAGTTCTCTCCAACCTCTGGAGTCATAGAGTTTAGTAGCCAAGACATGACTAAGTGGTCATCAATTTTCCATGATCGAAATTTCGGGTCTTCAACATTTGGTGCAGGAGTTTCGCCGATTAGATGACCATCTGTGCCTCGGCCACAGATATATATGAAAACTGAATGATTCCATTGAAGAAAATTGTGACCTTGAAGTTTATGATTAGTCACAATTTGACAAGAGGAATCATGAGATTGAGAGGGATTTTCAAGACTAACACTTCCTAATCCGTGTTTCGTCATTTATAATTGCTGAAAAGTTGATGAAGAAACCCAAAAAAAAATTCTTCCCACGATTCACAGAGACCCACGATTTACAGAGACCAACGGCGGACAAGTACCACGGACAAGCACCGAACACGCAAACACGCAGAACTGAACGAACACGAACACGCGAACACGAACGAACGAGCAGACGATTTCGCAAACACAAACACGCGAACGAACGAACTGAACGCTAGGGTTTCGCAAACACAAACACAACCGAACGAGCAGACGATTTCGCAAACACGCGAACGCGAACGCTAGGGTTTCGCCGGAGGAAGATTTTGTCGAAGGTGAGTTGCCGGAGGTGGATTTCGCCGGAGGTGAGTTGACGGCTAGGGTTTTATTTTAGGGTTGAGCTCTAATACCATGTAGTTTTGGGAGAGGAATTTCTTATCTTCTTTCTTCTCAAGTGTACAAGGAGATATATTACAAAAAAAAATACAGAAAAGGAAAAGATATAAAAACAGAATATTATTTAAATTAAATAAGGACAAAATAAAATTAGAATGAAATAAATCTCCAGAAACACTTGAAAGAAGAAACAAAACACCAAAACCCTTAGAGAAGGCAAAACTGGCAAAACTAAACACTGACACAGCTTTCTTCATGAACTAGTGGAGGAATTTCACAAAATTCAAGTCCAAAGGCTTCAATAAGTGAAGAAAATATGGCCGGCATGGAGGGTGGAAGAGGAGGAGGAGATCTCTTGTCACATTAGTGTATGGACCAAATGAATATAGAGAAAGGAAGCATTTATGGAATGAACTCCGATCTTTATTTTCTTATGTTGAAGAACCATGGTGTATTGGGGGTGATTTTAATATAAGACGTTGGGTTCATGAGAGAATTCCATTAAGAAGACAAACAAAAGGGATGAGGACCTTTAATAAGGTGATTGATGAGATTGAACTTATGGAGTTACCCTTATCTAATGGAAAATTCACTGGGTCCAAACCAGGTGGTGATTCTTCACAATCTCTAATTGCCAGACGGACATTCTCAGACCATTTTCCTTTGCTTTTTGAAGCTGGAAATTTTCTGTGGGGGCCTTCTCCTTTTCGATTTTACAATTCCTGGTTGAATCAGTCTGATTGCGGGCAGATTATTGCTTCAGCGTTATCACAAGATACATCTTATGGGTGGGCAGGTTTTGTTATTGCTTTTAAACTAAGAAACTTGAAATCTGTCTTAAAAGATTGGTATGCTGATTACGAAACGAAAAGGAAGGGAAAGGAGGAAACTTTGCTTGCGGAAATTGCTAGGCTTGACACATTATCAGATCAGTGTCCTCTGTCTTCTCTTGAGCAAGGCCATCGTTCTACAGCGAGGGGGGAATTATTAGATCTATATATATGACAGAGGAAAGAAATTTGATAAAAAGATGCAAGTTGCAATGGCTAAAAGCTGGTGATGAAAATACAAACCTTTTTCATAGGTTCTTGGTGGCAAAAAAGAGGAAGTTATTGATCACCAATTTGTGTTCGACAAATGGGGGTTCTCTCTTGTCTTTCAGGGATATTGAAGCTGAAATTCTCGGTTATTTTGCCTCACTTTACACAAAAATTCGGGGTAAAAGATTTATTCCTTCCAATATTCTGGGAATTCTTTAAGAATGATTTCTTTCGGTTATTCAGTGAGTTCCATCGTAATAGTCATTTGAACTCATGTATGAAAGAGAACTTTATTTGTTTGATTCAGAAAAAATAGTTAGTTTCTTATGTGAAGGACTTTAGGCCAATTAGCTTGACCTCATCAGTCTACAAAATCCTGGCCAAAGTGCTTGCTGAAAGGCTGAAAATGCCCTTCCTCATCTCTTATTCCCAAAGTGGCTTCATTGAAGGAAGGCAAATGTTGGACCCATTCTTATCGCAAATGAAGCAGTGGAAGAATAAAGAGTTAAGAGGAAGAAAAGGTTGAATTCTCAAACTTGATTTTGAAAAAGCTTTTGATTGCATTGATGGGGACTTCCCTGACGAAGTTTTAGAACTCAAAGCTTTCCGTAGTAAATGGATTCAATGGATTCAAGGGTGTGTTCGAAACCCAAAATTTTCTATTTTTATTAATGGAAGACCTTGAGGGAGAGTTCTTGGTTTCAGACAAGGAGATCCATTATCTCCGCTATTATTTCTTCTAGTCAGTGAAGTGCTTAGTGCCCTTATTGATGAGGCTCACTCCAAAGGTTTATTTGAAGGTTTCATTGTGGATCGTGACAACGTCCTTGTTTTCATCTTACAATTCGCAAATGACACGCTTCTTTTTTGCAATTTTGATGATAATATGTTGGATGTTTTGATTCAATCCATTGGTTTTTTTGAATGGTCATCAGGTTTGAAGATTAACTGGGAGAAATCAGCGTTAAGTGAGGTTAATGTGGATGAATCACAGCTTCAACAAGTTTCTCAGTGTTTGAATTGTAAAATGGAAGTTCTACCTTTTCTTTATCTTGGGCGCCCCCTTGGTGGATACCCTAAAAAAGTCTCTCTTTGGCAGTCGATGATAGATAAAATTCAGAGAAAAGGGGATAGATGGAAGCATTTTAATTTGTCTCGAGGTGACCGACTAACTCTTTGTAATTCGGTTCTCTCTTGTAATCCTTTATATTATATGTCTCTATTTCTTCTACCTTCTTAAGTTAGTTTGGACTTGGAGCGGCTGATTCGAAATTTCTTTTGGGAAGGTTGAGAGGGAGGCAAAATAAATCATTTGGTTAGATAGAATCCTCAAAAGCTCAGTCTGATGAAGGTCTCAGTATTAGAGCTTTGAAACACCGAAACATTGCACTCTTGGCAAAATGGGGATGGAGATGTATTCATGAGCCACATCCTTTTTGGCAAAGAGTTATTGTCAGCATTCACAGTTCTTCAACTTTCGGTTGGCACTACGCTGGAAGAAGAAGTTTTAGTCTTAGAAGTCCTTGGATGAGTAACTCTACTGTTTGGAAGCGTATAGAATCTTTAGCTCATTTCAAATTGGGAAATGGGGAAAGGATTCCATTCTGGACTGACACATGGATCACCAATCGCCCACTAAAGCTGGTTTTTCCGCAAGTATATTCTATTTCTACTTCACCTAATGGTTCGGTTTCAAGTTTTTGGGATGCTTCTCATTTATCTTGAATGTTATCTTCGGTCGACTATTGAAGGAGGAAGAAATTCTTGTGTTTCAATCTTTACTGGGAAGCTTATCTTCAGTTAAAGTTGCTCTAGTCGCCGATAAACGGGTATGGTCTTTAGAACCTTTAGGAATTTTTCAGTGAAGTCTCTGACTTGACACTTGGATTCTTCCTCGCCTTTGAAGAAAGAAATTTTTAATGCTTTGTGGAAATCTAAAATCCCAAAAAGAATTAACATTCTTTTGTGGATTATACTTAAAGGTAACCTAAATTCTTCAGAGATTTTACAAAGGAAGCTCTCTTCTCATTGTCTAATGCCATCTGTTCGTGTCTTATGCTACTTGGCTAGGGATTCTTTGAACCGTATATTTTTCGAATGTTCTTATTCTCGAGCTTGTTTGTTCAAGATTTTCTCCTTTTTCAATCTCCATTGGGTCCTCTCGAACATTTTCAAGGACAACGTTACCTTTATTTTAATTAGACCATCTTTGGCATCAAACTCTAAAATTTTATGGACCAATGTTGTCAAAGCTTTGCTATCAAAAATGTGGATGGAAAGAAACCAAAGGATTTTTTCAGAACTCTCATCTCCTTTGGTTCGATCAGCTCGATTCAGCTCGTTTAAAGGCGTCTTCATGATTTTCTCTCTCTAAGCTTTTTCATTATCATTCCATTCATGCTTTTATTTCTTGTGTGTAATTTTTATCTTAATGTTTCTGCTTTTTCTCACTACCTTGTGAAGTTTGTATCTTCTTAGCATTAGTCTCTTATCATTATATTAATGAAAAGTTTCGTTTCTTGTTCAAAAAAATCTAGAATTCAATGATGATACCATTTTCTTCTCCTCTCACGAGAAACAAAACCTAGACAATCTACTCAACACCATCAAACTTTTTGAAGAAGCATCGAGCCTCAATATTAACCACAAGAAGTCTGAATTTTTACCATCAATGGTGATCCATCCTCCATATTTCCTCTCAGTGAGAGTTTCGATTATAAGGTCGGATGGTGGTCTAGTACTTGTATTAAGCTGGAGCTTAATGGAAACCACCAAGTAAATCATTTTGGGATCCTATTATTGAGAAAGTTGAGAGGCAACTACAAGGACAGAGGAATGTTCACACATCCGAGGGAGGAAGACTTACTGTATCCTATCCACTCTCACTAACCTCCCTACCTATCTACTACCTGTCACTATTTTTTTTTGTTGGGATGTGATAACTCTTAAATTAAGAGTTATATGTTAGTATTTTCGGGCTAAATTGTAGATTTTTATCTCATTATATTTTAGAAAACTCCAAGCTTTGATATATTTTGCTCTAGGACTGATTTTGATATAGTAATATTTTTATTAGAGCAAATTTATCTTAATTAAAGTCTTTTATGTGATTAATTTAGGATGGATTAATGAGGACTCAAGAAGCCAAGAACAACAGTTTTACAACTAATTGCTGGAGCAAATTTCGCGATTCAGGCTTATACGAAATTCGCACGTGGGAGCTGTTATTCATTAATTGAGCTGGAATCTGTCAGTCCAGTCACTCGTTTTCAACCAACCAGAGCCCGCCACGTCGCAAGGACAAGTCTAATCAGCCCTCATTTTCATAAAGGGTGACTATTATAATGGGGCCGCCGTTTTTGTTGAAAAGAGGAGGAGGGGAGAGGTGAAGTTCCCGAAATAACAGAAGGGAGGAAGCAGCTGTCGAGAGAAGCTTCGACTAGGGAGCCACCGCCGGAGCTTTGCCAAAAACGGAAGGTTTCCAGTCGGAGCAGACGCCGATGCTGGGGCAAGAAACTTGGGGCAGCATTTCGACTTCTCCTGCTATATTTTCTTCTGTCATTTAGTCGTTTTCTGTATTTATTTTCATTATGTCTACATTTCTACTGTTTTTCCATTTTTCCTGTAGCATGAACTAATCACCATAAGGTGAGGATTAGAGGATGAGTGTTTTTGGCTAATGTTATAGTTGAGTAGACTTCTTCTCCTTCGATTTGGTTTTTAAGGGGTTTTATTCTTAGTTTGTTTCCGCTTGGCCAGCCGTTATGAACATCGTCCCTCTGATTTCTGGGAAGAATAGGAGGGGCTGAAAACTTGAAAACCACGTTAGCCTCTTGTTTAGGTTAGTAGCTAACTAAGTGGGTAGGTTAGGGATAGCCACTCGCCTAACGCACATAAAGTACAGTGGGTATATTGTGCTTAAGTAATTTGATTGCGACAGCATATATTCGGTGATTCGGGAGAATACCGTGTAGCCTGTAGTGAATCGAATGGAATGAATGTGTACTCAGTTCGTAACTTAGCCAATGCATGACTTACCTCTAATCCAAGCCTTCCCTTTAATTAAAAGTACAAGTTAATCGTTCTCTGTTTTCTGAATCTTTACTCTGTTTTTGCATGCTTTAGCATTACTTTTGTTCCAGCATTTATGATTTCTTTTATTGCATCTCTATCGATAATTTTGAATGGTTACCAACTGAGTTACTGAGAATTAATTTGGGTTCAGTAGAAAGATCAATAGTCTCCGTGGATACGATAATTTTACTTGCCACTTGCTATAAAAAGGATGTGTACACTTGCACATTGACACTCTAATTTGCACAATTGTTCACATTACTCTAGCAAGCGCATCAGGATGACAACAATGAAAGGATGGCATTCCCTTGCCTAAATGGGACATCGTGAACTCCTCCCAAAAAAAAGGCGACGTCAATGTTATTGGGTTGAAAGTGAAACAGAGGAACCAAGCTCTCTTATCCAAGTCAAGTTGGAAATTTTAGGGAGAAAAAAATGCATTATGGAGAAAAATTATTGCAGCCAAATTTGATACCACTCACATTCATCTAAAACCCAACACAACTCGAATTCATCGAGAGAATCTATTGTGTTGAACAGAGGAACCAACCTCTTTTAGCCAAGTGGATTTGGAGATTTTTGGAAGAAAAGGATGCATTGTGGAGAAAGATTATAGTAGCCAAGGTAACACATTTACTGTTGAGGAAATTTGGTCAGCAATCAAACATCTTGGTAAGAACAAGGCACCATGGCCCAATGATTTTACTAATGAATTCTACTTGAAGTTTTGGCCAAAGTTAAAGGAGGATTTTTTGCGATTATTTAAGGAGTTCCATTTTATTGGACATTTGATCTCAGTACTAAAGGAAACTTTATTTGTTTGATTTAGAAGAAAGAGTTTATTGCTTCAATTAAAGATTTTTGCCCTATTAGCCTAACTTCTTTCGTTTACAAGATAATTGTAAATGTATTAGCAGAAAGACTAAAGAAAATCATGCTTTCAATTGTTGTCGATACTCAAAGTGCTTTCATTGAAGGTTGACAAATCTTAGATAAAATTCCTATAGCAAATGAGGTTGTGGAATTTTATCGATCCAAGAGGAAGAAAGGTTGAATTTTATCGATATTGAAAAGGCCTTTGATTGTGATGATTGGGGTTTTCTTGAGGAAGTTCTAAAACTTAAAAAAATTCATGTCAAGTGGATTCAATAGATTCTTAGATGTGTTAAGGATCCCAAGTTTTCTATATTTATTAATGGGCGTCCGTGTGGAAGGATTGAAGCTTCTCGAGGAATTCAACAAGGAGATCCGCTTTCTCCTTTTCTCTTTTTACTGTTTAGAGAAGTTTTGAGTGCTATGGTGGCAAATATCCATTCTAAAGGCCTCTATGAAGGGTTTGTGACTTTGTGGTGGGTCATGATAACACACGTCTCTTTACTTCAATTTGCTGATGAGACATTGCTGTTTTGTAAATTTGATGATATGATGCTTGATATTTTGATTCAAACTATTGCTTTGTTTGAGTGGAGTTCTGGTTTGAAGATTAATTGGGAAAAGTCAGCAATTTGTGGGGTGAATGTGGACAATTCCAAGCTGTTTCAGGTGGCTTCACGTTTGATGTGCAAAGTGGAACATTTTCCTTTTAATTATCATGGCCTCCCTCTTGGTGAGTACCCTAAAAGAGAAGTTTTTTGGCAGCCAGTGATGGATAAGATATTGAAGAAATTGGATCGCTGGAAACGTTTTAATCTCTCTCGAGGTGGGCGACTTACTCTTTGCAATTTGATGCTTTCTAGTATTCCATTATATTATTTTTCTTTATTCCTAATGCCTTATCAAATAAGCTTGATTTTTGAACGTTTGGGAAGGTAATGAAGGAGGTAAGTCCACACATTGGGTTAGGTGGAGCCAAGTCTCTAATTCCAAATTGGATGGTGGGCTTGGTACTGGAGCCTTGAAGCATGAAAATGAAGCTCTTTTAGCTAAATGGGGGTGGAGATTTATGATGGAATCCATGCTTTTTGGAGGAAGGTGGTTGAGAGCATTCATGGGCATTTTCCTTTTGGTTGACACACTGCTGGTAAGCATGTTATGAGCCTTAGAAGCCCCTAGATCAGCATCTCAAAGATTTGGCAGCAGGTTGCTTCGTTGGCTACTTTCAAATTGGGTATGGGTAATCGGATTTCTTTTTAGAATGATAATTGGGCATGTGATCCCCCTTTGAAGAACTTTGGGGGCCGTGGCTGATTTTTGGGATCTGAATGTTTCATCTTGGAGCTTGGAGCTTAATATTCAGAAGATTATTAAAAGAAGAAGAGATTACGGATTTTAACTCTCTTTTGGATCTTCTTTCTTCAAAGAAGGTTAATTCTTCAGTTGATTCTAGAATATGATTTTTGGAACCATCGGGTTTGTTTTCGGTTAAATCTTTGGTAAGAAAGCTAGCTTCATCTTCTCCATTGCAAAAGGAGATTTTCAAGGTCATTTGAGAATCAAGAAGTCATAAGAAAATTAATATCCTTCTTTGGATATTATTGAATGGCAATCTTAACACTACAGAGGTTTTGCAGTGGAAATTGCCTCATTTTGTTCTTGAGCCATTGGTATGCTCATTTTGTCTTGAAAATGGGGATTTTCTCCATCATTTGTTTTTTGGTTGTTCTAATTAGCTAAATTGTTGGTTCAAATTGTTCGAAGCTTTCAAAATTTCTTGGGTTTTTTCATATTCTTTGAGGGATAATTTGGAGCAGCTACTTCTTAGTTTGTCATTGTCGGCAAGGTCACGTCGTAATTAAAGCTCTTCTTTCAGAGCTTTGGATAGAGAGGAATTCAAGGGTCTTTGAGAATAAGTGTCTTCCTTGGTCTCATCGGTTTGATTCAGCACGTTTAAAAGCCACTTCTTGGTGTGATCTCTCCAAATTTTTTTGTTAATTTTTCTTTATTAGAGATCTATTTACATTGGGATGTTTTTATTTTTTCTTTATGAGTTGTTTTGTTTTGTTCTTTTTCTCCTAGATGGTGTTTGTATTTTCGAGCATTGGTCTCTTTTTATTTTCTTAATGAAAAGTTTCACCCCTTGTTTTTTTCTTACAAGAAACGAGACTTTTCATTGAAATAATGAAAAGAGACTAATGCTCAAAATACAACCTAAAAAACGAGGGGAAAGAAAACTAACAAAACACAAAGCATAAAATTAAGACGAAAAAATAAACGCATGTCAATAAATACATAAATTTTGAATAGAATAGGCCGCAAAGAGTTTAGAAAGAGAACACTACGAAGAAGCTTTTAGATGAGCTGAATCGAAACGTTCCATCCAAGAAAGATGCTTATCATGAAAAAAAATTTGATTTCCTTCAAACCAAAGATCCGAAATGATGGCTTTGACTACATTATGCCACAAAATCTTCTTGGACTTAGAAGACGAATGGAAGCCGAGAAGCTACTGAAGCACATTGGAGAACACCCAAGATAAGCTGAATAATGAAAACAATCTAAACCAACAATGTCTCGAGTAAGAACATTAAAAAAAGATGTGTTGCAAAGAATCCAAATCTGAAAAACATTGAGCACAAATCGAAGGAGAGATCTGTTGTTTAGGAAGCTTCCGTTGAAGCTGAACAATTTAACGAGCCATTCAACCTAATCCAAATAAGAATACTAACCCTTTTAGGGCTTTTGGACTTCCAAATAGCTGAAAAAACTCCCTTATCCAATGGTTGAGAAGAAGCCAAACGATAGCATAAAGATTTAACTGAAAAATTATTCGATGGCTCTAAAGACCATCTTCTTGAATCTGGAGAAGACCCAATTTGGAAAGAAAAGACAAAACTAAAGGAGTCAATAATGGAATACTTGACAAAATCGAGTTGCAAAGAGTCAATCAACCTCCTCTAGATAAATTAAATCTCCTTCATCTATCCAACTTCTTTTGAATTTTATCAATGACCGACCACCAAAAAGAACATCTCTTGGGATAACCCTGAAGAGGAAGACCAAGATACATAAATGGAAGAGTCTTAACTTTATGATAGGCCTGAGCCTCAATTTTATTTATCAACAGTGAAATCAAGGGAAGTTTTGAGAGCTTCCCAACTCTCCCTATCTCTCTCAATGAGAAATTCCAGAAAATTACAACAAAAAGATGATCCTCCCTTAAAACAAACTTTCCCTATATACATCCTCTCTCTCTCATGAGGCCTCACTACGCACAAACAACTCTATGAGCCCAACTCTACACATAACAACCCCTCACATAGTTCCCTCTTTCCTCACACGCTTACGTTCATATACTTGCTCAGTAATGGAGGAAGCAACCTCACGCGTGGCATCGTCCTTAGAAGCTCCTTTCCATTGAATAAGTACCTCCATCACAGTAGGATCACTTGCAGATTTGTGTAGCCCCAATAATTCCATCGGCTGGACCTTCAATTTTAAATCATGTATGATGGATGAAAGGATAGATAAAAATGGGCATGTTGCCACCTATCGACTTGCGAAGTACAGACACATGAAACACTGGATGAATTCCAATATTTGGAGGTAACGCTAGGTGGTATGCAATCGATCCCACAAGAGCAAGTATCTGAAAAGGACCAATAAAACGAGAAGCCAACTTGGTATGTTTATAACGAGACAATGAAGATTGTCTATAGAGACAGAGCTTAACATATACCCATTCATGGACCTCAAATTGAACATCCCTCCTTTTTGTATTTGTTGCTTTAGACATTTGGTTCTGAGTTTTTAAGAGGCATTCCTTTAACATATTCAACATTTCATCACACACGCACAATTGAGCATCCACCCCAGCCACAACCGAAAAATCAACGATATAACGGAGGAGTGTCGGTGGTGGGCGTCTATAAACAACCTCAAACGATGTCAAATGGGTGGATGTGTGATAGGAGGTGTTGTAATTGTATTCAACCCATGGTAACCACTTCACCCATTGTCGTGGTGTAGTCATAGTCAAGCAACGAAGGTAAGTTTCAACCCCACGATTCACCAACTCAATTTGGCCATCCGTCTGAGGGTGATAAGATGTGCTTCTTTATAGTTGAGTACCCAAAGAACGAAACAACTCCTCCCAAAACAAGCTAATAAAAATTTTGTCCCAATCCGAAACAATACTCCGCGAGCACCCATGCAAACGCACTACTTCTTTAAGAAAAATGGTAGCAATTGAAACAACAGAAAAAGCGTGCGATAAAGTGAGCATTTGGATAAATGATCCACTACCACCATAATAACATCATACCCGTCGGATTTAGGTAGCACCTCAACAAAGTCCATTGATATGTCATCCCAAATCTTGTCCTGAATCAGCCACAAATGCGCGAATGCGAGCTTGCATTCCGTGCCAAGAAACCTCTCTTGCTAGTCGTTGGTATGTTTTCAAGGCGCCATGGTGCCCTCCCACGGGGCTGTTATGAAATTCCTATAATAATAAGGGAATTGTGGGGGATGACAGCGGAAGGACCAGCTTAGCATGATAAAAAAGATCTCCTCGTAAAGTAAAACCATTTGGGGCGGCCTTATTCTCACGAATGGACTGCCGTTTAGAACTCAAGGTGCTGTCTTCACTAACTTGCTGCTCAAAAACAGCAGTATTCAAGCCATCAACCACACTTAATAACCCAAACTCCATAGCAGTAGACAAATGAGATAATGCATCAGCCGCGGAATTGTCAGAACCACATTTATACTCAATTATAAAAGCATAACCCAAAAGTTTGAAAATCCACTTTTGGTATTCCCCCGAAATAACCCGCTGTTCAAAGAGGAACTTTAAGCTCTTTTGATCTGTCCATACAATGAATCTATGCCCCAACAAATATGGTCCCCATTTTTGGATTGCAAACACTATTGCCATCAACTCACGCTCATATACATCCTTGTGGCGATGTGTTGGAGGTAAAGCCTGACTAAAGAAAGCCAGAGGTTGCTGATTTTGCATCAAAACAGCCCCCACACCCACTCCCAAAGCATCAGTTTCCAGCACAAAAGGTTAAGAAAAATCGGGCAGAGGACAGGTACAGATATCATGGCTGATTTCAATTGCTGGAATGCATTCTCGGCCTCTGGATTCCAATGAAAACTGTCTTTTTTAAGCTATTGTGTCAATGGAAAAGCTATGGAACCATAGTTAGCCACAAACTTACGGTAATAGCCTGTCAACCCAAGAAAGCCTCTCAATTCTTTGATCGTTCGTGGTACCGGCCAATTATACATGGCCTCCAGTTTGGTCAGATCTGCAGCCACCCCTTCTTCGGACACTATGTGACCCAAGTACTCAAAAGCCCCAAATTGACATTTTTTTGAAGTTAGCCACCAATTGGTTAGTAAATAAAATACCTAACACAGTAGCTAAATGGTTGGCATGCTTCTCTAGTGAAGTACTATAAATTAATATATCATCAAAGAATACCAAAACAAATTTTCTGAGAAACGGCCGTAGTATGTCATTCAAGATGGATTAAGACATTGACAATGCGTTATGCCGAATGACATGACCAAAAATTCATAGTGCCCCTCATGAGTTCAAAACGCAGTTTTGTGCATATCCGACGAGTTAACATGAATTTGGTGGTAACCAGATTTCAAATCAATCTTAGAGAACACTGTCACTCCAAACAATTCATCAAGTAATTCATCCACAACAGGAACTGGGTAATTATCTTGCACAGCAACTCGATTCAATGCACAGTAATCCACACATAAATGCCAACTACCATCTTTCTTCTTCACCTGCAAAACCGGACTCGAGAAGGCACTTCTACTCGGTTGAATAATACACGCAAGTAACATCTCCTTAACCAAACGTTCAATTTCATCTTTCTGGAATTGCGGATATCGACATGGTCACACATTAATTGGTCTTGTTCCCGGGAGTAACTCTATTGTATGATCTCGGCTGCAGGTGGGAGGAAGGTTGGATGTCAGATTGAACACAGCTTCATACTGTTGCAAAACCATTCATATTTCTACTAGAAAAATCTCCCTGTTATATGGTGGTGTTGGTACATTCATCAAGTAGTCCACAATAACTTCAGTGATGTTTAACTCGATGAGAATCCCTTGATCTTCACCTCATACTGTTGCAAAACCATTCATATTTCTGCTAGAAAAATCTCCCTGTTATATGGTGGTGTTGGTACATTCATCAAGTAGTCCACAATAACTTCAGTGATGTTTAACTCGATGAGAATCCCTTGATCTTCACCCCCCCCCCCCCCACCCCCGCCCATTGATTTCATCATAGATTTGAGAGAAATTTGAGATTTCACCCGACTCTAATCTCCTTGCAATCGAACTAACCAATTTCCAATTTTATAGTTCATCTCAGAAAGCTTGTAAACCACGAAATGTCAAGTATAACATCTGCACTCCCTAGAGCCAAAGGAAGAAAATCATGAATAATGGTTAAATCATATATAGTTAGGACTACACCTTTGCAAATTCCGGCAGCACGTACGGCTGCTCCACTCCTTAACACAACACCCTAGTTTGAAGATGGCAAAACTGATAAGCCCACTGCCTTAAAAACCTCATAGGAAATAAAATTATGGGTGGCCCCACTATCGATCAAAGCCACCACTCTATGACCAACAATGTCACCACAGATCTTCATCATCTTTGGAGAATTCAATTAAGCTGCTTAAAACTTCACTCACAATAAGGAATAGAAAAGGAGAAAGAGGACCTCCTTGCCTCAAACCTCGAGAAGCTTGAATTCTAGCCCTTGGTCTCCCATTTATAAAGATAAAAAATTTAGGGTCCCTTATGCAGCCTTCAATCCACTTAATCCACTTAGCATCAGAGGCTTTAAGCTTCAAGACTTCCACCAAAAGATACCAATCCACACCATCAAAAGCCTTTTCTAAATCAAGCTTTAAAATCCAGCCCTTTTTTTTCTAATTGTATAATCCTCCACGACTTCATTGGCTATTAAAATCGAATCTATGATTTGTCTTCCTTCTATAAATGCACTTTGAGAAAAAGAGATAATAGAAGGCATAACTTTCTTTAAGCTCTCCGCCAAGACCTTTGCAATGATTTTGTAAATCGATGTGTGAGAGTACTATTAGGGGTATCCTGGGATAGTAGTAAGGGTATTATTGGTAATTAGCTAGAGAGTCTTGGTTATAAATAGAAGGAGTAGGGTTTGTGGAGGGGAGGTCATTTTTTGGTAAGTCAGTCCTGAGAGGATTGGTGTGGGAGAGACATGTTGAGGATCCCACATTGAAAAAATGTAGAGAGACCTCACAATTTATAAGATACATAGGCTACTCCTCTCATTACCAATTGGTTTTGAGATGGAACCCCATGTAATCTAATATGGTATCAGAGCCCATTAAACCCAAATGGGTATTCAGTCCAAAAATTAAAATTGGGATCCGATCCAAGAATGGTGAACCCAAAGAGGTACCATCTTGAGGGGGCATGTTGAGGATCCCACAGTGAAAAAATGTAGAGAGACCTCACAATTTATAAGATACATAGGCTACTCCTCTCAATACCAATTGGTTTTGAGATAGAACCCCATGTAATCTAATAAGACATAGCCCTCTCGAAAGGCTATTGATATTGTAATTTTCTTCGTTGATATTGCAATATATTAGTTTCTTTGTGTTCTTCATATTTTCTGTGGTTGGATACCTAAAAAATTGGTATCAGAGCACGTTCATCCTAGAAAAAAATGGCACAAAAACAACCGGAAGAGAGAATAGAGAGAATAGAGAAGGATGTGGTTGAAATGAAAAAAGCTTTACAGAGGATAGCCAAGAGCATGGATCGATTGGTGATAGATATAGAGAATCAAAAAGCCATGATGTCTGAAATCTCCACTGGCAAGGTTCGAATAACTTCCGCCATTGTTGTAAGCTCTCCTCATCAACAAAACATGGAAGAAAAGAAGGAAGAATTATTGGAATTGATGGTGGTTGATAAAAATGAATCGTCTCAGTGCAAAAGAGACGGAGAAAAAGAGAAGCCGGTGAAAAAAATTAAGAAGCCAAAAAGTTAGATTGTTTGGAAGACAAAGATAATGCGATCGAGAAAGAAGGTTGGAGGAAAACGATTGAGGGCAAACCAATCTGTCTTCAGTCGGAGTTCGAAGACCACACACGAATGGGCTGAAATATTCAGCATGTCGAAGGATGGATTTTAAGGGTCGGATCATCGACCATTAAGGGGGAGGGAATGCTTCAGTACCTACAAGGTTTGAAAAAAAAAAAAAGAAGGAAAAGAACGACAAAGGCCGTTTGCGAAAATGCCAGCATGTGTGGCTGGAGAAGAAGCTTCGAGGAAGGTGCCGATGCAAGGTTAGGGGGATTGAGATAGAGGGATCGGGGGGTGTCATGAAGAAATTAAAAAAAAAAAGTGTTGAGAAATGGCTACCGGAGGTCGCAGTCGTCGACGACTGGTATGGTCAGAGGTGAAAGCACAGTGGAAGGTTAAATAGCAAAGGAGGGAAAGGTTCAATGGATATGGCTAGGGTTACATCGCAGAAAACATTAAGTAATTCATGGGCCCAGACAAGCCCAATATGATATCATGGATAAAGGCACCATTCGGTCAACAATAAATGGAAGAGGCATTCTGTTGGCAATAAAGAGAGGGAGCAAATTTGTGTTCATGGGTGGGCCAGTTCTTAATTTAGAGCGGCAAGTAAACTATGGGCCAAGCCCATTGGAGAAAAACAAGATTTATTTTAAAAAACTTCCCTGGTTTGGAAACTTCAACTCGGGGGAAAATAGCCACCATGGTGTTCTGTTCTATACACTCTGCAGCCATCGACCATCACTACAAACCATCGTCGGCTGCCGCCATCAACCACAAGTACTGCTACTCACCAACGTCACGAAGTTCATTGCCGTCACAAACCTTCTTGGCTATTGCACCCACCCTCGTTTTTTAGCACCGCCCACCGCCGATGCATTCATTGTCGACCACCAACTTTCGCCACCGCACATGGAGGATGAAGTGCCGACGAACTGAGTTTTGTTTTATATTAATCTTATTTTCGTTCCGAAGGTTTTTGGGTTTTGGGTTAAAAAAAATAGTATTGTTTTGTTGGTTGCTCAATTTTGTGTTTTGTTAAGCACACCTTGAGGACAAGGTGTCTTTGAAGGGCGGAGTATTGTGAGAGTACTATTAGGGGTATCTTAGGATAGTAGTAAGGGTATTATTGGTAATTAGCTAGAGAGTCTTGGTTATAAATAGAAGGAGTAGGGTTTGTGGAGAGGAGGTCATTTTTTGGTAAGTCGGTCCTTAGAGGATTGGTTGTGGGAGAGACATAGCCCTCTCGAAAGGCTATTGATATTGTAATTTTCTTCGTTGATATTGCAATATATTAGTTTCTTTGTGTTCTTCATATTTTCTGTGTTTGGATACCTAACACTATGAAGTAAGGCTTATGGGACAGAAGTCTTTAACAAAAGACGCAGCCTCTTTTTTCTGAATTAAACAAATGAAGTTCTCTTTAATACCAGCATTAAGATGCCCATTGAAATGGAATTCCTCAAATAGCCGAAGAAAGTCCTCTTTCAAAAAAGAACAGTATTTAGTAAAGAATTCCATTGTAAAACCATCTGGACCCGGTGCTTTATTCTTCCCAAGACTTTTCACAGCCACCCATATCTCATCCAAGGTAAATGGGGTCACTAAAGCAGAATTTTGTGAAGCAGAAACAGTTAGACCAAACCAAATTAGAAGGGGTAGAACGGTTACTCGGAAGCCTTTGATATAATCCAGCAAAAAAACCTAGAATTTCCTCTTCAATTTCACCAAAAAAAAGGAGTGGAATGCCATCTGAGGAGCTTAATTCAGAAATTAAAAGCTTCCTTTTTTTTTTGCAGCCAAAAACCGGTGAAAAAAACTAGTATTTTCATCTCCCTCCTTTAGCCAATGTAACTTACATTTTTTAATCAAATTTCTTTCTTCAATCATATAATCAAATTTCTTTCTTGAATCATATATAACTCCAGCAAGTCCCCTTTAGCTACTGGTCTGATTTGATTTTCCAAATCCAAGAAATCATTTACTTCTGCTTTGGCATCATAAAAGGCTATTTCCGAAAGAAGACAATGCTCCTTACATCTTTTCTTTTCAAAATCTGTAAACCACTGTTTGATTTGCAGCTTCAAATTCTTCAGCTTCGAAGAGATTACAAAACCATCCCAGCCATGACAACAGTCTTTCTGAAGCGAATTTTCAATAACTAAACCACAATCAGACAAATTAAACCAACTGTTGTAAAAACAAAAAGGGGAAGGACCCCAAACAAAATTTCCAGCTTCTAAAAATAATGGAAAATGATCTAAAGTAGTACGAACTTGTCTTGCAACTCCGCAATTATCAAACAAAACATCCCAATCCTTTGACACAAAAAACCGATCAATTAGGGAGCAGGAATGAGAATCACCTGATCGAGACCACGTGAAGTTACCATTTACCATAAGGACTTCCATAAGAACAAGCTCTTCAATTAGCTTATTGAATCTCCTCACACCTTTTGTTTGCCTTCTAATGGGATATCTTTCATGTATCCAATGAGTAATATTAAAATCTCCCCCAATGCACCACAGCTCATTACAAAATAATGATAATGATTGCAATTCACTCCAAAAATGCTTTCTTTCTGTATAATCGTTTGGACCATACAAAAGAGGAAACCTTGCAACCCTGCAATTGTCAAACATAATATCCCATTCCTTCAACACAAAGAAGTGATCAGTTAAAGACCGAGAAGAATCGTCACCTAATCAGGACCATGTAAATTTCCCATTGGACAAAGGGACTTCCAAAAGATCAAGGTTTTCAATAAGCTTATTAAACTTTCTCATACCTTTCGTTTGTCTTCCCAAAGGGTATTGCTCATGGATCCAACAAGTATTATTAAAGTCCCCTCCAATGCACCATGGTTCAACACAATAAAAAGATAAAGATAGCAATTCATACCAAAGGTGTTTGGCCCATACACATTTGTCACCCAACAAATTTTCTTATTCTTAAAAGAAACTTTAACCGAGAGAGAATAGCCCCCATTGATGAATTCTACTAATCTTATTCCTAATTAACCAAGAAATTAATCAAAATATGATTAAACACTAATCCTACTACATATTCTATCCCTCCCAAAAAAAAAAACTCGTCCTCGAGTTCTAAAAAGAAAAAATGAAGAAGCATGTCACCTCTTTCAATGATTTGAAAAAATTCCCACTAAAAAATTTCTTCTTCAACATTTTTGGAGCATTATTATGAACAAAATAAACCATAATTGGTAGCTCCTCCATGGATGGATGAATTGAAAAATAATCTAGTAGGCGTGAAATAGTTTCCTTAGCAGACTCAAAAACAAAACCCACTTTGAATATCAACAAAGAACTTGATTTGGGTCGGGTCAAAATAATAGGAAAAGATTCATGTATGGGCCGGGTCATATAGTCTGGAGGGTATGGACCACGTGGCCATGGTAGAATCACCCGAGTTGGGTCAAGTGCATCTTGGGTAAAAAAAACAAGGACTTCGTCTGAATCGAGTCAAAAAAGAACCCATGGCTCGCATCGTCTTTATCGTGTGAACGTAGGCTGTCACGGTCATGCTTGTCCAGGGCGTGTTGCCCGTGGCCGCATGCCCATCTCAACCCCTTTTAGTCATGCTTTCATGTAATGTATTTAGTTTTGCTTGATAGTTAGCTTTCGTTGTATTTTTATGCTTGTATGACTCCTCGCCACTTTGCATGTTCAAGCCTGTCAAAGGCATAAATCTCAAAATGTACTATAGGGGGGTATGACTAGTTGTCCATCCTTCTTACCCGGAGTTATATGCAATCTAAGCTGTTGTTGACCCTTCTCTCGCTTATTGCCTATAACATTTATATGAACAAACGTTTTCTCAAAAGCTTTCAAAACACTTTCTCTCTCCCGGTTTTCTAAAACATTTTCTCCCGGGACTCGAGGGGAGGCTAGACCCTATACGGAAGTATTCCGCGACTTCCGTTTTTCGAAAGGCTGACTTGCTCGCCGGGTTAGAGCAGGTGCCGCAAGGTCGAAGAGCTGCGACCGTGATAAGTGGTATCAGAGCCTAGTTGGCTCCTCGAATCGAAAAGTTGCGATCATGTCCGTGACCGAAGAGTTGGGCAAGGCCCATGTCGACCGACTGTCCGCGTTTGAAGAGCAAATGCTCTTGCTAAGAGAAGTCCCTGATAATGTGCGGTTCTTGGAATCTCGCCTGGATGAGATTGCCAAGAAGGCCGACACGATTGACGCGGTAGCTGGCCGCCTAGACGGGATGCCCGTCAGAGAGTTGATGGTGAGGGTTGAGGCCCTAGAAGATAGAGCCACAAGACCTGTTGGCTTCGAGCGTGGGGATAGCTCGTCGGGCTCTGTTGCCCAGTTAGAGGAGCGCGTCGAGAATCTAGACGGCGCGCAGAGAACAATATTTCAGATGGTGTCTGAACTATCTGAGGATGTAAAAGCTGCCATCGATGTAGTGAGGGCAGAAGTGGCGGACCTAAGCGCCCGAGTGAATCTCACCATGAGAGCGGTGGGAAACCAAGCCCCAGCTGGGGGCGTAGTCCAAGTGAACAAAGTGAAAATTCCCGAACCTAAGCCCTTCTGTGGGGCTCGTGATGCAAAAGCCCTGGAGAACTTTATATTCAACATTGAGCAATACTTCAGGGCCACAAGCACAGTGTGTGAGGACTCAAAAGTTACCTTGGCGACAATGCACCTTGTTGATGATGCCAAGATGTGGTGGAGATCACGTTATACGGACATCCAAGAAGGGCGATGTACCATTGATACCTGGGAAACTTTGAAACAAGAGTTACGCTCTCAATTCTTCCCAGAAAATGTAGAAATATTGGCAAGGCGCAAGTTGCGCGAATTGAAACATACTGGGACAATTCGAGAGTATGTGAAACAGTTTGCTGGACTAATGCTAGATATCCGGGACATGTCAGAGAAAGACAAAGTCTTCTGCTTCGTCGAAGGATTGCAATCGTGGGCTAAGGCCAAACTATATGAGCAAAGAGTACAAAGCTTGTCAGAAGCTTATGGGGCCGCCGAACGTTTATTCGATCTCACCACCGAAATAAGCCACAAACAATGTCAAGAGGTGAGACGAAGCCAATCTCCCCCAAATAGAGAAAATAGAAATTCTCGACCTAACTCTCCAAAGAATGGGGGAGGGAACCAAATTGCGAATGGGGGAAATTCATGGCGAAAGCCACATTATCAAAATAACTACAACCAAAAGCCCCCATTCTGCTACATATGTAAAGGGGCCCATCGTGCGTATGAATGCAAGAATCTAGCATCCTTCAATGCCTTCCAAGCCTCATTGGCAAGTACTTCAGGGGCAAAGGATGAAACCTCTGAAGAATATGGGGGCGACACCCGCATTGGAGCTTTGAAATATTTATCAGCCTTGCAGAAGAAGGTGGAGGTAAGCGAAGGATCTGCTCCACGTGGGCTCATGTACGTCGACGCATGGATAAATCATAAGCCAGCGAGAAATACCATGGTCGACTCAGGCGCAACCCACAATTTTATAACAGAAGTAGAGGCACGTCGATTGAACCTACGTTGGGTTAGGGACGTGGGAAGAATAAAAGCTGTAAATTCAGCAGCCCTACCTGTTTTGGGCATTGCACGAAGAGTTCCAGTGAAATTGGATGCTTGGACTGGACAAGCAGATTTCGTAGTCGTCAAGATGGACGATTTTGATATTGTGTTGGGGATGGAGTTTCTCCTCGAACACAAGGTGGTACCGATGCCCCTGGCAGAAAGTTTAGTCATCACGGGATCTAACCCCACCGTGGTTCCCGCGAAGTTAAGACAACCGAATGGGGTGAAATTATTATCAGCCCTTCAGTTGAATAAGGGCCAAGAGGGACATTGCAACACCAAGGCCAATGACATTAATCAGCCTTGGAGAAGAAAGAATCAGCACAGTTATTCTCCCACGAAGTGGAAGCCAAAGACAGAAGTTGCTCAGAAGCATGCAAAGGAAGCACAAATGAGCACAAGAGAATGGGTCGAGCAAAAATGGTATAATTCAAGTAGAAAGCCAGAAGCGTCGATTCCGCCGATCACACTGAAGAATGCTTTTGAGGCATTGGCCGAGAGGGCACCTCAAAAAGCCAATCAAAGCGAAAATATGAAGAAATTCTTGGCAGACTGGAAGAGAAGCCAAGAGGTAGAGGTCCGCTGGGACCGTTTGAAGAACTGAAGACAAGATGCTCGAGCGACTGCTGAGTTCGAGCGGGGACGGTTGACGAGGACGTCAACCATTTAAGTGGGGGAGAATGTCACGGTCATGCTTGTCCAGGGCGTGTTGCCCGTGGCCGCATGCCCATCTCAACCTCTTTTAGTCATGCTTTCATGTAATGTATTTAGTTTTGCTTGATAGTTAGCTTTCGTTGTATTTTTATGCTTGTATGATTCCTCGCCACTTTGCATGTTCAAGCCTGTCAAAGGCATAAATCTCAAAATGTACTATAGGGGGGTATGACTAGTTGTCCATCCTTCCTACCCGGAGTTATATGCAATCTAAGCTGTTGTTGACCCTTCTCTCGCTTATTGCCTATAACATTTATATGAACAAACGTTTTCTCAAAAGCTTTCAAAACACTTTCTCTCTCCCGGTTTTCTAAAACATTTTCTCCCGGGACTCGAGGGGAGGCTAGACCCTATACGGAAGTATTCCGCGACTTCCGTTTTTCGAAAGGCTGACTTGCTCGCCGGGTTAGAGCAGGTGCCGCACGGTCGAAGAGCTGCGACCGTGATACAGGCTTCCCATATTCTTCATGTCATCTTCTTCAACAATGCTTTTGTTTAAGGTTTTGAACGCCATCATCCCATCTTCTTTGTTGCTTGTGACTTCGTCTACACAGGATCTACAACTTTGTGTCTTCATCTTCATCAATTTTCCTTTCTTCTTCTTCGCACCAGAACTTCGACCAAGGTTCTTCAGATTCCTCTTGCATGAGTACACGATTTTGAGCAATTTCTTTTTCATTTGTTTCTTCATCTTCACTTGTTTTTTCTTCACATGATTGAATTTTTCCACTTTCCTTTGTTACACTTGGGATTTTGAAATAATTGCATGCTAACTTCGCACGGGCAAGTTCTCTCTCGTATTGTACTTTTGGGTTAAATCGATCAAAATCACTAGACATTTTATCCAAAAGTTGTTGGACTTCGACCACCCCTTTCTTGATTTCCTCTAAGGCTTCACGATAGATGTAGGGATGTAGGTGTGTTCTTGAATAATTTTCTGCCTCCATTGGTCACAATCCAAATCCTATAGAGGATTTTCTGGCTCTAAACTATCTTTTTGTGCGGTAAAATTCCATTCTTGGAGTTTTTTCCTTATATCTTGAAAAGAGAATACTCTGAAAGGTACCCTCTTGTAATTAAATATGGGATGTTGAACAACGAGCACAACTCACAAAGCTCCCCCTTGTGATCAGCGTCAACAAGATATTTTGGTTAATTCCTTGGTTAATACCTTGTTTAATTAGGATTAGGATTACAGTTTGTTTTCCAATTCTCTATTGCCCCTCTTATATTCCTAATTTTTCATTCATAATAAAGATTTGATTAATTCTTGGAGAGAATTTTCATTTTATCCTCTTAAGCAACACCACTGCCTTAAACCTTTTAAAACATTGTGTAAGAGGGCATCTAAGGACTAAGATCATCACCTGTGGAGTTATCAATTTGCTCACTCGGTTTGAGATTAACTTATTGAGTAGTTTGGTGT
The DNA here is from genome assembly GCA_033996785.1 of Trichosanthes truncata. NCBI lineage: Eukaryota > Viridiplantae > Streptophyta > Magnoliopsida > Cucurbitales > Cucurbitaceae > Trichosanthes > Trichosanthes truncata. Next base: position 92,534,371 of record JAWPNB010000003.1, read on the forward strand.
TTGCTTCTTATATTAGTATAATTGTATTTTTGTAAATCTATTAATTGGGTTGTCCTATAATGTCTTTTCACTTTTTCCTACTTAGGTCAACCTTGTACACTTGTATATATATCTCTTTAGTGAACGGAATAGAGTATTATGATTCTCTCAAACCTTTAGCATTAACATGGTATCAGAGACCTAGGGTTTTCTAGGAATTTTTTTTTGTGTGGATTTGTGACCATTAGGGTTTGAGGTTTAGAACACCTTCTTTGAGGGCTTCGTCTTGCTGTGAGCTTTGTGCATCAAATCTACCATCATCACCACAGAATCTGCCGCCGAAAAATCCGCTGCCAGTTTCACGCATCTACGCGTGCATCATTGGAGTTTGCTCCGTCTTGCATGGGTTAGTTTGCCGTGGTCTCCTCTTTCGTGTTCTGTGTTGGTTTGGATCATAGGGTGTTCGGTTTATAGTGTTTGGAGCCATATCTTGTTTGGAACCGTTAGGGTTTGCTGTGATGTCGGAGATGATTCCTGTGGTGTTAAAGGTTACAAAACATAAGCTTAATGGATCTAACTTTTATGCATGGCGAACAAATATTCGTCATTATCTTCGGAGTCTTGATATGGATGATCACGTCACCGCCAATTCACCACCACTGATGATACTAAGAAGAATTGGTTACGAGATGATTCTAGACTTATTCTCCAGATAAAGAACTCCATTGAGAGCGAGATAGTTGAGTTGGTTAATCATTGTGAATCTGTCAAGGAACTCTTAGAGTACTTGGAATTTCATTACTCTGGGAAAGGGAACATCAGTAGAGTGTTTGATGTGTGTAAGACTCTCTTCCAACATGATCAAGGCGAAAAATCTCTAACGAGTTATTTTATGGAGTGCAAAACAAAGTATGCAGAATTTAATGCTTTGTTGCCCGTTAGTACTAACGTGAAGGTTCAGACTACCCAACGTGAACAATTATTCATTATGAGTTTTTTGGTTGGTCTTGCCTCTAAATATGATATGGCCAAAGATCAAGTTCTGTCTAGCTCAGAAATCTCTTTGTTGGAAGATGCTTATACTCGAATACTTCGTACTGAGAAGTCGCAAGCGATCTTGCCATTTGAGTCTAATAGTGCCTTGGTTGGTCAAACCAGTGAGTATAAAGGAAATAGAGGGGTCATACCCAATACGTCCAAAGGAAATTCGAACACTCAAAGACCAAATTCAGGAGATATTGTTTGCCACTAGTCTCAATCGTTACTTTGTCTCTCCTGATGTCACATTCTTTGAAGAATCTTCTTTCTTTTCTCCTTCTTCGAGTCAGAGTAAGAGGGAGCATAAAGAGGACAAGGATGATTTTCTTGTTTACACAATTCTCTCTTCATGTGAGCCCTCTAGAGATTCATCTCCATTTGTTCCTGTTTCTCCTCACCCACCTATCACTCAGGTTTATTCTCGACGACCACCCTCTTCAGTTTCATGCCCTGTACCAGTGGCTTCTTCATCATTGGATCTCGACACAAGCGATGATCTTCCTATTGCTCTTCGTAAAGGTAAGCGTTAGTGCACATATCCTATTTCCTCTTTTGTTTCATATAACCATTTGTCATCTTATGCCTGTTCTTTCATTGTATCCCTACAGTCTTTATATGTTCCTAAGACTGTTCATGAAGCTGTCTCATCCTAGTTGGCATGTTGCAATGGTAGAAGATATGACTGCTTTAGATGACAATTGTACTTGGGATTTAGTTTCTCTTCCTGCAGGAAAGAAGCCTATTGGTTGTAAGTGGGTCTTTGCAATTAAAGTCAATCCAGATGGGTCTGTAGCTCGATTGAAAGCTCGCCTTGTTGCTAAAGGCTATGCCCAAACTTATGGGGTTGACTATTCTGACACTTTTCTCCTGTTGCTAAAATGGCTTCTGTCATATTATTCATTTCGTTAGCATCCATTTATCACTAGCCATTGCATCAGCTTGATGTTAAAAATGCCTTTCTTCACGGTGATCTTGGGGAAGAGGTGTATATGGAGCAACCTCTAGGGTTTGTTGTTCAGATGGAGAATGGAAAGGTATGTCGCCTTTGTAAATCCTTGTATGGATTAAAACAGAGTCCACATGCATGGTTTGGAAAATTCACTCAAGTGATTGAAAGCTTTGGAATGAGAAAAAGCAAGTTAGATCATTCTATCTTTTATAAGCGGTCTAAGAGTGGTGTCATCCTGTTGGTTGTGTATGTTGATATATTTATTACAGGCGATGACACATAGGGCATCCAATCACTCAAGACCTTTCTCCATAGTTAATTCCACACAAAAGATTTGAGAATGTTGAAATACTTTCTAGGAATTGAGGTAATGAGAAGCAAGAAGGGAATCATGTTATCACAGAGAAAATAAGTAATTGACTTGTTGACTGAAACAGGGAAGTTAGGGGCTAAGCCATGTAGTACCCCGATGATGCCTAATTTACAGCTCACAAAAGAGGGAGAATTACTGAAAGATCCTGAACGATATAGGAGGTTAGTGGGAAAACTCAATTATCTTACAGTAACTCGACCAGACATAGCTTATTCAATGAGTATTGTGAGCCAGTATATGTCTTCTCCTACCGTTGATCATTGGGCTGCAGTTGAACAAATTTTGTGTTATTTGAAGGCAACTCCTGGGTGTGGTTTATTATATAAGAGTCATGGGCATATTAACATTGAATGTTTCTCATATGCTAATTGAGCAGGATCTAAGGAAGATAGAAGATCAACTTCAGGATATTGTGTATTCGTGGGTGGTAATTTGGTTTCTTGGAAGAGAAGAAACAAAATGTGGTGTCACGATCAAGTGTTGAATCAGAATATAGAGCAATGACACAATCTGTATGTGAATTAGTCTTGGATACGTCAACTTTTTATTGAATTGGGATTTGATATCACAACACCAACAAAATTATGGTGTGATAATCAAGCAGCTATGCATATAGCATTTAATCCGGTATTTCATGAGCGAACTAAACACATTGAGGTTGACTGCCATTTTGTACGTGAGAAGATACAACAAGGTTTGGTATCGACAGGATTCGTGAAGACTGGAGAGCAATTAGGAGATATCTTCACCTTGCATGGAGCACAAATAGATTACCTCTCTAACAAGTTGGGCATGATGAATATATATGCTCCAACTTGAGGGGGAGTGTTAGAGTTCTTATATTAGTATAATTGTATTTTTGTAAATACATTAATTGAGTTGTCCTTTATTGTCTTTTCACTTTCTCCTACTTAGGTTAACCTTGTACACTTGTATATATATCTCTTTAGTGAATGGAATAGAGTATCTTGATTCTCTCAAACCTTTAGCATTAACACTTAACCAAAAAATAGAGTGTAGCCCCATGGTGGAAGAATTCTTTTTTCATCCGTCGTTTTGTGATAAGGGTCAGATTTTGGGTTTTCTTGTGGTTTTGTGGAACCTTAATTTGAGAGAAATAATAGTAGTTTAAATACTTTTGAAGTTTTGCAAAGGAAGCTACCATTTTTTTTTATCCCTCATGCCATCAATGGTTCTTTGTGCTCTGTTTGGACGTAGAGGGATTAAATCACTTGCTCTTTCGCTTGCTCTTATGCTTTATCTTGTTGGCAGAAATCATTTGGGATCTTTAATCTTCATTGGGTTTTCTTTAATGACTCCAAGTGCAACTCTCTACAATTGTTTATTGGCCTTTGTCTTCCTCCACGACCTCGTTTGTTATGGGTTAATGCAACTAAAGCTATTATTTCACAGATTTGGATAGAGCGTAATTACAGAGGTTTTTAAAGCAATCAAAGACGACGGTTAGATTGTTCTGAGGTGGCAAAATTGAAGGCTTCTCTTTGGTATTCTTATTCTAAGCTTTTTTATGGTTTTTCCTAACACAATATATGTTTAAATTGAGATGCTTTATATTTCCTCAAATCTTTTTTATTTCTTTATTTTTCTATTCTCCCTTTTGGGAGTTTGTATCTTTAAGCATTAGTTTCTTTTCATTTTTTCAATGAAAATTTTGGTTTCTTGTTAAAATAATAATAATAATATTTTCCACAATTCTTTTTTTACAAGAAACACAAACTTTTCATTGATCTTTGAAAAGTTACTAGGAACAAGAAAACTTCCTTTAGCAATAAATCAACTTAACGAAAGAACACAATTCTTAATAAGAATGCTCACAGATGTCCTGAACAACTTAACATGTGACCGGAAAAATTCAAGCAAACCATGTTGTCCTTGAAACAGAATTTAAAAAACATATAATAAAGATGAAAGCAAGGGCCATAAAATAAAGATATGGCACCTAAAACATTACCAACCTGACGAAGACTCAGGGAACCTGCACGGAATGTCCTAGCAGCAAGAAGTTTCAAGTACACTTCTTCAGGGAGACTTTCTCCTGTTTCATAGTGCTTTGCAATGCCCATCAAAGTATCTCTGCAGAAGTTTTAAGGTTGATAAAGATGGATAGATGAATTACTAGAAGAGTATTAACAAGCTGAAAAAGATTATATTACATTAGATACCTACAAAATTCAACTAAAGATGGAAATGACATTAAACTAGGCTACTGAGCATCTTGGTGCACATTTTTTTATATATAAGAAACAATTTCATTTATGATCTGAAGTTATAAAAGAGAGGTTGATAAAACCCAATCCAAGGGAGTTACAAAAAACCTCTCAATTGGATAGAAGAGAAGAAAAACTATAATGATGGAAAAGAGAAACATTTACACAATTTAATAACCAAAAAAACTAAAGCGTCAAAAAAATGGTAAAAATGAAGCTCCTTGTTATGGTGAGACCAATATGGGAGAATCAACAACCTTCTATACAGTAGAGCAAAATATATATAGGCATACATGGAAGTCCTAAACTAAAAATACTAAAATTACAATAAAGGATAAAAGACTAATAAGATCCTATGTTCACATACATACTTATAACTCCCCTCAAATAGGAGCATATATGTTAATCATGCCCAGCTTGTTACAAAGGTAATCTTTTCAAACTCCATTTAAAGCTTTCATGAAAATATCTCCTAATTACTCTCCAATCTTCACATATCCAATAGACACTAAACCTTGTTGTATTTTTTCACAAACTGATGTAGCCTATCAAGATAAAAGGAGAGTTTTCTCCAAGAATCAAATCAATGACCTTTATTACGAATCAAAGTTGCCCAATACATGAGAGGGGACTCCCTATTTATGGGGAAGTAATACACAAAGGGATAGTAAAAAGGATAAACCTAAGATTTACCCAAGATTAACCTAATTTTCCCTAATTCTCCCTACATCAATTCTATCCCTCCCAAAAAACACTCGAGTTTAAAAAGAAAAAAAGAATGCAAAGATGTTTTTTCCAATGATTTGCAAAATTCTCTATTGAAAACGTTGGCCCACAGAAATCTTGTACCGCAACACCAAAGATTGAAAGAGCCCATGAAAAACCTGAGAATTTTAGAGCATGATCTTCATCAAAATTTCTCTTTGGTTGCTGAGAAATGTTATACACGCCTACCTCCAAGATTTTGCTCAATTGTTTTAGCCAATGTTGGACCATCAAAGCAACGCAGAAACCCATTTGAAACGTGGCTGAACTCAAAATTTGTGAAGAAATGGATTGAAATAAACCCACGCGCAAATTGGAAGAAGCACAAAATGGGTAAAATTCAACTTGGGCTGGATCAAAATAAGGTCATTCGGTTGAGGCTTGGGCTTGGGTCACGTGGGTCTGGGTTGGAAAAAAAAACTCGTGGGGCAGTCAGTAATTTCCTTAGTAGACTGAGAAATGAAACCCATATTGAATATCAGCAAAGAAATTGATTTGGATCAGGTTGAAATAATAGGAAAAGTTCATGTATGGGCTGGGTCAAATATTCTGGAAGGTAGAATAGAATCACGTGGGCATGGTAAAATCACATGGGTCGAGTCAAAGACCCGTGGACATCCTCTTCTTCCTCGTGAGTTTCTTCGACAGAGTTTGTTTTCTTCTTCTCCAACCACACTTAGGGCGCGTTTGGTGTCACAATCACACGCTTCGAGACGGAATAGCGATTGTGCGGCACTTGCTCTAACTCGGGGAGCAAATCAATCGTACGAAAATCAGAAGTTGCGGACAACTTCGGTGTAGGGTCTAGCCTCCCCTCACGTTTAGAGAGAAAATGATTTTATTAAATGTGAGAGAAAAAGCATTTGAAAACATTTAAGAAAGAGTTTTGTTATACACAAGCAAACAAGTAAGGGCCAAACAACGGCTTGATTAGCATATAACTTCGGGTAGGAATGATGGACAACGAGTCATACCCCCTATAGTACATTCTAGGATTTTACATTATGACAAGCTTGAACATGAAAATGGTGAGGAGTCATACGCCCACAAAAATACAAGGAAAGCTAACTAGAAAGCAACAAGACATATATACAATGAAAGCATGATAAAAAGGGGTTGGAATGGGCATGCGGCCACAGACAACACGCCTTGGGCAAACATGAATGTGACATCCTCCCCCACTTAATTGGTTGACGTCCCCGTCAACCGTCTATGTTCAAAATCAACAATTTGAAGAGCAGCTGACTTCAGGTCTTTAGTGCGCTCCCAACTTATCTCTGCGTCGGGGGGTCCCTTCCACTTCACAAGGAACTCTTCTACATTTCGTCTTGGTTTTCCGATTCGTTGCGTCCTCTCAGCTAAGATCTCTTCGACTTGTTTCTCTTCGGTGTTCTTCATTGTAACAGGAGGTCTGGATACCTCGTTGCGAACAGCATCCTTAGGGTCTCGATGATAGGGCTTCAAATTACTTACATGGATCACAGGATGGATCTTCATCCATGAAGGAAGTTGAACCCGATAGGAGATTTTGCCGACTTTCTAGATCACTTCAACTGGGCCTTCGTATTTCCTCACTAGACGTTGGTCTCTACTTCCTCGAAATCAGAGTTGTTCCGGCCTCAGCTTGATAAGCACTTGGTCCCCTCCATGGAACTCCAAGGGATGACGTTTCTGGTCAGCCCACGTTTTCATACGTTTTGACGCCTTTTCTAGATAAGCGTGAGCTATTTCTGACGTCTGTTTCCACTCCTTAGTGAAGTTGTATGCTTGAGGACTCTTCCCCACATAAGGGTGGTCCACAACATGTGGCATAAGTGGCTGCCTCCCGCACACTATTTCAAACGGAGTCTTCCATGTCAAGGAACTCTTCTGACAATTGAAGCTGAACTGCGCTATATCGAGCATATCAACCCAATTCTTCTGTCTTGCATCTATAAAATGGCACATATTGTGAAATTTGAGAGAATAAGTCTCACTTGTGTTATCTCTTAATGTGCAAAATAGGTCCTCTTATATATGAGAAAGACCCATTACAAATATGGAAATAAACAATGAATACAATAATGACAAAATATTTCACAATTAATATTTATACACAAATATTGGAAATTCCAACACTCCCCCTCAAGCTGGTTTAAAGATGTATGTCATAGCCAGCTTGTCAATCAATTTGTCGAATTGCTTCTTTGGAAGTCCTTTAGTTAGTACATCGGCGATTTGCTCTGATGTAGGAAGATATGGGATACATATTGCATTTGCTTCAATCTTCTCCTTAATAAAATGCTTATCAACTTCAATGTGTTTTGTTCTATCATGTAGAACTGGATTATGGGCTATAGAAATGGCAGCTTTATTATCACAATAAATCCGTATAGGTGTATTTAGAGGAATCTTCAATTCTTCAAGTATCCTTTTGATCCATATACCCTCACAAATTCCATGCGCTAAAGCTCTAAACTCTGCTTCAGCACTACTTCTGGCTACCACATTTTGTTTTTTACTTCGCCAAGTAACTAGGTTCCCTCCAACAAAGGAACAATAACCAGAGGTAGATTTTCTATCTGTAGTACTTCCTGCCCAATCTGCATCAGTATAAACTTCTATTTGGAAGTGATTATGTCTTTGGAATAAGATACCTTTTCCAGGAGTTCCTTTTAGATACCTCAAAATTTTGTAAACAGCTTCAAAATGAGTCGGTCCTGGTGCATGCATAAACTAACTGACCATGCTTACGGCATATGCAATATCAGGACGCGTATGAGATAAATAGATTAATCTTCCAACAAGTCTCTGGTATCGTTCCTTGTCCTTAATTTCTTCTGCTTTTGCTACTTGTAGCTTCAAATTGGGTTCAATAGGAGTTTCTGCGACCTTGCAGCCAAGTAATCCAGTTTCTTCAAGTAAGTCGAGCACATACTTTCTTTGATTGACAAAAATCCCCTTCTTTGATCTTGCAAATTCCATCCCTAGAAAATACTTCAACGGTCCCAGGTCCTTGATTTGAAACTCATTTGCAAGATTTTTCTTGAGATCAACTAGACCAGTTTCATCATCACCTGTGAGAATAATATCATCTACATAGACAATCAAAATTGAGATTTTATTATTCTTAGAGTGTTTATAAAATATAGTATGATCTGCTTGACTCTGAAGAAATCCATAGCTAGACACAACTTTTCCAAAACGCTCAAACCAAGCTCTCGGAGATTGTTTAAGACCATAAAGGGATTTCTTTAATTTGCATATTTTACTACATCCAAGTTCGTTTTCAAAACCTGGTGGCAAGCTCATAAAAACCTCTTCTTCAAGATCACCATTCAAAAAGGCATTTTTCACATCAAGTTGGTACAGTGGCCAATCTGAATTGACTGCAAGAGACAAAAGAACTCTAATAGAGTTAATTTTAGCAACAGGGGCAAACGTTTCCTGATAATCAATCCCATATGTCTGAGTGAAACCTTTAGCTACCAATCTGGCCTTATATCTCTCAATACTACCATCTGCATTGCATTTTATAGTGAACACCCATTTACAGCCCACTAGTTTCTTATCTTTTGGCAACTCTACTATTTCCCAAGTCTCATTTTGTTTTAGAGCATTCATCTCTTCCATAACTGCTACTTTCCAATTTGGATCTTCTAAGGCTTCATGTATATTCTTTGGAACAAACAAGTCATCTATCCTAGATGTGAAAGCTTTATGACTATTTGACAAATTTTGATATGACATGTAGTTTGCAATAGGATATTTGGTACAACTTCGAGTACCTTTTCTAATGGCTATGGGAATATCAAGGTCAGACACAACGGGCAAAGTATTTTGAATAGTTGAAGAAGTAGGAAAGGAAGGAGGATTACCAAGCTTTTCAGTTTCATTCATCGAAGTCTCAGATTGGCTCTGTGAAGGATCGACTATCTGGTCTTGGTTCCTCTGATTGGATTTTCTTCTAGTATAAAACTTAAACTCAGGAGCTTGATCGGTAGGATCATTTTGTAGTATTTCTCCCCCTGATTGAGAAGTTTCTACACTTGGCATCGAAGGACTAGTAACATCAGGACAAATAATCGAAGGACTAGTAACATCAGGACAAATAACACTAGGAATAGGAGTAGCAACGTCCCCAAAGTTATCTTCCTCATTTGGTCTCTCCCCCTGAAGAGAACTTTGGGTAAAATATGGTTGGTTTTCTAAAAAAGACACATCCATGCTCACAAAAAGTTTTTTTGTCTGCGGATCAAAACATTTATAACCTTTTTGACTTGAAGAGTAACCCAAGAAAATACATTTAATAGCTCTATGATCAAGCTTTGATCGAAAGTGATTAGGTATGTGAACATAAGTAGTACACCCAAAAACTTTGAGAGGTAAATCAAAATATATACGAGATGTTGGAAAAACACTTTTAAAACAATCAATAGGAGTTTTGAAACGCAAGATCTTACTAGGCATCCTATTTATTAGGTAAGTAGCTGTAAGAATTGCATCACCCCATAAATATTTTGGGACATGCATGGAAATCATTATGGCACGAGCTACTTCAAGTAAATGCCTATTTTTTCTTTCAGCAATCCCATTCTGTTGAGGAGTATCCCGACAAGTAGACCGATGAATAATACCTTTTTCTTTCAAAAACTCACCAAACAATTCATTAAAATACTCAGTTCCATTATCAGAATGTAAAATGCAAATTTTGGTTTGAAATTGAGTTTCAATCATATTGTAAAAATTTTTAAAAATGTCTTTCACCTCAGATTTTTTTTCCATTAAATAAACCCAAGATAGACGAGTATGGTCGTCAATAAAAGTAACAAACCATCTTTTTCCACTATGAGTCCTAATTTTAGAAGCACCACAAACATCACTATGGATTAAATAAAATGGTTTGGAGGCTTTGTAGGGTCTTGGTAAATATGTGGAACGATGATTTTTTGCTAAAATACAACTTTCACAATCAAAAGAGGAACAATCGATTCCCTTAAATAAATTTGGAAATAAATACTTGAGATAAGGGAAGCTAGGATGTCCTAGTCTAAGATGCCAAAGCATAATTTGTTCTTTACCAGAAAGAGAACTGATACTACTGAGACCCTGAGTTATTTTATTGCTATAAGAACATTCATCAAAGTAGTAGAGGCCATCCAGCATCCTAGCACTCCCAATCATCTTCTCCGATTCCTGATCCTGAAGAATGCAGTGAGATTGAAAAAATATAACTCGACAGTTAGAATCTCTAGAAAGTTTGCTGACAGATAAAAGATTACAGGTTAATTTTGGAACATGTAAGACAAACTGTAGAGAGATTTTTTCCGTCAATTTAATAGTTCCTTTTCCTGCAATGGAAGAGAAACTGCCATTTGCAATTCGAATTTTTTCATTAGAATAAGAAGGAGAGTATGAGTTAAAAAAGTGAGAAGAACTAGTCATATGATCAGAAGCTCCGGAATCAATAATCCACGGAGAAGAAGTGCCACACGAAAAGGCTCGAGGATGACTACCTGTTTGTGCCAATGAAACACACAAATTATTAGATGATAAATTGGTTGGCAGCAGTTTTAAGATTTGATGAACTTTCTCCTTGGACATGATATCAAGTAATGAGTGTGGGAAATAATAGAATATAAACCAAATCAAACAAACCAGAATTGAACCAGACCAAGTAAAAGAAAATAACCACTTAACCAAGAAGCTGGAACCAAACCAGAATTATTGAACCGAACCGGATATGGACCGAACCGGATATGAACCGAATAAGGAAACCAAACCGAGTACAGCTGCAGAGATCGAAAACCCACAGAATTCAAACCACTGTACCGCAACCCACTTCCTTTTCTTTTAGACTCCCTTCACCCACGTTCTTTGTTTCAGAATCGAGACCCACGCAAGATGAAGACCGACGGCAAACAAAACCCACGGGAAAAATCGAGACCCACGCAGCCAAAGTCTCTTGAAACCGAGACCCACACCGTCGACGCTTACTGCCTCTGAATTGAGACCTTCTCCGGTGTCTATAGTGTCTAAATCGAGACTCTCCAACAAATTTTAGCTATCGGCAACAGCCCCTATTTTTCCCCTTTGTTTTGTGCGGCTACTGCAACTTTACCGTGAAACCTCCAACTGTGAACACGAAAAGGTGCTTGTGAACACGAAGACTCAAATCGGAAGTAGGGTGCGCCGTTTGAAGTCAGCGGCGAGGGTTCCGATCTGCGGCCACGGCAGTAACGGCTAGGGTTAGGGTTAATTTTAGGGTTTCTAAAAGATAAGAGTTTGCTCTGATACCATGTGAAATTTGAGAGAATAAGTCTCACTTGTGTTATCTCTTAATGTGCAAAATAGGTCCTCTTATATATGAGAAAGACCCATTACAAATATGGAAATAAACAATGAATACAATAATGACAAAATATTTCACAATTAATATTTATACACAAATATTGGAAATTCCAACACATATACTCTTCAAGCATGCTATTGAAGCGTTCGGTCTATCCATCGGTTTGGGGATGGTAGCTGGAAGAGATGTTCAAATTTGAGCCTAATAGCCTGAACAACTCTGTCCAAAAGGTTCCCGTAAATCGGCCATCTTGGTCACTAATGATGCTTCCGGGAACACCCCAAAACTTAACAACATTTTTAAAGAACAACTGAGTCGTCATCTCGGCTGAACACATCTTCGGAGTCAGTATAAATGTTGCATATTTTGAGAATCTGTTGACAACGACTAGGATCGCTTCGAACTTGGCCACGAACTTGGCTGTTGTCAAATAAAGCTGTTGTCAGTCTTAACCACGAACTTGGCCCCTAAGAGATACTGCCTCCAAGCCCTCAAACAATGAACAACTGCCAACATCTCTTTCTCGAAGGCATCATCCTTCCTTTTTGAGTCATTCAACTTTCGACTCTCGTACGCAATTGGATGCCCATCCTGGAGAAGGACGCCACCCAATGCAAAATCAGACGCATCAGTCTCCACTTCGAAGGGTTTGGTCACATCGGCAATCCCGAGTACCGACCCTTCCATCATTGCCTTCTTCAAGTCTTCAAAGGCAAACTGACATTTTGGAGTCCAACTCCAATTAATACTCTTCTTCAACAGGTCCGTCAAGGGTCCTGTTTGCTTCGAAAATCCTTCAACGAATCGCAGATAATAATTGGCTAATTGATTGGTGCTTTTCCCTACAACACGCAAGTGCACATGATCGAAGTAATAAAGAAAACTGGAAGTACTCCAGAGTATCGTACCCAAGGAAACGGGGTTTTAACAAAATCTACTAAGATGACACAAAATTTGTTCGCAAAATGCAATTGCGGTAACCAATGGTGTAAAAATGATTGAGTGGTTGTTTTTGCTAAAGAAAATAAACGGAAGACAATAATTAAGAAAAATAGGATCCAAGTTGCTTATGCCCTTTTGGAAAGAAATGCCACTTAAAATGCAATTGCAATCATAGTTAACACTAGAGAACTAAGTAAACCGAATTCAACTCCTATTCAATTTTGCTTCAAAATCTTTAGGAGGCTAAGTGATTAAACCTATATGTCTATGGCTAATCTAACTTAGATAATTTAGCGCACAATTCTAGCGGTTTTGGAGTCTCGCCCTATGTCTAGGGTAGATGTTCAGGACTTATGTCTAAGTCTTTTCCTCCATTGCTTTTGTGACATCCGCTTTCTCTTAACCCTTTCGGTATTAAGTTCAAGCTTGACAGGCAATCACTAGTTGGCCAGCTAGGTTTACCCACGTTATTTCAACAAAAACAAACAAAGTCTCAAGTGTTAACTAGATAGAACATGCTTTAAGCTTTACATCTCTCCTCTAGGGCATTCACTAACTTGAATCCCTAAGGGAGAATTAGCTCATTATGGGAGAAATGAAAACCCAAAATTTACTTGTAAAAAATTTCATAATTAATAAAACGAAATAAGGTAAATAAATTCCAAGCAACCCGATTGAATTTTTATCAAAAACACCTTGCTACAAAATTAATTTAACAACTTAAGTGCCCACAAAGAAATTGCTCACAGTGCTGAAGTTAACAATTTAAAACATGAGATTTCATGCATTCGAAAATTCAAATCCTATGAGAACAAAATTCTCCAGAATTTAAATAAATTGTATAAAAGGTGGAAGAATTTGAAATCCAGAATTCTTTAATTTATTTAACTCTACAACATGCAAGAAGTGGGTTTAAACAATTGCTTGACTCTCTAGCTAAAAAATTTGCAGAAACAAAAAAAAACAGAATTATGTAGAACAAAAACAGAGTAATGTAAACAAAATCCTTGCTGTGATCGAATCAAACTAAATTGAACCTTTCCTCCTCTACTTTCGTTGAGGAGGGATCAACCTCGGAACTTACAAGCAGAACACGAAGAGAAACTGCTGGAAGAAAGACATAAAAACGAAATTAAATGTGGCTGTTTGAAAGCGAAATATAGCAGAAAAACCCATATGAAAAACGTCCTCCATTGCTTCGATCTCCTTGTTTTTATAGGCATTGAGAGCTAGGGTTTCCATCATTGTGCTCCTTCAATCATGGGTCAAGGTTTGGGCATGAGTTTGGGCTTGAAATTCTCCCATAAATCAAGCAAAATGCGTGAATCTTGGTAAATTTCCGTAATTTCCGTAATGTTTGATAAGTCCAGAAAATGCAATTGCATTGCAATTGCATTTTCCCTCTTGTTCACCACCTTGCCTTCTCAAGGAAATGCAATTGCATTTCATTTGCATTTTCTTCATTTCCTCAAATCTACACAAAAACAACAATTTTAGCCAACTTTCCTTTATCTTTTCAACTTAATTCTTTTTTTTCCCTACTCCGACAAGCTTGCATGAATTTATCTTATAAATGCTATTTTGAGCCTGCTCGTTATTCGATAAAATGTGCAAAAATGGCAAGAACAACTTAGTTTTAAGGTTAAATAATCCTCATAAATGAGAATTATCACTAATCCGAGGAAGGAACGTAACTCTATGACGAAAGTCGGCACCTTCCAATCTCGTATGGCTTTGACCTTCCCGTCTTCCATATTAATCCTTCCACATTCGATTACATGTCCCAAGAAGCTTATGCGCTCCTGCGCGAATGAGCATTTCTCCCTTTTTACGTATAACTGGTTGGTCCTCAATTTCTCAAAAACGAGCTGCAGGTGGACTTGATGTTCCTTTATCGTTGGACTATAAACTACAATGTCATCTAGATAGACCACCACAAACTTGTCTAGGTACTCATGGAACACTTGGTTCATTAGCGTGCAGAAGGTAGCTAGGACATTGGTGAGGCTGAAAGGCATTACAAGGAACTCGAAGGCCCATATCTTGTGACACAGGTCGTTTTAGGCACATCACCTTCCGCAATACGAACTTGATAATAACCTGATCTCAGGTCTAGCTTCGAAAAGTACTTTGCCCCATGTAGCCGATCAAACAAATATGTTATGATGGGCAGAGGGTATTTATTGTGTACTGTAAGTTTATTTAGTGCCCGGTAGTCAATACATAAGTGTAGACTATCATCTTTCTTCTTCTGAAACAGGACTGGGGCTCCATAAGGAGCTTTTGCTGGTCGAATGAACCCAACATTTAGGAGTTCATCGAGTTGTTTTCGAAGCTCAGCCAATTCGGGAGGTGCCATACAATAAGCATTCTTGGCAGGCGATTTCACCTCGGGTAACAACTCAATCTCATGATCAATTCCTCTGCGCGCAGGTAAGGCTTTCGGCAAACTATCAAGCATGACATCAACATATTCCCTCAGGACATGCTGAATCTTTGTGGGGGCCATTTCCTCCTCAACTTTCTCTATTACAATGGGGATGGCCATAAACGTGGGTTCATCATGAGCAAGGCCCTTTTTCAGTTGGAGGGCTGATATTATCCTTATCCCGTTTGGTTGCTTGATGCTGGCCTGTACGACCGTGGGGCTGGACCCCGTAATCACCAAACATCTTGAAAAGGGCATTGGTATCACCTTGTGTTCAAGGAGGAATTCCATCCCTAACACCACATCAAAGTCGTCCATATTAACGATCATGAAATCGATTTGTCCACTCCAATCCCCCAATCTCACTGCCGCTCTCTTTGCTATTCCCATGATAGGTAAAGCTACCGAGTTAACGGCTTTCATCTTTCCTGTGTCTCTGTGCCAAAGTAAATTCAGTCGTTTCGCTTTGGTCTCTGTCATGAAGTTGTGGGTGGCCCCAAAGTTGACCATAGTGCTCTTGGCCGATCAATGGTTGACCCATGCATCTACATACATAAGACCCCGTTTTAATGGCTCCTTCATGTCTCCCACTTTCTTTTATAAGGCAGATAGGAATTTCAAGGCCCCCATGTGAGGGTTGTCATTGCCTTCATCTTGCGGTCCCTCGACTCCCACAATCTCGGGTTCGGCTTCGGTGTTTGCTTCCAATGTAGCTTGAAAAGCATGGAGGGTTGCTCGTTTCGGGCACTCAGACACCCGATGGGCCCTTTTGCATATGAAATAGACCGGGGGCCGGTTGTAGTTATTCTGTTGATATGGCCCTCGCAATGAACTCCCGCTTCTCTGTGGGAAGGGTCTACAATCTCCCCCTCCGTTTCCAGGTCTGTCACCTCTGCCACTCTTGGGGGAGGTTGGTCGGTAATTTCTATTTCCTCCACTTGAGGAAGTTTGATTCTGCCTTAAATCTTAAGATTGATCGTTACTGAGGTCAAACAAACGTTCCACTGCCGCATAGGCAGATGAAAGATCTTGAATTCGTTGTTCATACAACTTGTACTTAGCCCACGACTTCAAACCTTCAATAAAGCAAAAAATTTTATCCTTCTCAGACATGTCACGTATATCCAGCATTAACCCTGAAAACTGCTTGACGTAGTCACGGATGTTTCCCGTGTGCCTCAAGTCCCTCAATTTTCATCTTGCTAATATCTCTACATTTTCAGGAAAGAACTATGAGTGCAACTCTTGCTTCAGACTCTCCCAGGTGTCTATGGTGCACCGACCATCTTGGATGTCTCTATATTTGGATCTCCACCACAACTTCGCATTGTCAGCTATATGCATCGTGGCTAATGTAACTTTTGATTCTTCTGCCACTGTATATGTGGCTCGAAAATACTGTTCGAGGTCAAAGATAAAATTTTCTAGAGCCTTGGCATCGCGAACCCCACAGAAGGGCTTAGGCTCAGGGACTTTCACCTTATTAATCTGGACCCCACCCCCTACTGGGGCTTGGTTTCCCACCGCTCTAATGGTGAGGTTTAACCTGACGCTTAAGTCCGCCATCTCGGCCCTAACAATATCGAGGGTAGCTTTAACATCTTTAGAAAGGTCTGAAACCATCTGAACCAAGACTTTTTGGGAGCTATCTAGACCTTCGACACGCTCCTCCATATGGGAAACAGAGCCCGTGGAGCTACCACCACGTTCAAAGCCACCAGGACGTGTGACTTTATCCTCAAGGGTCTCAATTTTCATCATCAATTCTTGGACGAGCATCTCGTCTATGCGTCCAGCCAAAGCGTTAATCTTGTTGGTCTTTGCGAAGAATTCATCCAGCCGAGATTCCAAAAATCACATATTATCAGGGACTTCTACTAAGAAGAGCATCTGCTCCTCGATTTCGGTCAATCGGTCAACTTGGGACTTGCTCAACTGCTTATTCGCAGACATGATTACTTTCGGGAGCCAACTTGGCTCTGATACCACTTGTCACGATCGCACGCTTCGAGACGGGACAGCGTTTGTGCGACACTTGCTCTAACCCGACAAGTAAGTCAGCCGTACGAAAATCGGAAGTCGCGGACAACTTCGGCGTATGGTCTAGCCTCCCCTCACGTTTCGAGAGAAAATGGTTTTATTAAACGTGTGAGAGAAAGCATTTGAAAACATTTAAGAAAGAGTTTTGTTATACACAAGCAAGTAAGGGACAAACAATGGCTTGATTAGCACATAACTCCGGGTAAGAAGGATGGACAACTAGTCATACCCCCCTATAGTACATTCTAGGATTTTACATTATGACAAGCTTGAACATAAAAATGGCGAGGAGTCATACGCCCACAAAAATACAAGAAAAGTTAACTAGAAAGCAACAAGACATATATACAATGAAAGCATGATAAAAAGGGGTTGGAATGGGCATGCGGCCACAGGCAACACACCTTGGACAAGCATGACCGTCACAATTTGACGCGCAGAGTTGAGTTGAGTTGGGCAGAGTTAGTTTGTCAGTGAGTTCAAAAGTCTGTGTTTGGGGTGCAGAGTTGGGTTGAGTTGAGTCAGAAAGTCTGTGTTTAGGGTGCAGAGTTGAGTTGAGTTGTCTGGGGTATCTAGTGCAGTTTTTGTAACCCGAAATATACTGATTTTTAGCTGACCATGTTTATTTCCTTTATTTTTATTTTTTCCAATCATTCATCTAGAAACATATTTTCCCAACTTTCCAACACTGAATTCAGATGTCCACTTCAAAAAAAATATATATTTCAACATTGATCTTTTTTTAAAAACATCATTCTTTATCTTTCTTCTTTTAGAAATTGACTTCTTCCAAACTATAAGCAATGTAGCCTTGATTTCTCTTTCTGCTACGCATTGAACTTCTTTCAATTTATAGAAATCAAATGTTGCATTCTTTATCACAACAAATAGCAATTGATGAATGGAAAAAAGGCAATGTACCTATATTTTTTTTTTCTTTAAACACAAATTGAACTTCTATCAAAATATAGAAATCTAAGATTTCATTTTCTAAACACACATTGAACTTCTTTGAAACTTACAAATGAGAACCTTATTATGACCTTTTTCAATTACTAATAGGATCTTCATTATAAGAGAGTTTTTTTAAAAAAAAAAAAAAAAAAAAAAACACAAATTGACCATTACGTATTCTTTTTTTTTTTTTCAAAGGAATATTGTTTGTTTACATTTGTTTAAACACATGTACTAAATTGAACATCTTTAGAAAAGAGAATGCCAGTATTTTACTTTTTCAAGATGACAAAAAAACGACAATATATTTCAACAATAGTGTCATGTAGGAGTGGAATATTCACAAAATATCAAGGGCCTATTTACACGATTCACAAACATAATTATGGTTCACAAAATATAACTAATGGCCAACAATGAGTCGAGTTTGTAAGTCCAAAGAAAGATTGTTGGAGCAAAGGGTCATACCAACTAAGTACATGTGCATTTCATATTATTTTGAACCATGAGAGTGTTGTCGGTCATTGGAAATTGTTGCCGACGATAGTCACAGGAGGCGGGATCGTTGGTTGCCGGATATGGTCACCAACGATTGCCGTCGATCGTCGAAGAAGGTAGTCAGCAGTGGCCGTCAGTTGTCGCATATGGCCGTCAGTCGTTGGAGAAGGTTGTCGGCGATGGTCGCCAGTTGTCGAAGGTCGTTGGTCGCCGAAGAAGGTCGCTGGAGGTGGTCGTCGGTCGTTGGAAAAATGGTGATAAAATATGTTAATAGGGTTACTGTACAAGTTGGTGGAGTTAATATCCTAACACTGTAGCAAGTTGGTAGAGTTGAGTTTTTTTATGGGGAGTTAATTTCTCCATGGGCAAACGTTGAGTTGAGTTTAAAACCCAACTCAACTCAACTCAGGGGGCCAAACCCCCCCCCTTAGGGATTTGCCTTCCGATTCTTCTTCTCCTCCTTTGTTCGCGCATATTTCTTCTCTGTTCATTTTTTCTTCTTCGCTCGACTAGTCCACGTGTGGGTTCCATGTTTCTTTCACGGTTTTACAGCTTTGGTTGTATTCTTGATCTTTAAATCCAGCAAGCTCTCGATTTTGGGTGAATTTTCAATTTTCTTGAATTCTGCTCACATGATACTATATTTTACGAACTAATTTTTTCAAAGCAAGATTGAGGTCCTCCATCTCCTCATTAATTTCCTCCATCAAACCTCCAATCAACTGCAAGCATCGATCCATTGTTCTGTATGAAGTGTCGGTCCATCTTGATGAGGCTTCCGCCTTTCTTGGTCGTGAACCGTATTCGAAATAGGAGTTTTGAGCCTTGAATGTACTTCTTATGCTAAAAAAATCCATTCTTGGATGATTCTTTAATTTTTTTCTAGTTTTTTTTTTAATTTAAAGGGTTCCCCCAAATTTAGTGTACGTTGTTTGGCAACAAGCACAACTCACAAAGCTCCCTCATGCGATTGGCATCACCGAGAGTTTTTCGGTCTTCCACCGGCGGCAATCAATGTTGGCCCAGGCAATCGCTCTGATACCAAATTGATGTAGCCTAGGAAGATAAAAGGAGAGTTTTCTCCAAGAATCAAATCAAGGATCTTTATTATGAATCAAAGTTATCCAATACATGAGAGGACTCCCTATTTATAGGGAAGTAATACACAAAAGGGATAGTAAAAAGGATTAACGTAAGATTTAACCAAGATTAACCTAATTTTCCCTAATTCTCCCTCATCACGAACAAAATAGCAATCAATTCCAATATGTTTAGTCTACTCATGAAATACTAAGTTGGATGTAAAATGAAGAGCAGCTTAGTTGTCACAACACAACTTGGTCGAAACTGTAATATTTAAGCCTAATTCGAACAAGAGTTTGATGTATCCACATTATTTCACATATTGATTGTGTCATAGCTCTGTATTCTTATTCAGCACTTGACGGCGAGACTACATTTTATCATTTTTATTTAATATTATAATAGTGAAATTATAATCTAAATACTAAAATAACAATCATTTTAATTTTTTATTCTTTATAAAAACTATAACAGGTACCTTCATTTATAAGAAAATCACAATTATAAATATAAAAAGCTAATATATCAAGTCATTTTATGATTTTTATTTAATACTATAATAGTTAAATTTTAATTTAAATACTAAAATAATAATTCATATATCAAGTCATTTATGATTTTAATTAAATACTAAAATAACAATCATTTTAATTTTTTATTCTTTATAAAAACAATTTCAGGTTTTCTATTCATATAAAAACAATCACTATTATAATTTTATATTATAATATTGAATGAAAATAATAGTATGACGTGATATATTAATTAAAGTTTTTTATAATAATTTTTTTTTGTATTTTAAAATAAAGTGTTTAGATTAGCAATACTTATTTAAATTTCAATTTTTTTTAAGAATATGAAAGAAAAAAAACTGCAATATAATATAATAATAATACAAAAAGAGGGGTACTCAAAACAAAACAAAAAAACAAATGATATTATCTTTACTTTTAAAAAAATGAAAATAAAACTGGTATTGTGTTCTGCTCGAACTCAGGTTGCTTGGAAAATAAGGGGCATGCACGATCATTAATCCAGACGTAACTTTGTTTGAAATTAGTGAAAGTTGTTTATTTAAATAAGACGTTGACTGTCAAACTTTGCAACCTACTGTCCGGCTCCGTTATTTTCTGAAAGTACACTTTATTCTTGGGTGAGGGACACTTGATTATTAATAGACTTCCTCCCTCTTGGTTTACACCACTAAGGACAAAAATGTCAATTTTGTAAACTCAATGACCAAAATGCAACCTGAGTCAAAACTTAAGTGTACTTTTCCCTAAAAAGAATTATGATATATAGAACTAACAAACAACAAAATTGGGAATCAAAATTACCTATGATAACACCAGTTTTCCATGAATTGAGATGGCAATTCAACAGCATCCCATTCTATTCCACGAATACCAGCTACTAAACCTTCATCTTGTTTTGTCAACATATGCTGAAGTGCATGACCAAATTCATGGAATACGGTCTCTACCTGTAAAGGATGTCAAGCACTTTAGAAGGAATGATAAAGTTGCTTGAATAACAATTTAGATCATCTTTTTATGAGACGATCAAACGACACTTTCAAACAATTTAGATTCATTGAAGAATATATATCCATCAAGAACCACAAATTACAGAAAAGTAGTTTGGTTCCATGGAATGTTTAGCATGTCAATCCCAAAGGAAATAGTATTGTCCTAATGTTCCCAATTTCAACGCCATCATAAGCCCCAACACTCACATAGTTTTTTTTTCTAACAAGAAACAAACTTTTTAGTGATGAAAAGATACAAAAAAAAAAAAAAAAAAAAAAAAATTCAACGAAACAATCTCCCAAAGAGAAAGAAACGAAATAAAGCAAAGTACATCTAACAAGGAGATAAGAATGCTTCCCAATTAAGTACATCACTAAAAGCATAATTATCAAATAAGGAAGACGATGAACTCCAACGAGAGCACTTAATTTGGCCAAATCAAACGGCTCCCACCAATCTAAGGATTTTTCTTCAAAAATTTTCTGACTGCATTCCATCCATAGTCCACAAATGATAGCTTTAGAAGCAATTACCCAAACAAGGAGAGCTTTGGGACTTAAAATAGTGCCAGCAAGAAGATGGAATATATGTGCAGCTGGATCAGAAGCAAAAACCCAATGAAGAGAAAATAAGCTGAATAAATGATGCCAACAATTCTAAGCACAAAAGCAAAGGAATAAGAGATGATTCTGATCCTCAGAAGCTTGCGAACAAAAGAAACAAATGGAAGGACTCACATAATTTATAAGAGCTATACCTTACCTTCCCATTCTACATAACTTCCCTAGCAAGTGATATCGAATGATTTCCCATGTTTTGAAGAAGACTACAATAAAGTTTTTGGAAAATTTATTAACCAGGAAGTACTATGCCAGTAGATGACTCCAAGAAATCTTTAGCTCATCCAAATATTTTAGATCACTTAACTCTAACAGGTAGAAAAACATTCATTCTACTAGGGTTTGGGAACATGATATAAAAGCAGGATAGGAACAAGGTAAAACCAAACATTTAGAATAATCTTTGTCCAACCATACATGAATCCTTTTGCCTTTCCAGATCCTCCATTTGACTTGGACCTCTTACCCACAACCCGACAAAGCAGGCTGTTGATAATTTGGAAGTACAGAATGTATTTTAGCCTCAATCTCTCAAGACACATGCAATTATTAATAAGTCAATGGCTTTACCTCACGAAATGTCATTAAACTAGGTCGTTCTCCAACTGGCGGTGTTTGATTGCACACCATATGAGCAATAGGCAACCTTGCTGCGGTACCATCTTGTGCTAACACACAGCTTCGTGAAACAACCTCATCCATCCATGCACCTCCCCTTTTCTCCGACGGACGTGTATATGGATCAAAATAGAAGTAAGCAATGGGACTTCCAGAAGAGTTGTTCACACAGTAAAATTTTACATCTTTATCCCAAACCTACAGAGAAGAGGCCAAGTAAGTGGATACAAAAGTAGGGTTTTATAAGATGAAATAAATGGGATAAATACCGGAGCAAGACCATCAGCTGGTTGAATATAAATCTCAAAAAGTGTCTTTGCAAGACTAAAAAGGCCATCCATAACCTTTGGCAAGGAGAAAAATGGTCGTAGTTCTTCCTGTAAATAAGTTGTTTAAAAGAATTAGAGGCGTTAACCATAGAACTAGATGAAGCATGCAAAATCCAGTAAAACTAAAGCCTTAGCGCAAAAATCTGGGTGGGGGGGGGGAAGGAAGAAGCTGCATGTGAGACAATGATAGTGAAACGACAACCAAAATTTTTAAATAGTCAATTAACGAAAACAACTGGAAGAGTAATACAATCTAGTAAACTTTGGTGGATCAAAATTACAGGTAACATCAAATTCAACCCCAAAAAAACTCCACAAAAGAACGTCCAATAACCTACACAAAGGGACTCCAATCTAACAAAATCAAACCAAGATCATAATTAAGCCTAGTGATTGACATCCACAACGAGGCATTAAACATCACCAACTCCCAAACCTTGTCACAAGATCGCTCAACCTCTTTAACAATTATACTATTCCTCTCAAGCCAAACCCCCCACAACACCGCAAAAAAACTAGCTTGCCACAAAACAATGCTTTTTTCAAGAAAAGATGGGCCCAAGAGAACATCCTCAATCACCGCAAAACAGTCCCTATGCCAAATGAAGCATAAATAGAAAGGGTCAACAGAAAGGATAAACAGAAAGGGTGAGAGGGGGTCTCCTATTTAAAAAGATAGAGAAATTTGCCGACCTGATGCAATTCCAAATCCAAGATCTCCACTTAACCTCAAACCCCTTCTTCTCCAAGACCCTGGCTAAGAAATTCCAGTCCACATGGTCATAAGCTTTTTCAAAATCAATTTTGTAAATCACCCCCCTTTCTTCCTTTTTTTTTTTTTAAGATAAAACCGAGCTTTCATTGAGAAAGAATAAAAGAATACAAGGGCACACAAGGATAAAAAGAAAGGGTGAGAGAGGGAAAAAGATTGAGAAATTTGCCGACCTGATGCAATTCCAAATCCAAGATCTCCACTTAACCTCAAACCCCTTCCTCTTTTTCCTTAACAAGGATAGAACACCAGTCAAGACCCTCCAAGAAGGATCTTGGGACCAGAGAAAGGGCGTACAACTTCAATTTCCCTGTCCTCCTTCACCACCACACCATCATCTTTTACTAAGAACTCAATCAAATTCTTGTTCCTCCTTCCCCTCGCCACATTATGAAAATAGGAGGAATTCTCATCCCCCTCTTTCGCCCACTTCACCTTCGCTATCTCATGCTAGTATCCTCCTTCCTTAAGAGGGCTTCAAACTCTCATTTCAAAGCAGCTCTCTCCACCCACATAGCCCTAGGCAAAACCCCTTCCTCCTCAACGAATCTAACACCTTCAACCTTTCCACAATCTCAGCTTTTTACCCCTTAACATCACCAAAACCAAAGTCTTCCAATCCTTCCAGACGCCTTTAGGTGGCCTCAACTTCTTAATGAAACGAAAGCCTTCCTTTTCTCTCAAAGTAACAACTCCTTAACTAACTTACTTTTCTCGCAATCTTCTTTCAATCTAAACTTCTCTATTACTTCTCTTTTGGCTACTTAAATAATTGCAAGGAAAAAATTTAATATGAGAGTCGGGGAGGTGCAAGCTCTCTTTGTGAGGGTAGAACGTAAGAGGTTTGTGTTCAAGCTGTGTGGTCCGGGGAAGAAGGTGGAGGTCAGTTAATGTTATCTCGAGGCTTGCTAAGTTGTGCGGTGGGCTTGAGGTAGAGTCTAACTTGTCGATTTAGGGAGAAGATTGGGAACAAGATCCGATCGTTTTAGTAAAGAGCATAGAGGATGGTTTCATTCCGAGAGGTTGCTTCCTGGCATGGGATGGAGTTGATTTTCCAGTGAGGTTTTGGCCGTGGAAGTTCACCGGGGTCGGTGACGACAGGAAAGTTGAATCCGTAGGGTTGGATAAGGTAGATGACCTGTCACGGAAGATTTCGTACAGCGCCAGTCTGCGTGTGGCAGGAGGTGGCGTAGCTCGTGTAGAGCCAAGTAAAGTTGTTTTCGAGGGTGTTGGGCCTTCATTAGCGGGAGTTTGGCCTTCTTCTTCGACCCAACCCAAAGACTATTGGAAAGGGAAAAGGAAAGTGGGTATTAACCCAGAAGCTGTTGGGGGTGACCCAGAAGTTAGGAGTTTCCAATCCATGGGTTTCACGAGTGGGCTCATGGGCTTTCAGTTGATAAGGTTGGAAGTGTGGTTTCTGGGGTGAAGTCTATGTTTTCAAGATTGGGTCTGAAGGCAGCAAATGTTGGTTTTTTGTCTAGAGTTGGGCTTCAAAAGGAGTTGGTTGGTTGGTAGATGAGCGAAGAGGGTTTGGGGTGGTTGTCTAGTGTTGAAGTCGAGCCCTTGCTTCCCTTTGCTAGGTGCGAGGATTTCGTGGGGGGATCGAGCAACGATTTTTCAAAAGTTGAGCCTGGGCATGATGGCTATTTATTGGATCCTTCCATAGTGAGTTATTCGGAAGATGACTCGTTCTTGTCCTCTTCGATTTTGAAGGACGATGAAACTCCTAATATCAAGTTCTTGTTCGAGGAAGGAATTCAGTTTGAGGCAGATACGCGGATGGAGCTTGAATCTCAAGCTACTCTCGCTTGTGAAGAACCCTCAGTTGATCCAAGAACGTCGTGTGAAGCAGTCATTGCGGTGAGGGAGTGCAATGGGGAGTGACCCACCGGGGAGGTCCCTGTCCATCTGGTTCAGAGGGTTATTTTTGAAGGTCCTGCCATCCAGGTTCGTTTTCCTTCTTCTGATTCTTTACCTTTTGTTTCTGAGGAGATAGCAAGGGTGGGGGTGAGCTCTTTACCGGCGGGTCCTTGGTGGTTTCTGTGTCCGTTCCCTTTGCCTTATAGTTCGAGTCAACCTGGGTATTTGTCGTACCCGTTCCTTCCGGTCTTTCAAAATTCTTTCTCGGTTTCTGGAGTTGGTGTGCCAAATCAAGTGGTTGTTTCTTCTGGGGTGAATTCACCATTGGAAGCTTGTTGGCCCGGTGTTGAGGGTAGAAGTGAATTTGTGGGGAGAGCCATTCCTTTAGTTGATGGGGGTGTTGCGAGCGACCCTGTTACTTTGCCTAACCTTTGGGGTGGGTCAAATTTCGGGGGTGGTGTGGGACACTGGCCTTCAGTTTGTGCCCTGTTAGCCTCTGCAGGTATGCAAGCTATCTCCACTGAGGGTGATCCAGTGGTCTGTCAAGGGATCTATAAGGGACCGGGTGGTGTTTGTAATTCGAATCGCTCGAATCAACCTGTTAAAGGACAGTCGACCCCTGTGTTAGGCCCCAGTGCAAAAGGGGAAGACAAGCTGAAGAGGATGAAGAAGGATAGAGAACTAAAAAAGTTGGAATGCTCGATTAATTATGAGGAGCGAAAAGGTGGTTCGAGGTTGGGGGTCCAAGAGGTTAATAAATGAAAGAGTTTTCTTGGAATGTTAGAGGGCTGGGAGGGAAAGTGAAGAGGAGGTTGGTGAAGGAGGTTATTGGTCATGGAGACTAAGCTCGGGGAGTTGTTGTTACGAGTTAGTTAGAAGTCTGTGTGGTAGGAGGAGAGTTGAGCGGGCTTTTTTGGAGTCATCAGGTGCCTCGAGTGGTATCTTGTTGCTGTGGGATGGAAGTGTAGTTCAGGCCTTGGAGGTGGTTAAAAGGTTGTTCTCGATGTTAGTCTCCTTCAGGTTCCCTGGGGAGGTGGAGGGGTGGGTGTCAGGGGGTGTACGGCCCTCCTAGTCAGAGAAGGAGAAAGGAGTTTTGGTATGAGCTTGGGGGCTTGTTCGACTTATGTGGTCCCCGTTGGTATTTGGCTGGGGATTTTAATGTGGTTCGTAGTCCTCAGGAGAAGGCTTTAGGTGGCAGGGTGACCAGATCTATGAGATGTTTTAATAGGCTGATTGAGAAGTGCTCGTTATTTGATCCTCCTTTGTCTAATGGGAAGTTCACTTGGTCTAACAGTAGGTATAGAAGTCAGATTGATAGGTTTTTGTTGTCTAAAGGGTGGATGTAAGTCTTCCTTAATGCGAGACACTTTTTGGGGCCAAGGGTTACGTTGGACCATTGGCCTCTGTGTTTGGATTCTGGTGCGTTGAGGTGGGGTCCTTGTCCCTTTAGATTTGAGAAAATGTGGTTAACCCATCCCTCCTTGAAAGCTTCTTTTCCTCAGTGGTGGCAAATGGAGGCTTCTGGAAATTGGGAGGGCTATCGGTTTATGGGGAAGTTGCGGGCCCTCAGAGGGGTGCTTAAACAGTCGAATCGGGAGGTTTTTGGGGACTTACGTGTTAAGAAGCAAGAGGTGTTGAGATGCTTATTTTTTCTGGATAGATTGGACGAGGAGAATCAGGGGCTTAGGGAGACTGATAAGGAGGAGAGGTTGGCTCTTAAAGCTGGCTTCGAGGAGATCGTTAGAAAGGAGAGTGAGTTGAAGACAAAAAGCTAAGGTAAAATGGGACGTGGAAGGAGACTGTAACACATCTTTTTTCCATAAAGTGGCTAGTGGTAGAAGTAAGAATTTTATTAGCTCTCTGGAGACTGAAGCTGGTGCGGTACTCAAAGAGGATAAGGAGATTGAGGAGGAAGTTCTTTCGTTTTTCTCTTCTTTGTATGGTCTCGTTGTTGGTCCTAGACCTTTTGTAGGTGGTGTGAACTGATCTCCTATCTTTACGAAGTATAAAGCCTCGTTGGATGCTCCTTTTACTCTAGACGAGATTAGAAGAGTGGTTTTTTAGTGTGATAGGAACAAGGCGCCTGGGTCGGATGGTTTTTCCTTGGTTGTTTTCCAAGATAATTGGGAGAGGGTTAAGGAGGATCTTTGGAGAGTTTTGAGCGAGTTCTATGAAAGAGGCATTAGTGACAATACCTTGGGGGAGACTTTTGTTTGCCTTATTCCTAAGAAGGACAAGGTCACGAAAGTTAAGGATTTTAGACCCATCAGTTTGGTGACCAGCGTGTACAAGGTTTATTGCCAAGGTTTTAGCGAACAAACTTAGGAAGGTCCTCCCATCGACGATCTCTGATTCTCAAAGAGCTTTTTTAGCTGGGAGACAGATCTTGGATCAAGCGTTAATTGCGAATGAGGCCATTGAAGATTATAGAGCCCGAAAGGAGGAGGGTATCCTGTTGAAGATAGACTTTGAGAAAGCCTACGACCATGTGGACTGGAACTTCTTGGATAAAGTCTTAGCCAAGTGGAGATCTTGGATTTGGAGTTGTGTAAGAACGGTTAATTACGCTATTCTAGTCAACAGCAAACCTAGGGGAAGGATTCAAGCCTCCAGAGGTCTTAGACAAGGTGACCCTCTTTCCCCTTTCCTTTTTCTTTTGGTGGTGGACACCTTAAGTAGGATTACCTCCAAAGGGGTAGAGGGTAATATTCTTCATGGGTTCCAGGTGGGGAGAGATAGGGTGTCTCTCACGCATCTCCAGTTTGTTGATGATACGTTTCTTCTGCTCGGGCAAGGAGGATTCTTTCCTTAATTTGATTCAAATCCTCAGGTTTTTTTAGGCCATTTCAGGACTCAGGATTAACAAAGGCAAGTGTCAGTTGTTGGGCCTTAACTGTGAGCCTGGTAAGTTGGATAGGTGGGCATCTTTAATCCAGGGTGTGAGGTTGGTTCTTTCCCCTCCGCCTACTTAGGTCTTCCCCTTGGTCACAACCCTAGGAGCCTCCCATTCTGGAACCCGATCATTGATAAGGTTCGAAAGAGGTTGGCTTCTTGGAGGAAGAGTTTCTTCTCCAAAGGTGGAAGATTAACTCCCATCCAATCTGTTTTGAGTGGAATCCCAATTTATTTTATGTCCCTGTTTAGAATTCCCATTAAAGTTAGTAAGGATATCAAAAAGCTTACGAAGGACTTTTTGTGGGAGAGGGTGGACGAAGGAAAAGGTTCACACCTTGTGAGGTGGGAGATTGTTTCTAGGCCGATAGACCTGGGGGGTTTAGGCATTGGTAACGTGAGGGTCAAGAACAAGGCCTTTTTGGCTAAATGGCTTTGGCGATTCTATCATGAAACTGATACTCTTTGGCACACAGTCTTTTTTTTTTATGAAAAACTGAACTTTCATTGAGAACGAATGAAAGAATACATGGGCATACAAAAAGAGGGAACCACATTAGAAAAAGGGGCTCCAATCAAGCAAGATAATTAATAATTACACAAAAAGCTTCGACACCGAAGCCGAAAGAGAAACATAAAATCTAACAAGGGGCCACACGTCCCGAACTGATCTTTCCCGCCCCCTAAAGATTCGATTATTTCTCTCCCCCCACAAAATCCACAGAACAGCGCAAACCCTAGCCTGCCACAAAAACAACCCTTTCTCACGAAAAGGCGAGAACAGAAGAAGCTCCACAACCAACTCTCTACCATCCTGAGGCCTGACAAAAGAAAGGTTAAACTCCCCAAAGAGACAGCTCCAAACAGCACGAGCAAAATCACAGTCCCAAAGAATATGGTCCAGGTCTTTAGCCGCTTTCCTGCACATAATACAACAAAAAGGCCCGACCAAAGGAGAACCTTTGGCCAAAATTCGATCCAAGGTGTTCACCCTTCCGTGCTAGACTTGCCACATAAAGAACTTAACCTTCTTCGGAACCTTAACCTTCCATAAAGAGGAGAAGAAAGACTCACGCGAAGACTCCCCCGAAGAGGTGGGGCTAACCAAACAGTGAAAAAAAGATCGACAGGAAAAGCCTTTGGACTGACAAGGACTCCAAAGACGAACATCCCCCCTCGTGGTATAAAACCTGAACTCACTAATGAGAGATAACAAAGCAATCACATTCGAAAATTCCCTGTTAGTTAACGCACGATAAAAGCCGAAGGAAGGAGACGGGGGAGATCCAAGGGAAAGGATCGAAGCCACCGACTGATTTTTCAAACTAGACAAGCAATATAACTGGGGAAACAAAGAGCAGAGGGGCCGATCCCCCAACCACTTATCCTCCCAGAAAAAAGTATCCCTCCCATCACCCACCTCGCAATGAACAAACTGAGAAAGAATAGGCAATTCAAACGAGATTTCTTTCCACGGGTTTCTGGAAGTGCCTAAAGCCCCACCAACAGTCCATTCAAAGGGATGAGGACCATACTTGCTTGTAATGACCCTGTGCCAAAGGGTATCAGTTTCATGATAGAAACACCAAAGTCATTTAGCCAAGAGGGCCTTGTTCCTGACCCTCACGTTACCAATGTCTAAACCCCCTAGGTCAATAGGCCTAGAAACAATCTCCCACCTCACCAGGTGAGAACCTCTTCCCTCATCCACCCCCTCCCACAAAAAGTCTCTCATCTGCTTTTCAAAATCCTTACTAACTTTGGTGGGAATTCTAAACAAACACATAAAATAAATTGGGATTCCACTCAAAACGGACTGGATGAGAGTTAAACGACCACCTTTGGAGAAGAAACTCTTCCTCCAAAAAGCCAATCTCTTTCGAATCTTATCAACGACCGGGTTCCAGAAAGAAAGACTCCTAGGGTTGTGACCAAGGGGAAGACCTAGGTAGGCAGAGGGGAAAGAACTAACCTCGCACCCCACTAGAGAAGCCCACCTATCCAACTTACCAGGCTCATAGAAAAGGCCCACTAGCTGACACTTGCCTCTATTAATCCTGAGGCCTGAGATGGCCTCAAAAAACCTGACTTGAATCAAATTAAAGAAAGAATCCTCCTTGCCCGAGCAAAAGAAGATTGTATCATCAGCAAACTGGAGATGTGTGAGAGATACCCTATCTCTCCCCACCTGGAACCCATGAAGAATATTACCCTCAACCCCTTTGGAAATAATCCTACTCAAGGTGTCCACCACCAAAAGAAAAAGGAAGGAAGAAAGAGCTTTGGCACAAGGTCATTACAAGCAAGTATGACCCTCACCTCTTTGAATGGACTGTTGGTGGGGCTTTAGGCACTTCCAGAAACCCGTGGAAAGAAATTTCGTCTGAATTGCCTGTTTTTTCTCAGTTTGTTCATTGTGAGGTGGGTGATGGGAGGGATACTTATTTCTAGGAGGATAAGTGGCTGGGGGACAGACCCCTATGCTCTTTGTTTCCCCATTTATATCACTTGTCCAGTTTGAAAAATCAGTCGGTTGCTTCGATACTTTCTCCTGGAGCTCCCTCGACTCCTTCCTTCAACTTTTATCGTGCATTAACCAACAAGGAATCTACGAATGTGATTGCTTTGTTATCCCTCATTAGTGAGTTCCAGTTTCATCCCATTAGGGGGATGTTCACCTTTAGAGTCTGTTAGGCCACCAATCACGATCCAATATGAAAGAAGGGGCAAGAAGGGGAATTTACCTTCTGCAAGTTAGTTACAATAGGTTAGGGGGGACCACTGATGAATTGTATATACGTAGGGAAGGGACAAGAGTATGGGGGAGGTTTTTTGTTATGTTGCTTTAGTGAGCTCATAGAGGGAGGAGAGTTTACCAACCCTCTCGAATAGGTTGGGAATCATTTTGTATTGCCTAAGGGCATTTCTTCCTCTGTTCATATCAAGACAAGTAAGGGAATACCTTACAGAGTCCTTGTCAGTCCAAAGGCTTTTCTTGCCGCTCCTTTTTTCACTGTTTGGTTAGCCCCACCTCTTCGAGTGATTCTTCGAGTGAGTCTGTCTTCTCCTCTTTATGGAAGGTTAAGCTTCCGAAGAAGGTTAAGTTCTTTGTGTGGCTGGTCTGGCACAGAAGGGTTAACACCTTGGATCGGATTTCGGCCAGAGGTTCTTCTTTGGTCGGGCCTTTTTGTTGTATTTTGTGCAGGAAGGCAACTAAGGACCTAGACCATATTCTTTGGAACTGTGATTTTGCTCGGGCTGTTTGGAGCTACTTCTTTGGGGAGTTTGACCTTCTTTTGTCAGGCCTCAAGATTGTAGAAAATTGTTTCTGGAGCTTCTTCCGTTCTCGCCCTTTCGTGAGAAAAGGCTGTTTTTGTGGCAGGCTAGGGTTTGTGCTGTTTTGTGGATTTTGTGGGGGAGGGAAATAATAGAATCTTTAGGGGGCAAGAAAGATTTTTTAGAGACGTGTGGCCCCTTGTTAGATTTTATGTTTCTCTTTTTTGTAATTACTCGCTAGGTATCATCTTGCTTGGTTAGAGCCCTTTTTTCTAGTGTGGTTCCCCTTCTTTTTGTGGGCTTTCTTTTTGTATGCACGTGTATTCTTTCATTTGTTCTCAATGAAAGTTCGATTCTTTATCAAAAAAAAAAACTAACTTCCTTTTCTCTCTTCCTCCCAAACCCCTAACATTCCAAGAGACCACTTTCATTGGTCTACCCTAGGGCCCTTTGCTTCTACCGAATCCTTTCTTTCCTCCTAGTTGATAGAGCAATTAAGATTCTTCACATCTCTTAGAATCTTCTTAATAGTCCCATTCCCTTTTGCAACTCCTTTCCTCTTACCTTGAACAGGGTTGCCTCACCTTTGGTCGCCACTATTTGCAGCCCCACACTATGTAATAAAGCCATCCAGCCAAACCATTCTCTCCTAAGCCTCTCAAACCACAGCTCCAAAGACCCAGGCAAAGGACCTAAGTTACACAACTCCCCACTCTACACAACAGAAGAGCTCACCTCATAAGAGCCCATGCTCCGAGACACAAGAAATGGCGAAGCCTCTAGCCCACTACCCATACCCGAGCATGAGACAGTAGTGGACCAAACCCCTCCAACCTCTAGAAACCGACAAGCAAGGAACAGGGGAAATGGGGGAGGCAAAAAAGGAGAAACAGCCAACCCCACACTAGGAATAGAAGAAAGAGTAGTAGACAGTATCGAGAGGAGGAATTGAGAGAAACGGGAAAGAAGGAAAACATCCAACCTCCCTATTCAACCACAAAATCTCTCTAGAAGGAAAAGAATCCAAAGGAGAGGAACATACCTGGTCATGATTACCTGGGAGAGTCACACAAGGATCGATCTGAGCCTCAACTTCCCCACATTGCCGCTGCAAGGAGACACCTCTTGAGACTTTAGTCACTGCACCCTCCACCTCCTAACACTCTGGAACATCCTCCACTCTCCCATTGACAAAAAGATCCTGATTTGTCCAACTTCCCTCGACTGTCTGGTCCCCATGACCACCCTCCTCTTCTTCTTCAAAAAAAGAAGCCAAGTCCCTTTCCGCTTTCACCAGAGAAGAAAGAAAGGATTCTTCCTCCAAGTAGACATCACCGATGGATTGGGAGTAGAGAACACACTGTCAGGTCCCAAGCGCACCAAATTCGGAGTCACCGCCCGCGCATCCCACCTCCTATCCTCCTCAAGCGACTCCTCCATGCAACTCAAACCTTCATTAACAGCAGCCCCATTCAACCCACATGAGCCCACCACTAAGTCTGGCCCACCAAACCCTTTTGTAACCAAACCAATCGAGTCATGCGAACAAGATGGCCCTACACTCCCCTTGACCATTGGCCCAGCAACCAAACTTTCTGGTTTTCTAACACTGGCATATTATAATGGTAAAGGGCAAAAAAACTCTTCCTTCCCTCAAGGCCCAAAGAGCCCACTAAGGCAAGCAGCCCCACCACTAACTTTCATTTTCCTTTTTTGCTTTGCTGAATCAGCCCTCTAAAGAACCCACAATTGTTTTAGAAGATTTTGAAAACTTGCCTAAACTAACATCCGATTGAGTAGTACACATGTCAACCCTTACCTCCCACCATCTATCACCGCCGGAAAATCTCCCCTCTTCTCTCATCATCCCCTAAAACGTTGCCCCTCCTTCAACTTCCAGAACATCCATCAACACGAATCGAACTGGAAATAATGTTTCCTCCCATTTCACAAAACAGCCTCGAGGAATGTATCCATCTTCATTCCTCCTTGCCTCAAAGTAGACATCAGTCTTCCAATTCTCTAAAGACCTGATCATGTCATCCCCTCGATCCACTCCACCACAAAGGGTCGCTAAATTCCAAACAAACTCACAGGTACAAAGATGAGGGGGGAGGTCTAGAATCCTAACCCAACCCCTCTCAAACTCCAAACACCTTCCTTCCACCACCAAGATCGAATCCCATTGCCTCACACTAATTGCACAATTGTTAATTAAACCTCTCCCAAAATCTAAAAGATTCTTTTTTAACTGAGAACTCTTGCTCAGAATCAGGACCAAATTACCGCAAAAATGCCTCACCTTAACTTCCTCCCCAAACACCTTCCTTATACCCCTCACCACACCCACCCACGAGTCAGACCTCTTCTCCTTCACCACTACCACCACCTCTGAAGTAACGAAAGAAAGATCTACTTCCTCCCCTGAAGCCTCCCCCTCCACCTCTAAAACTCCTCAGGCCTCCTTTCACCGCTTGAACAAGCGACGAAGATAACTCAGGAAAAGGTTGAATCGGACCACTCTCTTTAACTTGTAAACTAGCAAAGCCCTTGGACAGAAAACGGCTCAAAGCATCCCTAAAAGATCGCCAACCCTCCCCTTCCTTACCTTCCAGCACGAAAATGGAAGCTCTCCTTCCTATAAATGGTTCCCAAGCCAAAGCCTCTGGAGTTCGCCTTTTCCTAAAGAACGCAACAACCCCCGATCTCTGAAGCACATCCCAAAAACAATCCCTCACCCATGCTATTACTCCCAAATTCACTCTAACGCTCGAAGATTTACTCTTATTGACCTCCTCAAATCACACTCCTTAAACAAGAAAAGCTTGTGTTCCACCCTTACTATTAGGGTGGTACCCTCTCCGACTCTCATGGAAGAGAGAGACACTTCAGTTCAATTTAGAGAAAGATAAGAAATAAAACATACTACATAGATTACATGTTATTTCAAACACAATAGTCAATTAATGAAAAACACTGCAAAAGTAATATGGTCTAATAAACTTTAGTGGAAATAAAAACGATAATCAATATCAAATTCACCCAAATACATGACAATGCCATTATATAAGTTGAATGGGTTGTAGATATTAATGAGGCAGTAGGCGAAGAGTCTATGAAGGAATTTTTTCTTTCAGAAACAAACTACGAATTATTTGAAGAAAGCGAGGTCCACAGAAGTGTGAACATTCAGACAAATGGCAAGTTAGTTTTGAATTCTCTCCCTCCTAATAAATATGTTGCAGCAAACGATAAAGAAATGATTTACCTGGATAGAAGTCCAAAGATCTCCCAGTGATGTACTCAAGTTCTTAGTGTTTTACTTGAATTAGTAGTTGTATTTATACAAGAGTAGATGGCTAACCAACTATCTTCCTAACGATCTAAGCCAACAGCTAGTAAAAGGTCACAAGAAGGAAAATGAGTAGATGTTACCCATAGACAAGCAGACTGGCTCTTGAAATCCCATGCAACTAAAATTTTAGAGGTAAGGCAAAAGTTCTATGGTCTAATGTGGTTACAAATCTTCTACAAGAGATTTCGATGGGAAGCCTTAGAACTTTTCAAATAGGATAATCAGGAATTAGCTCTACTAAAAGCTCCCAACTAGCAAACTCTGTCCAGAATCTTTTTGTAATTATAGTAGTTATTTATTCAAGCCAACAAGCATGCTTTTCTGTGAACTCTTTTGCTTTTGAGAAAACTTTGTTTCATCTCTATTTGTAACTTTCTTGATTTTATCAATAACTTTGTTTCCTGAAAGAGAGTAACAACAATATTGGCATGCAAGCAAAATGACTTTGAAAAATACTAACATAATTTCAGATGGATTAAAATGATAGAATATTGTAACATATAATCGTGTTTAATAGAAACAAACAAAGATCCAACCTCATTGATATCAAACTTTGATTCCCGAAGTCTCTCACTCCAAAAGTTGATGTCCCAATGGTTCAAATCAGTAGCTTCTGGCGCACCTTGTTTTTTGGCAAAATCCTTAAGATCTTCTATATCTATAAGCATCACAAATAAAAAAAATAACCTCAGATTCTTGTCCAGTAGGAACAATCTTCTACACCAATAATAAGTACTAACACAATGAATACAAACTAAAGTATTTCTTAAGTTTTGTCAGTTCAAAAGAGAATGTTTTTTAATAAGAAACAAGACTATCATTCCAAAGGAAGTACTTCCCTTCAAGGTTAAACGACTAGTTTTGGATGTAAGCACTAGAATATCTTAATAGTCTACTCTTGAAATGAAAAAAGAGAAAATTACAGTGTAGTGAGAATTATAATGGATTTAATGTACCTTCAGCTTAGACTAAATATAGAAAGCAAATGACTATCAATGATGTCAAAACTACTTACATTTGTGAAAAATACACAGATTTATTAACATAATATGACAATTAATTAGTTAATATCTTTTCTTTTTCAATAGGAAAATTAGAAATATTAAAAAGAAAGCTCATACAAAAAGGGGAATGAGATATCCTGTTAGACCAAAGAATTACAAAAAAGGACTCCCAGTTGGTCATAATACGTATAAGATGAGATCATAATTTCTAGGGAGCTTAGATAGAGAACACTAGACAAGTCCAAAAGGTCTAATTGAGTCCCACAAGAAATTGTCTCCCTTTGAAGACCCTCCAGTTCCCCTCAAACCAGAGAAACCAAAGGTTAACCATCGAAGGCTAAATTAAAGTCAACATTTGAACATAATATCCAGTAAAAAGTATAATCCATAAGCAAAACATAGACAGCAGTATAAAAACAAAAAATAATCTACCTTGAACTGCAGCATTCCAGGAAGCACTACGAAGCTTTTCTAGAAGCTCTTCTGCTTTCTCAACAGTAGCCATTTTGGTCTCCATGCTAACCTAACAAAGTACAACTCGTCTAAGCAGAAAGAAGATGGGGAAAAAGCAATATATAGATATATATATATACACATACATAACATACCTCAGCATAGTTATTGAAATTGAGAATCTTAGCCTTTTCCAACCTAAGCTTCAAAATTTGGTCAATTATTACTGTATTGTCCTTTTCTCCATAAGAGGCACGGGTTATATAAGCATAGTAAACTTCCTCACGCAAGGATCGATTTTTAGCATGTTGCATGACAGAAAGATAACATGGAGCATCCAAAGTAATTATCCATGGACCATTTTCTGCAGTAGCATTTTCGTGTCCCTGGTGAGAATAAAGACGTCAAAGTTTTACTTGACAAGATTCAAAAAATCAAATTGATTTTATACAACTCAATAGCTTAACCAATTATAAAGATAACTGAACCAAAGCAGTGGCTGACAGTAATTACCTTGGAAACTGCTGTTTGAGCTGCCATTCCTAGAGCAGTCGAAGGCAGTCCATCAACTTCATTCTTATCAACAATTAACTTCTCAAACTTCTTTGTTGCATCCAAAACATTTTCATCAAATTTATGAGATAACCTTTCCAGCTCCTGTATTTCAAACCAATTATGAATCTAGTAAAAGCCAAAACAAAGTTACGGTAGCTACTTTCAGCACATCCAATCTACAGAGATAATTATTATGTCAGCTTCCATTTTCCTTTGGATAGCGGACACAAAATACATGTGGTTGAATGAGCAGACAGCTATTTGACTTCAAGGTGTGAGAAAGATGGTTCCCAACTTTTGTATCTTTACTTAACTTGGATTGAAGCTCACCTGCTGAATTTTGTTGAAATTATCCCTTTTATCATCTTCAAGAGTAACACCATGAAGAAGAGCTTCTTTAATTTGAGCTGCTCGAGGTCAAGTAAGTATGGGAAAGTGTTAAAAAGTAAAAATAAAATAAATGAATTTGTTGACTCGCGTTGAAGTGTCATAATTTTGTTTTTTTTGTTAGGAGAAACCAAACTTTCATCAAAAAACATGAAAGAATATACAAGGACATACAAAACAAAACAGTCAACATAATTGTTTACTAGGATATTGCATTTTGTAGGATTTTAATATCATAGCCTCAAATGATGGTTATTTATTTTAAAATGATCAATATTAATACATCAAACTATCAAACACCCTAAAGTCATTAAGAAGAAGAAGGTAAAAATAAAAGTGTAACACATTAGTAAAAAAAAGGTTTTTCTCAAACCCAAAAAAAAAAACAAATGAAGAAAAAGAAAGGAACAAATGAAGGTCTAGAAAAACAATAATTAAACAGTCAGCAAAACAAATGATGCTGAAAACAGAGTAAATTTCTTTCAATTGACTCCCCACCTGGTGAGGGTTTAGGCAAACCCAAAAAAAAAAAAAAAGAACAAATGAAGAATAAGAAAGGAACAAATGAAGGTCTAGAAACACAATAATTAAACAGTCAGCAATGTTATGATATATATATTATTTTGTATATATGTCCTTTATAGTAATTGTACATTCTTTAGTTAGGGTTTCCTTGTGTACCTATATATATGCTAGTCTTTCTTATGAATAATACGAGGTGTATTCTTCTCTCCATACTGAGTACATGGTATCAGAGCATCCCTAGGGTTTTAGAAGGTTTTTGGCGATTAGGGTTTTCTCTTTGAGGTTAGGGTTTGAAGTTTGGGTCATCACGTTAGAGTGGCCGTTTGTCAACACCACCTACCTCAGGAGGAGAGTCGAAGCGCCGTCGCCGTTCGCCGGAAAAGTCCGCGCGTGAGCCCCACTTGCCGCCAGAAGCTACTGACTCCGCCACCACGCGCCGGCGCGTGAAGGCGCGTGAGGCTGCCGTTTCATCTTCCGCCGCTTGGGTTTTGTTCGGGTTGCTATTTCCGGCCTATCTGTGTAGTTTGTTTCAACGATACATACTGTTTTTGTCTCGGGTTGCACGATTTCCGTGGGTTAGTTGTGCTTCTTGCTGTCCAGATCTGGTTTTTGCCTTGGGTTTATTGGCTGCCTCTATTTTGTGACTAATGGCTGAGATGAAACCTATGGTGGTCTCTAATATGGTTCCTCTTTCATCAAAAATCACGGAACATAAGTTAAATGGCTCTAATTACTATGATTGGAGTCGAACAATTCGGTTTTATCTGCGAAGTACAGTGATGGATGATCATATTGATCAGGATGCACTAGAGGATGACACAAGGAAGGCTTGGCTTCGTGATGACGCTCGATTGTATATTCAAATCAAGAATTCAATCGAGACTGAGGTTGTTGGCTTGGTGAATCATTGTGATTCTGTGAAGGAGCTGCTCCAGTTTTTAGAGTTCTTATACTTAGGAAAAGAGCAAGTTAATAGAATGTACGAAGTTTGCACAGCCTTCTTTCATGCAGAACAGAAAGAACTGTCTGTTACGAACTATTTTATGCAAGTTAAGAAAGCGTGTGCAGAACTTAATACATTACTTCCATTTCGTACGGATATAAAGGTTCAACAAGCTCAGCGAGAGAAGATGGGTGTCATGAGCTTTCTGAATGGACTTTCGCCAGAATTTGAGATGGCTAAATCACAAATTCTATCTAGATCCGAGATCCCTTCTCTAGACGAAGCCTTTAGTAGAGTCCTCCGTACAGAAAATCTTTCATCTGGTCCATCTGTTCCTCAGTCTAATAGTGCTCTCTTTAGTCGAAATGATTCTAAGGTCACTAAAGGAATGAACATTAACACTCAGAGACCGGGTTCTGATAATCGACGACAAGATTCACAGGATATGATAGGTCACTATTGTCGTAAGCCGGGTCACATGAAACGTGACTGTCGAAAATTGTTGAATAAAGGTCGATGGCCCCAAGTTGCTCAGCTTGCCTCCACCAATGATACATCTGAGAGGTCGGTTACTATTTCTGCAGACGAGTTTGCTAAATTCCAGTTGTACCAGGAATCATTGCAAGCATCTTCTTCTTCGAATCCTATTGCCACTCTTGCTGAATCAGGTAATAAGAATCATTGTCTCCTTACATCCTCCACTAAATGGGTCATAGACTCTGGTGCCACAGCTCATATGACAGGTAATTCTAGCTTATTTTCTACCTCTGTCACCTGCACCTTTTCCCACTGTCACTTTGGCAGATGGATCCACATCCTCTGTTCTTGGATCAGGCACTGTAGATTTATTTCATTCTAATTTTATTTTGTCCTTATTTAGATTAGATAATATTCTATTTTTATATCTTTTCCTTTTCTGTATTTTTTTTTGTAATATATCTCCTTGTACACTTGAGAATAAAACATAAGAAATTCCTCTCTCCCAAAACTACAGGCACCATTAATCTCACCCCATCTCTCCCTTTGTCTTCTGTTTTGCATTTGCCTCGACTTTCGTTTAACTTGATTTCTGTTAGTAAACTTATTCGTGACCTTAATTGTTTTGTCTCATTTTTTCCTAGTTATTGCTTGTTTCAGGATCGTATGACGAAGAAGATTATTGGTAAAGGATATGAGTCTGAAGGCCTTTACACTTTTGATCAGCAGATACCAAAAGCTATGGCCTGTTCTGGTGTTGCATCTCCGTTTGAAGTCCATTGTCGTTTAGGTCATCCGTCTTTGTCAGTGTTAAAGAAAATTCATCCAGAATTTCACTCTTTGTCTTCTTTGAATTGTGAGTCTTGTCAGTTTGCCAAATTTCATCGTCTTAGTTCGAGTCCTAGAGTCCATAAACGAGCTAGTGCTCCGTTTGAATTAGTTCATTCTGATGTTTGGGGTCCCTGTCCTGTAGTGTCCTAAACTGGATTTCGATACTTTGTTACTTTTGTTGACGATTATTCTCGTCTGAATTGGTTATATTTAATGAAAAATTGTTTTGAGTTACTTACTCATTTTTGTACTTTTCATGCTGAAATTCAAAATCAGTTTAATGCCTCTCTTAAAACTCTTCGAACTGATAATGCTGGTGAATATTTTTCTCATATGCTTGGATCTTACTTGTGTAAAAATGGGATTATTCATCAATCTTCTTGTGCTGACACTCCATCCCAAAATGGGGTCGCTAAACGAAAAAACCGGCATTTACTTGAAATTGCTCGAGCATTATCCTTTCAAATGCAGGTTCCGAAAGATTTTTGGGCCGATGCAGTTTCCACAGCTTGTTTTTTGATTAATAGAATGCCTTCCTCTGTTCTTAATAGTGAAATCCTTTATCGTGTTCTTTGTCCAACAAAAGCCTTGTTTCCTATTACACCAAAGATATTTGGTTGCACTTGTTTTGCTCGGGATGTCAGCCCTCATCGTACTAAGTTAGATCCAAAATCCTTAAAATGCATCTTTCTCGGTTATTCTCGAGTTCAAAAGGGATATCGTTGTTATTGCCCTAGTCTTAACAAGTATCTTGTCTCTCCAGATGTTACGTTTTTTGAAGATATGCCCTTTAGCCCATCCATGTCAAGTCCGTGTCAGGGGGAGGATGACCTACTTATCTATGAGATCGTCTCTCCATCCTCCCTCCCTACTCCATCTCCTTCAGTATCTATTCCTCATCGTCCACCCATTACTCAGGTTTACTCCAGACGGCCATCACCATTACCTTCAGACACATGTCCTGTACCAGAAGATTCTTCGACATCTGATCCAGGAACACATGATGAGCTTCCCATTGCCCTTCGTAAAGGTAAACGCTCTTGTACTTATCCTATTGCCTCATTTGTTTCTTATCACCAATTGTCACAACCAACATATTCTTTTCTTACCTCACTTGATTCTACCTCTATCCCTAACTCTGTTTCTGAAGCTTTATCCCATTCTGGTTGGCGTAATGCAATGATCGAAGAGATGAATGCTCTAGATGGTAATGGTACTTGGGATTTAGTATCTCGTCCTGCAGGAAAGAAGGCCATTGGTGTAAATGGGTGTTTACAATTAAGGTTAACCCTGACAGATCAGTTGCTCGTTTGAAAGTACGTCTTGTTGCTAAAGGCTATGCTCAGACTTATGGAATAGATTATTCTGACACGTTTTCTCCGGTTGCTAAATTCACTTCTATTCGCTTACTTATTTCCATGGCTGCTACTGAAGGCTGGCATTTGCATCAACTTGACATTAAGAATGCTTTTCTCCATGGTGATCTTCAAGAGGAAGTATATATGGAGCAACCACCTGGGTTTGTTGCTCAGGGGGAGAGTGAGAAAGTTTGTCGTCTTCGAAAATCGTTGTATGGATTGAAACAGAGCCCACGAGCATGGTTTGGTAAGTTTAGTCAAGCACTTGAGCAATTTGGAATGAAGAAAAATACATCTGATCATTCTGTTTTCTATCGACGATCTGAGAAGGGTATAACTCTACTGGTTGTGTACGTCGATGATATCGTTATCACTGGGAATGATACATCAGTTATATCTTCTTTGAAAACTTTCCTTCAGGGTCAATTTCACACTAAGGATCTGGGAACACTGAAATATTTTCTGGGTATTGAAGTGATGAGAAGCAAGAAAGGTATCTTTTTGTCGCAACAGAAATATGTACTCGATTTGTTATCTGAGACAGGAAAACTAGGAGTTAAACCATGTAGTACTCCGATGATACCTAATTTGCAACTCACTAAAGAAGGAGAAGCATTTAAAGATCCAGAGAGATACAGAAGATTGGTTGGGAAGTTGAATTATCTGACAGTGACACGACCAGACATTGCTTATTCAGTAAGTGTTGTAAGTCAATATATGTCTTCACCTACCGTGGATCATTGGGCTGCAGTAGAACAAATTTTATGCTACCTAAAAGCTGCACCTGGGCGTGGAATCTTATATAAAGATCATGGTCATACAAAAGTTGAATGTTTTTCAGATGCTGATTGGGCAGGATCTAAAGAAGATAAAAGATCAATGTCTGGATATTGTGTCTTTGTAGGAGGCAATTTGGTGTCATGGAAGAGTAAGAAGCAGAATGTGGTTTCACGTTCAAGTGCTGAGTCAGAGTATAGAGCTATGGCACAATCTGTGTGTGAGATAGTGTGGATACATCAATTTTTGACTGAGATGGGTTTCAATATTACTATGCCAGCTAAATTGTTGTGTGATAATCAAGCTACACTTCACATTGCATCTAATCCAGTGTTTCATGAGAGGACTAAACACATTGAAGTAGATTGTCATTTCATTCGTGAGAAAATTCAACAAGGGTTGGTGTCCACGGGATATGTAAAGACTGGAGAACAACTGGGAGATATCTTTACTAAAGCTTTAAATGGAGCGAGAATAAATTATCTTTGCAACAAGCTGGGCATGTTTGACATATTTGCTCCAGCTTGAGGGGGAGTGTTATGATATATATATTATTTTGTATATATGTCCTTTATAGTAATTGTACATTCTTTAGTTAGGGTTTCCTTGTGTACCTATATATATGCTAGTCTTTCTTATGAATAATACGAGGTGTATTCTTCTCTCCATACTGAGTACAAGCAAAACAAATGATGCTGGAAACAAAGTAAATTTCTTTCAATTGACTCCCCACCTGGTAAGGGTTTAGCTACCTAGTCTTCCAGCCTTGAAGAACTACCAACCACCTCCTTTAATTCGTTTCTAGGAATTACTGGTTCCAACCTTTCCACGTTCTTTAAAATTAAAGCTTCATTTACAACTTGTGTTTTCCAAGGCTTTTTGCTTTCTTTCACATTAACCAGTCCCATAATATTCTTTTCCCCACTTTATCGTCTTTGACAAAAACAAATGAGTCTTTCTCATTAAACAACCCATTAGTAGAAGCAAAAACCAAGTTCACTTAACTAACCATGGTAGTTTCCTTCTTTTTTGAAACATCCAGTCAATTTAAAA
Organism: Trichosanthes truncata; assembly: GCA_033996785.1. Lineage (NCBI taxonomy): Eukaryota > Viridiplantae > Streptophyta > Magnoliopsida > Cucurbitales > Cucurbitaceae > Trichosanthes > Trichosanthes truncata. The sequence continues at coordinate 92,577,593 of JAWPNB010000003.1, forward strand.
GTAATTATGAGGAGAAGAAATTTGACAAAGGCAAGAACCTCACTCAAATTTATGGTTTAAGCTTGTCACAATTTTCTGTGGATATTTCAAGCTTGAATGTCTATCATAAGTCTTTAACTTTTGATTTTTTATACAACAATGTACAAAGTACGACTTCAGAGGATATAGTACCTCCTTTTGAAACGTTAATAAGCAGATCTCATTTCAAAATAGAAAATAAGGTAAATTGAAATGGTCACTGATAGAATTTTCAGGCAGTGCCCAAACATCTCAGTTTTCTCATTAAGCATGAGCCCATTTGAGCTCAACGTTCGACATTGTACTCATGCACCTGACCTATGTTATACTCAATATTTGCCATTGTTTACCACCAAAAAAAAAAAAAAAAAAAAAAAAAGTGCTCACCATGCCAATATAATAATGGCAAGGGGCACAAGTCATATTAAAAGTCCTAGCCATTATTTCCAGCAAGGCGAGGGGCAATGCGCTTCACCTTGCACTATGGGTGTTCGCCTCGATGCACTTTGACAACGCTGGGTCTCCTAAGAGAATTTATACCTCTTTTGTAATTAATTCAAATTGAGGTGAGTTTCTTTAAATGCTATATTGAAAAGCCTATCTAATTGGTATTGAGTGGTTTTCAATTCCGCAGTGTTTTTTTTTTCCTTGTTTTTTGGGATGAGAAATCGAACTTTCATTGAGAAAAAAATGAAAGAATACAAGAGCATAAAAAAAGCGAGCCCACAAAAAAAGACATACAAAAACCAAACTTTCAATTTGGTAATGTTTATTAGTTTGTTTTTTTTAAGCGAAAATAGTAAAATTTATTCACTAATCAGATTCAAGATCTCCATATACATTCAACCTGCAACCGATCTAAACGCTAAAACACAAAATCAACCTCACAAATATCAGAACGGTAGTGTTTGTTAGTTTGTAATCTTCCACTTTTCACTAATTAAAGAAAAGTATGTTTATAGTTTCAAAAAAAGAAAAATGTCCTTCCCTCATGTTATTTGACAGGACTATGATCAATTGCACGCAAACTCTTATTAAGTAGCAGTAATGCAGTGTTAAAAAATAATAATAATAATAATAATAATAAAGAACTACGAACATAATAATCATTTTAATTGACAAGATACAAGAAAATTGAAACACTGACATTCCACTATGCGTTTGCGAGCATCATTGAGTGTGTTCCACTCCGGGGATTCTCGAATAGCTTTAAAAGCATTGTAAATAGGTTTGCTTTGCCCCAACCTAAGCTGAAATTTTACTTTCTCCGGCTGCAGCCACAATAAGTAACATTAGACTCTTGTAGAAGAAATAAGTAAGAAAACTCAAGTCTCGTGACCAAAAGTAGATTTAATAAGTAAAAGGAGAGGTCACAACAAGCCATATAGGACATTTTGTTACTAAATAGTTTCTAACGCTGGTTTATTTATTTCTATCTTGATCTTCTGAATGATGAATAATTTTCCAAGGTTTGCTCCCAATTTGTCCTAATTTTACGGGTAACAAGCAGTTAGGGAGGATTGAAGAATTTCTATTATCATTCTCGAAATTATGAACTATTTTTATTCTAAAAACACTCGAGATTATGCTGATTTATTATATCTCCCCACTCAACTGATTTTGCCGTACACGGGTTGGTTTCCACTTTGAGTACATTATATAGGTTTCTCTCTTCGATCACTGGCTAATACACAAATAACCATGCAAAATATGTTACCTCCAACATAAACGTAAATGCTCTGCCAAATATGGTGAATATACCTGAACTTCTTCGATGGCGATCCGAAGATCAGCAGTATCCTTAACAGACTTGAGATGGTTGACAATACCCCAAACCACATTCAAACGGTCTAGAATCTTCTCTAATGGTTCAACCAATTTTGACCAAGATGGCTCCACTGTTCGCTCTAATTCCTCCAAATCACCCTCCTGAAAGTCTCGCACAATTAAAAAGGGAAAGGGACAAGGAAAGTAAAATTCAAAAGATTAATCAAAGACCGAAACTTAAGCAAATAAAGCCTAGAGAAAGAAACAGGACGGGACCATTAAACAACAAGGGGGGGAGTAAAAGGGGCATACCAGCTTCTTCAAAAGCGTAAGAATGCCCGGACGAACGTGCTTAGCTTCCACAACATCGAATGGCGGAAAATAAAAGTCTTGAAGAAGAGGATTCGATTGGGGAATTTCACTCACGGCTGCAGAAGGAGCCATTGGCGGAGCAGAAAGCGACGAACAGGAAGAAAAAGAATGGATGGAAGAAGAGGTAACAGACCTGTGAAGGTTGTGAAGGCAGACGGCGAAGGAAGATGACCAGAGGGGACAAGGAAGTGATTTTGGTAAATGGCTGGGAGAGGAAATGGAGAGCGAGTATGTTCTTATAAGAAGTGGATGGATGGAGGCGGTGAGCGTAATTCGGGACGCCATTAACATGTCGGCTATTAGAAGAGCTTGCAATACCAATCTCTTTATCTTCATTTTTCCTTTTCTTAGTCATTTTTTCCACTCTTTTGTCTAAATTTTAAGGTTGGGATTTGGGAAGACACGATCAAATGGTTTGTACCGGCGGTCGTCGCATCATCGGACGGGGCCGGCCGTCGAAGCAACGTGGGACGATAACTCGGTAAAAAAGTGGTAAATATACTTTTCGAGTGATAACTTTTTAGTTTTTTGTTTTTTTTTTTTTGGAAAAAATTAAAAAAATAACTCCTAGACTTTGCCCATTGTTTTAATAAATATCACTTGCCTGGGAATAGTAAATGCTTGGGAATAATCATTCTCTCTCTATAATCGGAAAGAATTCAGTTAATTTTTTTTACTATACTTTTTCTTCCAATCCTTTTTATAGCCAGTTTGGTCTCGTGGGAATCGGGTAATTGGCAAGGGCAGAAGGTGTTCCCGGCAGAGGTGCGTAAGTCCGTTGGTAAGCCGCCCGTTCCCCCTGATAGCGAGAAGACGGGTTCTTTGTGAAGAAGAAGAAGTTATTAAAGAGAATTCACTTTATTCTCTCAGATTTTGAAGAAAGAAAATATCATACTCGGATGACCGACCGTCTAAAGAATTTATTCAACATATGGAAAATTAATGCATAAGCCAAAAGGCGACATGCTGAAGAAGCAAGGCAAAAAGCCAAAGCATCAAGAGCCGAAAAGGCAGAACAGATGGTTGTAGAAGCTAACAAGCATCGATTCAAAGAAGGAGATAGTGCATATCTTAATGTTAAGCACACACTATCATCCATCAAGGCCATTGAAAGATCACTTCTTCAATGGACTATTCCCAAAATAGATCCCTCATTAATCTATGATATGGGAATCTTCAACCAGATGAAAGGAATCTATATTGTAGAAAGAACGATTCCTATTGTAAACAATCCAGAAAAGATACGACTTTTCTCTCAAGAAATGCTCTAGAAGCATAAAGAGAAAGGTTATCAATTCCTCCATATAGGCCTAGTACAAGTGGGTATAAAACCATTATACTGCAAAGGCCTAGACATCCCAATCCTTGTTGCCCTAAGAGACAAGAGACATATCGACTACAAGAACTCTATGCTCGGGCTTATTGAAGCAAATGTAGCAAGAGGACCAATCTACTTCAACATTTATCCAAACTTTTCGATTTCTCTAACAGATCCAAATATACTAAACACGTTAGTATTGGATATATGTTTTAAAAACCTAAATGTTGATATAAAGACCGAAGGGTTCGCCTTGCTCTGGCGAATCAATTATAAGGTGATGAAGACAACCTTGGAGCCTCGATGTATTGTTGAAGATCCTCCATATGGACAAACAATCTTATTCGAATCAAACCTCGAAGACTCATTGATAGAAATCCCAAAGATGCTAACTTGGGAAGAGATAACCAGAAAGTCCGAATGGGATATGGAAAAGGCATTCACGCCTCCAAAACCCAAACCAAGGACTTTGACTCTTATTGAAGAAAGAACCGATGGCAGTGTTCATATCGAATTCGAAGATGAAGGTCCTTCCAAGCCAAGGATAACTCACTTCGCTCCCTCCAGACATAGAGCCTAGTCTAGTAGAGCAGAGCCGTATTCGTCTGCAGAAATGCAACGATCAAACTCTCTCAGAATAGAGAAGGTTGATCTACATCCAGATATTCCTGAGATTCATTATCAAAGGAATAATTCCCCGACTCAAACCGACATGGAAGCAAATCAGCTCAATGTCATTACTAGAGACTTCCAAGTAGATATGGAAGCCCTTAAAAAAGATTTCTTAGACCCAATATGGGCCAATCCCATAAAAGCCTTTTTCGAAGCATATGAAAAGGAAGAAAGGGATCAAATGAAGAAATAGTGGATCCAGACCATGGAAACTCTTGAAGAAAACATATCATTCTTTGAGTGGTACGCATATCGTGAAGAATTCGCAGAAAAGACGATCAACACCATCAACGAGGTCAAGTGGAAAACAATGAAAGGAGAAGTTATTAGCTCTAATCATCCTCCGCTAGAAGCCATACAGTTCGAAAGCTTTAATCAAACTGTAGTGGCAGCACCCTTCAAGTTGATCAACCAAAAAGAAGAAGATACCAACCCCTCCAAAGGGATCAGAGGTATTCAGATTCAAAATAATTATACTAATAAAATCCTTTCTACAATATCACAACAGATGAACAGAGTATAAGAGAATATCTTTGATGACAACCCCAAAAAGACATCAGACGAGTCTAAGAAAAAAGATTCGACAACTCAATATTTCCGAACTAAAGTTGGAAGTTCTATTCCTAGGATGAAATCCGACTTTCAAAGATTTATGAAAGAAGTTGACAACAAGTTGTCTAAGCTCACCATAAGGGAGCCACCAATTCCATCATCTCATATCAATGTCCTGAATGATAAAGAAATCGACCAGATGATTCAGCACATGAGCCAGTTGGCTCTAGAGGCTGAGAACCCTGAAGAACATATCACTGCCAGGAGCTACAGCCCAAATGATATGTTAAAAATCCAGAATCAAAGAAACTACACCACAAGAAGATATCCTGCTAGCAATACACAGCAGATAAATTGGTATCCAAAACTAACCAGCCAGATATTCAATTTGGAGAAAGAAATTTCATGACGTACAGATCATTTGACGGTGATTCAATCTACGAATGGAATTTAGATGGCCTATCAGAATATCTTATTATGAGCGTCCTTCACGAGATGTTAATGGCAAAGACAGCCTATCTCTCTAAAGGACATTCAGACCATGAGTCAGCCAGACTCCTTTCCTCGGGATTCTCATGCATCCTCAAAGGATGGTGGTGAAAGAGTACATATTAAGAAAGCGAAAGTAATTTTGAATCTTAAGCACTCTAATTTGATCAATTTTACCAAACTAAAAACATGCTCAAAATTGGAAAAACAGAGAAGGAAGAACACTACCTTTGAAGCTCAAAATTGAAGCAATCCGAGGGCTTTATTTGAACACAAACTGGTTGTGGACCTCCTCTAGAGTCTTCCCTACTATCCTCAGGCCTTGGAACGGATTGTGGGATCCTTAATTGAGAGAATTTTTTGAGTGAGAGAGCAAAGGTCTAAAACCGAGAAAATCAAATTTTCTTCAAAATTCCACTCACCCATGGTGTTTCTTCTTATTTAAAACAAACCATAAGCTTATTTAAGCTTTGTGAAGATGCCAACACATAAGTGATGAGGATAATTAAAGAAGGAGGTGGCCAATTTTGATGAATTTGGAAAAACAAGTAGGTTATTCATCAACTATTGTATTTGGTCCAAAAAGCTATCAAAAATGAATTTGATTTCTTTTTTAATTTTAATTCAAAATTAATATTAAATTAAATTTAAATTAAAATTAATTTTTAATTAATTAAACAATTTAATTAATTTTAAATAATTATTTAATTTAATATCAAATATCCAATTAAATAATTGGACCAATCCCGATTTCTCAAATCAAACGTTCGAACATGAATCCCTATTCATGTTTTAAACCGAACCAATATTTAAATAAAATTTAAATATGTCCACCTCTTCTTTATCATAGTTTAATTCATAATTAAGCTATGAAACGTTAAGTATATCGCATATAATTAATGTTTTCTCCCAAAACCGAATTTGAACAATTCAAATTATTTTATCTCAAATTGTTACAAGGCTTAGTCCGAGCTAGTAAGGGGAACCTAATAGACCTACAGATCATGAGCTCCAACGATACGAGATTAACCGGCCAAACTCTTTAGCCTAGTTAATCAACATTCGTTAACCACCGGGACACTCTACTAAAGCCCAGTGGCTGCACTCTCCTCACTGTAGATATATTTCTGTCCACTCGATATAACCATGATTAGTAAGTCGATCCTTCACAGGTTGTTCGTAATTACAGCTGGGTCAAATAAATCGTTTTACCCCTGTAATTACTTCTTGTTCCTTAAGTCCCACTAATCCTCTAATGAACAATTGGTTTGTGGTTCGACCAACAAACCGAATTCCTCTAATGAACAATGAGAGGGTGGGCCTATTGTTCAAGACCCGGAGTCAACACTTAAGGGAACAACCTCTCTACTAAACCCTAAAGCGGGTAGGAGTGAATTCTATCTCGCATGACTATGTTCCCAACTATCTACCCGGTCTTATCCCCAAAATGGGAGGCTTATTGAGTCGGCGATCTCGGGCCACTCTCATGTTGAGATTTATGCCCTAAAGCCTCGTAATTAATAATTTATTTAATAATGAATAATAATTTTGATTATTTTATTTACAATATAATATTATCCATTATATGAAAAATCCAAGGTTATTAGTGTAATCTTGAACAGTATGTGGTTGACATATGAGAGGATCATGTTCAAGAAATAACCTAAAGGGTCATAGTATATGGATAAGGTTGGGTGTCTTATCCTGGTAACACTATTGATACGACCCACTTTGTAACAGTTACAAATGATTTGATCCAAATCATTCATGTAGAGACATGTGAGTGGGGGTATCTTATACAATGAGTTTGTATAAGACTGGACCACGAAATATTTAATCTCTCTTTATAAATCCGTTAATTGAGAAGATTAATATTTCATCAGGATGATCATATGCGACTCGATCTTAATCCTGAGTGAGTTATGAACTCCTGCCTGTGAGAGCTTGTCCTTTGATTTGCATGGGTGAGAGTGGCTTTTGTAGCCGATTCAATATGCCTACCATTTTGGGGACTTGACCAAATAGGGAGCTGGGAACATAATCTCACAAGATGGAATTCACTCCTTCCCATATAGGGTAAGTAGATGAGTAGTTCCCTTAAGTGCTGATTTCAGGACTTGAACAATGGGGCCCCACCCTCTCACTGGCCCGAGAGGGACTTAGTTTATAATTAGATTATAAACAGATTGTTCATTAGAGGATCAGTGGTACTTAAGGTGCAAGATGTAATTATCGGGGTAAAACGAACTTTTGACCCAGCTGTAATTACGAACAACTCGTGAACGATCGACTTGCATGTAATGATTATATCTATGGACACAACTTGTCCTACAGTGCATAAGAGTGCAACTCTAGGTCTATAGTAGAGTGACCTATAGTTAATGAATGAAAATTAATTAATTAAAGAGTTTAATTAATTAATTTTGTATCATTGGAGCTTATAACCTGTAGGTCCATAAGGTCTCCTTGTTAGCTCATAATAACACTAAAAAGATCAATTTAGTTGAAAGAAAAATTTGAAATGTTCAAATTAATATTTAATTTAAAGTGTTCAAATTAATATTTAATATATTAGATATATTAAATATAAAAGAGGAAAATATATTTATTGTATTTGATACATTGAATATTAAAAATAATTAATGTATATTAGATACATTAAAGAAAAGATATTTATTAAATTTGAATTGGATTCAAATTAGGAAATAGATGTCGTAGGAGAATTTTAAAGGTTTGAATAAGATTCAAATTGGTTAGATAAATATATTTTAATATATTAGATATTAAAATATATTATTTAATTATCTTCCCTAGACCACTATAAATAGGACCCTAGGGGTGAGCCATTGAGCATTCTACATAATACACATCTCCTAAAATAGAGAGAATTAGAGAATTCTCTCTAGACCTCTTTCTTTCCAATCCTTTGTGGATTTTCTTTCAAGAGGCCCCCACAAGCCTTGATCTTTTGTTAGAGTCATAGCCAGGAAGACTTTGTGGAGGAGATAAAGACCCGCCAGAAGAATCTCCATATTTGGAAGGTATTTATTGCTTAACCTTGTATTTCAGTTTAATTCTAAATAAATCAAAGACGATTCTTATGCTTCCGTTGTGGGTTTAATTCGATTATTCCCTTCATCTCACCCATGCAAATATAAGGATAATCCTGAATAAACAGGAGTTCATGGCACACTCAGGATTAAGATCGAGTTACCTAGGTCATCGTATGAAAATAGTCAGTTAAAACAGTAAACGGAGTTAAAAAGTCTAAGTGACTATTTCGCTGTCCAGTCTTATGCAAACTCATTGCATAGGACGCCCCCACTTTCATGTCTCTACATGAACGATTCAGAATCACATCGTTAGTACTATACAAAATGGGCCGCGTCCATAGTGTCCCCAGGATAAGGTACCCAACCCTATCCCTATACTATAGACCGTTCTGGCTATTACTTGAACTTGATCCATTTTGATGTCATACATAAAGTTCAAGTATACATCTTATAGTCAAGGGTTCTTAGTTCATTAGATTTGGGTTATAGAATACACAATTCACTTTATTCAATAACAACTTTACTGTATAAACCTCAATAACAACTTTATTGCAAAATAAAATATACATTTAGTTTACGAAACCACGAGTTTTAGAACATAAAACCCAACAAGTGGGACCATAAGTTCTCGGATAAGGAGCGAAAAGCCATTCTCAGACACACCTCCAAGAAGCCAACAGGCACAATAGATGTCCATGAGGTGACGGCAGAGTCCTCTACAGCAGCCTCATCAACAACCACAGTTCAACAAGTAATCGAAGAAGAAGTTGAAGACGCTGTAGTCACTCTCACTCATGCCATAGCAAAAAACTTTGTTGGAAAGACTGAAAGCTATAAAGCTCTGTTAGAAATATATTTGAATAATCTTAGATGCCCAAAGCTCCAAGATTTTAGATGGTACAAAGATACCTTCTTGCCAGAAGTTTACAAAAGACTAGACTGCGACAGTACGATCTGGAAGCAGCGATTTATCACAGGTCTACCAAAGCTATTTCAGTCTCAACTAATCCTTCATATGCAAAATTTGAATGGAGGAACAATCCCATGGGAACTAGTAACCTATGGAGATCTGATTGCAAATGTAATCAACTTCGGCACTATTCAATGTCTTCAGCAAAAAGCAAATGACAAATCAAATACCAGTGCCAACAGGAAGAGAGAGCTAGGACAATTCTGCGATATGTATAATCTACATCCGCAAACCCAAGTTCCGTCTAAACTTCAGAAGAAAAGAATAAAAAGAATCAGGAAGTTCTCCAAACCTTGCAGAGGATATACAAATCCTAATGTATACCGCGAAAGCAGAGGGTATAAAAGAAAAGTGAATAGGGAAGAACATTATCCCACACAGTACAAAGCTTAGAGAAGACCGAAGAAATTCGGCAGACAGATTCAATGCTACAAATGCAAAAAATATGGACATTATTCCAATAAGTGTCCTCTAAAGGGAAAGATCAACGAGCTTCAGATAGATGAAGACCTTAAGCAAGAACTGCTAATGGCCTTCGGCTCGGAATCAACTGATTTCTCAGAATTCGAAGAAGACTCCAATGACGAGATTCTCGAATTAAATGAAGAAACCGATTCTGACTCTTCCAGTGAAGGAGAACTCAGAATTAAACATGAGGAAGACTGTGAAGGAGGAAGACTTTGTCGTTGCTTAAACTGCATAAACGTCATTAGCAGCGATCAAGAATTTCTTCTAGATTTGGTTGACAAAATCCAAGACGAAACAACGAAGATCCCCATCCTGAAGCAGCTTAAAGAATCCCTAAAAGGGAAAGCCAAGGACACAAAAGAAGAGAAAAAGAACAGATTAAGTGATATCGACATCGTTCCGATCACCATGGAAGATGTCATTGGAAGACTCTCAGAAGAGAAAAAGGCCACGATTGAAGACTTACAATTTGAAATCAACAACCTCAAAGAGGAAGTCTCAAAGCTAAAAAGAAGCTATAAGGCAGATTATGCAAAACTCTCTTCAGAACTAGCAGGACTGAAGAAGGGAAAGCAAAAAGTTGAGGAAAGTCCAGTATTATCTTCTCAGGCTCCAGTCTTAGTACCTGATGAAGAAGAATTCCTCAACGCAATTATTAGAGTCCCATACCAAAAGTGGTATACCGAGGTAACTCTAAAAGTTGAAGACTTTAAAATAACTCTTATTACTTTGATAGATTTAGGGTTTAGGGTTTAGGGTTTAAGGGTTTAGGGTTTGGGGTTAAGGGTTTAGGGTTTAGGGTTTTGGGGTTAGGGGTTAGGGTTTAGGGGTTAGGGGTTAGGGGTTAGGGGTTAGGGGTTAGGGGTTAGGGGTTAGGGGTTAGGGGTTTGGGGTTAGGGGTTCGGGGTTTTAGGGTTCAGGGTTTAGGGTTCGGGGTTTTAGGGTTCAGGGTTTAGGGTTCGGGGTTTTAGGGTTCAGGGTTTAGGGTTCGGGGTTTAGAGTTCAGGGTTTGGGGTTTTAGGGTTTAGGGTTCGGGGTTTTAGGGTTTAGGGTTTAGGGTTTAGGGTTTAGGGTTTAGGGTTCGGGGTTTAGGGTTTAGGGTTTGGGGTTTTGGGGTTTGGGGGTTTAGGGGTTCAGGGTTTGGGGTTAAGGGTTTAGGGTTAAGGGTTCAGGGTTTAGGGTTTAGGGTTTAGGGTTCAGGGTTTAGGGTTTAGGGTTTAGGGTTCAGGGTTTAGGGTTTAGGGTTTAGGGTTCAGGGTTTAGGGTTCAGGGTTTAGGGTTTAGGGTTGAGGGTTTAGGGTTGAGGGTTTAGGGTTGAGGGTTTAGGGTTGAGGGTTTAGGGTTGAGGGTTTAGGGTTGAGGGTTTAGGGTTGAGGGTTGAGGGTTTTAGGGTTGAAGGTTGAGGGTTTAGGGTTGAGGGTTTAGGGTTTAGGGTTGACGGTTTAGGGTTTAGGGTTGAGGGTTGAGGGTTGAGGGTTGAGGGTTGAGGGTTGAGGGTTTAGGGTTGAGGGTTGAGGGTTGAGGGTTGAGGGTTGAGGGTTTAGGGTTGAGGGTTGAGGGTTGAGGGTTTAGGGTTGAGGGTTGAGGGTTGAGGGTTTAGGGTTGAGGGTTGAGGGTTGAGGGTTTAGGGGTTGAGGGTTTATGGTTGAGGGTTTAGGGTTGAGGGTTTAGGGTTGAGGGTTTAGGGTTGAGGGTTTAGGGTTGAGGGTTGAGGGTTTAGGGTTGAGGGTTGAGGGTTGAGGGTTGAGGGTTGAGGGTTGAGGGTTGAGGGTTGAGGGTTTAGGGTTGAGGGTTGAGGGTTGAGGGTTGAGGGTGGAGGGTTTTAGGGTTGAGGGTTTAGGGTTGAGGGATTAGGGTTGAGGGTTTAGGGTTGAGGGTTTAGGGTTGAGGGTTTAGGGTTGAGGGTTTAGGGTTGAGGGTTTAGGGTTGAGGGTTTAGGGTTGAGGGTTTAGGGTTAGGGGTTTAGGGTTGAGGGGTTTAGGGTTGAGGGTTGAGGGTTGAGGGTTGAGGGTTGAGGGTTGAGGGTTGAGGGTTGAGGGTTGAGGGTTGAGGGTTGATGGTTGAGGGTTTGAGGGTTTGAGGGTTGAGGGTTGAGGGTTGAGGGTTGAGGGTTGAGGGTTGAGGGTTGAGGGTTGAGGGTTGAGGGTTGAGGGTTGAGGGTTGAGGGTTGAGGGTTGAGGGTTGAGGGTTTAGGATTGAGGGTTTTAGGGTTGAGGGTTTTAGGGTTGAGGGTTTAGGGTTGAGGGTTTAGGGTTGAGGGTTTAGGGTTGAGGGTTGAGGGTTTAGGGTTCAGGGTTTAGGGTTGAGGGTTTATGGTTGAGGGTTTAGGGTTGAGGGTTTAGGGTTGAGGGGTTTAGGGTTGAGGGTTTAGGGTTGAGGGTTTAGGGTTGAGGGTTTAGGGTTGAGGGTTTAGGGTTGAGGGTTGAGGGTTGAGGGTTGAGGGTTGAGGGTTGAGGGTTGAGGGTTGAGGGTTTAGGGTTGAGGGTTGAGGGTTTAGGGTTGAGGGTTTAGGGTTGAGGGTTGAGGGTTGAGGGTTGAGGGTTGAGGGTTGAGGGTTGAGGGTTTAGGGTTGAGGGTTTAGGGTTGAGGGTTGAAGGTTGAGGGTTGAGGGTTGAGGGTTGAGGGTTGAGGGTTGAGGGTTGAGGGTTGAGGGTTGAGGGTTGAGGGTTGAGGGTTGAGGGTTGAGGGTTGAGGGTTGAGGGTTGAGGGTTGAGGGTTTAGGGTTGAGG